>JANAVB010010833.1:0-322677 GCA_029216955.1 Iris pallida
ATATATATATATATATATATATATATATATATTTTATATATATATATATCTATATATATATTATATATATATATATATAATATATTATATATATATCGATATATTTTCTATTTGTAACTTCTCAATGAACTTAATAATAATATTGTTTCTAAAGTATGTCTTTCTAAAATTGTGTTCACAAAATATTTATTTACTTATAGAAAGTAGCTGCTAATAGGCAATAAGAAATATCATAAATATATTTACATGAACGTCTTTTAGCACACTACTCAATTACATGGGTTCGGGTCCAGTTCGGTTGTCCAGACTAAATGGCACAACTTGATCGTCTAAAAGTCATATATTATTTACTTCTAAAGTATGTCTTTATTTTGCCTACGTGGGAGGGCTCCAAGAGTTAGCAGCCATCCTGAAGAGTTCACCACAGTGACAGGGTTGTATCTGAACCAAGATAAAAGTACAGCTTATTTTAATAAACATACACAGAGCAGGGAAAGGGCGAATATCATGGGTATCGTACATGGCTCTCTTCTATTTAGATCTATTGTCGTTCCGTTATCGATCAATTATGCATAAGATAGGGAATGTCAAAATCTGGTGGAGTACATGCAAAGACGAGTAGAGGGATGGCAAGCGTAGAATCTCTCCATCGCGGGATGTATTGAACCGGTCCAATCAGTTATCACTGCTATCATTCGGTTCCGACTCCAAGCGATTCTACTCCCCATGGCTACCATTAAGAGAATAGAACAAGTTTGCACTAACTTCATCTGGCATCATGGAAAATACGAGATTAGTTGGGATGTATTATGTCGACCTACTGAAGAGAGAGACGTAGGCCTATATAATTTTCGTGCACTTCGTGAAGCGGCTGGCATCAAACTTACATGGAAGGTTCTAACATCAGAGTTCCTGTAGGCGCAATGGATACGCAACAGGTACATAAAGGAGGCTAATTTCTGGTGTGCTCGCATAAATAGCAATGACTCCGTAGTCTTCAAGAAGGTGTGCCAGTTCTGCACCGCCCTACAGACGTTGATCCAGTGCATCATCAAGGACAGGCGATCTATATGGCTATGGCAGGACCCTTGGTTCACCAACCAATCCATGGGTGAGATGCGAGGAGAGCTCATTCGAGGATGGGAGCATAAAAGGGAGCGGGTCTCAATATCATAAGACATGGTACGTGAGATCCGAAAACAAATTCACACACTCGGCTATTCAGTAATGCTATATGTGGAGTCCTGATAGATCCAGCCATCGTCAAGAATGAGTGGGTTTGGACTATCTCGAAGGAGGTGCGGTTTGTATATACGGATGCATACAACCGATGTCGGACTCATCACCCTCGATGGGAATGGTGCGATTTTGTATGGATGATGGGATCAGCGAGTAAATTCCAACGATGCTTATACAAATTATGCTTAGGGAGACTCCTAACGCTTGACAGTTTTTCTACATTCGGAGTTCGAATAGAAGGACAAGGATGCGTCATGTACGGACAAAGTCCAGAATAGATGAAGCATCTTTTCTTCAATTGTCAGGAGACATGGAGTATATGGTGAAGAACCAATAGGCACCTCTAGACGGGGGGTGAATAGAGTTTATGACAATAATGTCCAATTAAAAAATTAAACTCTTTCACCAATAGAAAATAATCAGAGTAATTGCGAAAATAGTAAAGAGCAAGAAAGCATACGCAAACACAGCCGATTTTAACCTGGTTTCCCTCGTGGAGGACTAGTCCAGGCCTGAGAACTCTAGCTCAGGATTAAATCCACTATTTTTGAAATAGTAGTTACACCCCGTGCCTTTTCTTCAGAAGAGCACGTCAACTTCTTATAGAGATCGTTGTGGCGATGCTTGAAATTTTCCAAGCGACTTCTTGAACTCTTGCACAAACTCCTAACTGAAAAGTACTGAGCACTTTGAGGCTTAGGGAGCTTGTGGCTAGTAGATGAGAAGGGTATGGCTTGTATAAGGCTTTAGAGAGAAGAGAAGAGAAGATTGGATGAATGAAAATGAAAGAATTCATGGCCTATTTATAGGATAATATACATGCAGAATTCGGCTAGAATTCTGGTTGGAACATTCAAAAATTTGGCCGTTGGACAACTTGCATCCAGCCAACCATAAAAATTAGAGTCCTGGAATTTAGGAGGCAGATTTCGGCCCAAACTCTGTGTGGAGGCAGAGTTCGGCCCGAACTCTGTCTCCAGAGCACAGAATAGGTCCAATGGGCCAATGGGCTATTTGGATGTTTGGTGGGGCTTTTGGTTTGAGGTATAGGTATAGTTTAAGTCTCAAAATGCTCAGCACAGCTCAGTTTACATAATCTTGACTCAAATAAAGTGTAAAATATAGACTCAAACTATGAAGCATTGCAGGTGCGAGCTGTCGTCTGGCTTGTACCGAATTCAGTCTTCATGTGTCGTATTGAAATATTACAAGTATCATGTTGTCAATTTTATCAATATATGGTTGATTGTGATTTTGTGTCAACAATCTCCCTATATTGATAATTGATAAAATGATATTTGTATATTCAACATTCATACCTGGACACAAAAAAAACAGTAGCGTAGCTCCCCCGTAATAAGTGCAAAGCTAGCAATAGCTCCCCCGTAAACATTGCCTGTTGTCCTGATAATAATATTCTTTTTCCAAAGTACAGATACACAAATCCAGAAAAATGATATGATAACATAATATGAATATATCAAAATATTTCTCCCCCTTTTGTTAGTTAGCAAACAAACATAATAATGAATGGCAAGCACACCAAATAATAATAAAAAACTGCATAAAACTGAGAAACTGCATAATAAAATATCTCCAAGAGTCACATAATGAGTTCTAGTACAACCAAAGTGCAGAAATAAAAAACAACTACATCAACTAAAAATGCATAAAAGCATAAACTACGATCCTCAGCAGCTGCAAAAATCCATATCCATCATCGAGCTCGTGAAGGCCCACCGTCGTCGGATGGATCAGTGAATGAAAGACGAAGGTCCATGAAGGCCGCATCCGAATCCAGGTATCGGATAACCCAAGGGTCATCGATACGGTATCCATCGCGACCAGGGTCCCGCTCCATGGGAATAAGCATAGAAGGATGCTGGGACATAGAGTACCGAATATCGTGCAGTGAGTTGCTAATGGCACTCATCTGCAAGGTAGTTCGGTAATCAAGCTGAGTCCAGCGATCATCCTCTAAGGTGAATCGATCGCGAAGCATAGTCTGGAGTGACTAAAGAGTAACAGGAGGAGGAGGAGGATCCTGTCCAATAGGAGGGGCATTGGGCTCATCGTCAGAGTTCTAAGACACAACAGGTGAGCCAACTGCTGCCTGAAGCCGCCGTGCCTTAGAGAGGAAAGCATGGGCAGGTAGGAATTGGCACTCATCAAGAGGTATACGAAAAGCACGAAAGAGTATAGGAAGATAAAGAGCATAAACCAAGGATCTTGGTTTCTTCCTAGCGTTAATCATCCAGTCCATCATGGTACGTGGAAGATTAAAAGGAACATGAAAATGGAGGTGATACAAAGCAGAGATTTCAATATATGTAACTTCATCGGTCGATCCTGCTTTGGGCAGAATCGTGTTAAAGACGATCCGATGAAGTTCATAAAAATAAGGATTGAGAAACATGGCGAGAAGCTTACGAGGACGTGTGTTAGGGGTACACAAGTCGTCCTTGAAGCTTTCTTGGGATGACCTATCGGGAAATAGAATCTTTCGAGCTTCAACAAGTTTTTCCCATGAGTTTGGCTCCGGGAGTTCAAGGTGTTCGGCCAAGTCGAAATCATCAAAAGAAATATCAATGCCCGCAACCTGTGAAAAGATATGTGTATCATTGTGAGTAAGGTTGCAGTAGAATATTTGTATGGCATTGAGATATATAACTGAATTGCTAGTGACAAGTTCATCAAGACAAAGATAATGAAAAAGTGAATCATATTGAGAAAATATAGTGAAATTTATAGTATGACCCGCATAGACCGGACGTGATCGAAAATTACTAAACCATTTATTGGAAGCATTAAGTGATACGAATATTCAGTCATCATTGTAGAAACAAAATCGTAAAGCACAATACTCTAGAGGGGGGTGAATAGAGTAGGCAGCGGAAAATTGCTAATTAAAAATGTTAGCAGCAAGATCACAGAATAATATTCACAACTAAGTAAAGTAAAGGCCGAGATAAGAATGCAAACGCAAAGACAGCGATGTAAACTGGTTTTCCTCTGTTGAGGACTAATCCAGTCGGTAGAACTTTTGCTACCAGTTGAATCCACTATTGGCAAAACTGCAAGTTTTCTTACGAAGTCCTTGCAACTTCTAAAACGCGAGCTTTGATACGAAGAACTCGTCCAACTTCAAATGTAAAGAGGTATTCTTCAATCAAGCCTTCTGATTACAATCTCTCAGAAACTTCTAGACCATACCGCACTGGCAAATCGACTAGAGGATTGTAATTGGCTTGGGATCTGAAATTTAAAGCTCAAGAAAACTCTTTTGGAAGACTGAAAGCTTTAGATAGAGAGAAGATTGAAAGTGAATGAGTGAGTTGAAATGATCAAAATCCTTTTCTATTTATAGGAATTCCAAAAATAGAATTCTGGCAGAATTCGGGCAGAATTCGATGAGAAAATCTCGGTCAAATCCGCAACTGCAGGAGGACCAAGTTCCAGAGATTTCAAAAATCAAACGGCCACCAACCGAACTCTGGCCGAGTTCTGTCAGGGTTAGGTTAGGGTTTTAAAATCAATTTATGGGGATTTTTGAAAACCTTTTTGAAAACCTTTTTGAAGCTTTTGTTTAAAATAATATTTTTCAAAACAAAGGATATTTTAAAAGTATTTTGAAAATATTTTGGAATAGCCTATTTGCCAGTACGACTCGGTGTACAACGTATTCCTAGACTCAATAAAATAAAAATTACATTGCTTAAAGGAAATACAGACTCGAGCAGGCAAACATAGCTTCGGTCTTGAACTGTGTAGATAGCTGTTCTTGTTCATGTCCAAGAGTCCGATACATCTTGACTATCTTCAAATATCCAGACAGAGTTTGATCAATTATTAAAATCAGGTTGACCATATGACCAATGGGCCAACAATCTCTCCCATTTTGATAATTGACAAACTATGAATGATATAACATTTAAGCTTGAAATAAAAAACCAAAAATTGTTTATGTCATGTATTTTCTCAAAAAAATGTTAGATCTTTATTTTTCTCCCTCGTTGTCATTTAGCAAAATAATTGCAAAAAAAGAAAAACTCTTCCGCAATCAATGCATAAATAACAAACAGTGAAGAAACACAAAAAAATATGATAAATAATAGTAAATAAATTTGAATGACATTACAGGCATGTATTTGTACTTAGGCAGTTTATAATAAACAAAGAGTTATGTCACAGGCAGTTTATAGTAGAGAAGCAGATAAAGAAATGCTAAGTAAATAAACTGATGTGAACTATAAACTACGAAATCCATAAAGATGTTCAGATGACATCAATAAAATCAAATCCAGTACAAGTCCTCAAAAATACTGATAATAAAGTCTGAAAATAGATAAACTTGGAATGTCGGAGCATTTCCAAGTGTACAGTAGATAATGTCTAAGTCTCATATCAACTAACATATCAAAACTCCTCATCATCATCATCATCATCATCATCAGTATGATGACCAGCATGTCCAGAAGGACCAACGCCAGAAGTACCCGCGCCAGAAGGGTGAGGAGGAGCGCCAGTGTAAAACTCACCAACATAATCACGAGAAGGAGCACGGTCAGAACGGTACCAATTATATGCGTTACCGGGCTGGAAGTAGGCATGAACAGCCTCATCCTCACAGCGGTAACCAGAGAAAGCTGGATCTCTAGGGATGGAACCGGCTGAATGTCCAGTCTGGGCGAAACGAAGATCAGCTAATGAATTTGCAATCGCCTGATAACGGGTGACGTCGCGGAACTCACGCTCGCGAGCCATGTCCGTCATCGAGACGTGCAAATCTGAAAGGTGCTGGTGTATGCCCTCAAAAGTTATAGCATACTGCTGAGGAGGTGGAGGAGGTAGAGCAGTAGGAGGAGCAGATGCAGTCATACTGCGACGAGATAACTTGAGAACGTTGGGCTCAGGGTCTTGAGCACAAGTAGATAAGTCGATATCGAAACGCTAGAAGATGCGTGGGAGAATCATCGCATAAGAGAGATTTATATCTCTTGCACGACAATGTCCCATCATCTGAATAATGGTCTTAGGGGCAGAAAATGAAATCCCCTTAAGAATGTGATACATAACAGATAATTCAAGAGACGTGACATCATCCTTCGAAGTAGATTTTGGAAGGAGAGTAGAATAAATGATACGGTGCAATTCATAATTAAACAAGTTCAGGTTGTTTGCCTTGAACTTTCCAGAGCAAAATCTATCAGGTGCACAAAGTTCAACTTTGAAACTTGTAAGTGTCGTGCCTTCGGGGAAATCAAACTCAGGGATGTCAACAAGCGGTTCACCTTCGTTGGGAATACCAAGGATCTTCGCTAAGAGAACATCATTGAAATTGATATCTAATCCTCCAACACGTGTGCTTACATCAAAAGTGTTTAATATCATATTGCAGTAAAACAATCTAATGGCATTAGTTGCTATGGAAAAACAGAATTTAACAAAATGCTGTAACCCTAATGCCTCAAAGAAATGGCGATGATCAGGAGATACAGTCCATTTGATGGGTGCGCCTGTGCATATGGATCTCATAGAGAAGTCTCTATACCACAGTAAGGCTTGGTCTAGGGTTTGAAAGTAAAATCCGTCGAATGTGTCGTTGCTAGATTGGACTGGCGAAAATAGGGAATTAGTTGGTGGATCCGAAGATGAACCTTCCTCACTTGGGTTGGTTGTCTTCTTCCTCTTAAAGGGGTTGAATCCCTTAGGTGCCATTTGTGCAAAAAGAAGTAAATATGCACTAATTGAAAAGTGGAGAAAGATGGAGTTATACCTCCCAAAATTAAAGTATGTCGAAGAGAACGACGAACTCTGCACGAATCCAAAGTTTGGATTGATTTTACCACTTGGATTAGAAGATAGGAGGTAGTGAAGAACTAGGGTTCGGGGCTCCTTCGTGGCTGATGTTGCTGGTTATGATGTAGTTTAGAAGCAATGAGGAAGAAAGGCTCTCGGGTTCTAGTTTATATAACCTGACACCATCAACCGAACTCGGGCCGAATTCGGTCCGAAGTCTGGCCGAATTCGCCTGGGTTTGGTTTGAAATACTTTCTTTTTCATTGGCTCATTTCAATTATTTAATTCAAAGATTAGTAATTTCAACCTTCAATTAACATAATTAATATTATTTTATAGATTAAATATCATTACACAACGACTGTTTCAGATTAGCTGTAGGAGTACTGTCCCAGCTGGCGGAGGTTCACCGGGGAACACTTAAGTACCGCTTCGCTTCAACCGTAGTTGTGGTGACAGACAGACTCTTTATTGGCATGTCTCTAACACAGTTTTTGTATATTGAAATAAAATCATAAAATAAAATTAATTAATATTATTGATGTCCAAAATTCCTAATTCTCGACGTAAATAATTGAAACGATCTTCTGCTAAAGGTTTTATAAAAATGTCAGCTAATTGATTCTCAGTATCTATGTATACAAGGTTAATATCTCCATTTTGATGATGATCTCTAAGAAAATGATGTCTAATCTCAATATATTTTGTACGAGAATGACATATAGGATTCTTAGTCAAATTAATAGTGCTCGTGTTATCACAGAAAATGGGAATATGTGTATAAAATAAATTATAGTCTTCCAAGGTTTGTTTCATCCACAAAATCTGAGCACAACAACGTCCTGCGGCGATATACTCAGCCTCTGTTGTTGATAGGGCTACAGAATTTTGCTTTTTACTAAACTATGAGACTAAAGCTTTGCCTAAGAAATGACATGTACCACTGGTACTTTTTTTATCAACTTTGCATCTAGTAAAATCTGTATCCGAATAACCAGTAAGGTCAAAGGACTTAGTTTTGGGATACCACAAGCCAACAGAAGAAGTGCCCTTAAGATATCAAAAGATACGCTTAACTGCGCACAGATGTGATTCCTTTGGATTAGCTTGAAAACGTGCACACAGGCAAACACTAAACATTATATCCGGACGACTAGCAGTTAAATAAAGTAAACTACCGATCATACCTCGATACTTACGTGTGTCGACCGGCTTGCCTTGTTCATCAATATCAAGCTTTGTTGAAGTTGCCATCGGAGTGCCAATAGGTTTGACATTGTCCAGGTCAAACTTCTTTAGCAAATCTTTTGTGTATTTGGCTTGATTTATGAACGTCCCATTGTCAGTTTGTTTGATTTACAGTCCGAGAAAGAATTTCAGCTCTCCCATCATGCTCATCTCAAACTCATTCTGCATACACTTAGAAAATTCTTGACACAGAGATTCATCAGTAAATCCAAATATGATATCATCTACATAGACTTGTATTAAAAGAAGCTTACCATTAAAGGACTTAATAAAAAGTGTAGTGTCAACCTTGCCTTTTGAAAAACCGTTGTCAAGTAGAAAAGAGCTTAGTCGATCATACCAAGCACGAGGGGCTTGTTTCAAACCGTACAAAGCTTTCTTCAACTTGAAAACATGATCAGGATTTTTAAAATCTGTGAAACCTGGAGGTTATGCTACAAAAACTTCTTCTTTTATAAAACCATTTAAAAATGCACTCTTGACATCCATTTGAAATAATTTAAAATCATAAAAACATGCAAATGCACATAACATGCGAATGGATTCTAATCTCGCAACTGGGACATAAGTCTCATCGTAGTCGATACCTTCTTCTTGATTGTATCCTTGAGCTACGAGTCGAGCCTTATTACGAGTCACTAAACCATTTTCATTCAGTTTATTTCGGAATACCCAACGGGTGCCAATGACCGGACGATCAATAGGCTTGGGAACAAGTTCCCAAACTTGATTCCGTTCAAATTAGTTTAATTCCTCTTGCATAGCATCTATCCAAAAGCTATCACTACATGCTTCATCAATAATTTTGGGTTCTAGCTGTGAAAAAAAAATGCAACACTTGAAACAATATCTCTACTGGATGTACGAGTACTTACACCTTTGGTAATGTCACCAATTACCAAATCCTTTGGATGATCAGCTGTAAATTTTAATCTTTTCGGCAGACTCTGAAGGTAGCTGGTTCCTGGATCTTCTCTAGGAGGATCAGCTAGTGCCGAGCTTGGTTGAGAATCAGCTGTTGTTGAGCTTGGTACAGTTGGATCTTCGTCATTGTCATCGATAGTCATTTGATTTAGTTCATCAAAAGTAACGTTGATTGACTCTTCGATGATCATGGTTCGTTTGTTGAAGACTCTGTATCCTTTGCTCTTGGCCGTATAACCTAAAAATATACCTTCATCGGCCTTTTCGTCAAACTTTCCCAAATTATCTTTAGTATTAAGAATAAAGCATTCACAACCAAATATTCTAAAATATAAAACAGATGGAATTCTATCAAACCATAACTCAAATGGAGTCTTCTTCGATTTGGGTCGAATTAGAACTCTATTGAGAACAAAGCAAGCTGTATTGACAACTTCAGCCCAGAAATATTTTGGTAGACTAAACTGATTTAACATTACTCTGGCCATTTCGGATAGAGTTATGTTCTTACGTTCCACAACTCTATTTTGTTGTGGAGTCCTAGGGCAGGAGAACTCGTGTACAAAGCCGTGTGTGTCACAAAATTGTTCAAACTATGCATTCTCAAATTCGCCACCATGATCGCTTCTTATACGAGTGATCATGTAACCTTTTTCATTCTGAACTTTCTTGCAAAAGGCGACAAATTCGGATAATGTATCATTCTTGCGTGTCAAGAAGTATACCCACGTGTATCTAGAGAAATCATCTACAATTACGAAAGCATAAAACTTACCTCCAAGGCTAGCAACTCTACTAGGACCAAATAAGTCCATATGAAGCAATTGTAGAGGTCTAGTAGTACATACTGCATTTACTGACTTAAATGTGGATCTGGTAGCTTTGTTCTTTTCATATTGGCTGCATACCGAATCCTTCTTGAATGTAATATCCGATAAACCGCGTACTAGCTTCTTTGTGGATAATCTTGATATTGTGTCCATATTTGCGTGAACGACTCTCATATGCCACAGATGACTCTCATCGCTTTTAGCCATTAAGCATCTACCTAAAATGTTAGTTTCTTCCAATAAATAGAAAACATATATGTTGTCTTCCCTGATACCTTCAAAGATAGTACTACCAGTTGAGCTATCAACTATAGTACATTTGTCATTGCCAAAGTTGATGCCATAACCATGATCAGCCAAATGACTTACGTTGAGTAGATTATGTTTCAACTCGGTAACCAGACAGACATCTTTAATAACAGGATAGGGAGACTTACCAACATCACCGATACCAATAATATATCCTTTCAAGTTATTACCGAAGGAAACATAGCCTTCCTTTTTTTTCTTCGACAGTGTTGCAAATAGTGTAGCGTCACCGGTCATATGCCGTGAGCAACTGCTGTCGAGGATCTATTTGCTTCTAGCATGTGAAGGGTGTTCCACCTACAAAATAGTTTGCAGATAAAACTTTTGGTATCCATTTCTTGTAGGGTCCTGAAATGTTAGCCTTTGGTATCCAAGCATAAATATTTAAATCAACAAGCTTTCTGATTCTACATGCAGATGAAATATGACCAATGAGGTCACAATAATGACATTTTGTATGTCGAGTGTTGAAAGCTGAGTGGTGTGCATGGTTGATAGGTTTAGATTTTCCAGTATAGAAGAAAGCATGCCTATAATCCTGTTTGGCCTTAACCTTTTGGGGTAAAGGTTTGATAGGGTTAGGTCTGACAGTGTTTGGCTTGGAAATGTTCCGATTTTTCGGTAAGTGACACGTGTTAGGATATGAAGCAGCAGGCTCAGGCTATTTTCCTAACCTAGTTTCCAATCTTTTGGAAGTGTCATATAACTTAGTATAATCAGAAGTAAGTGTTTCCATTCTGATTTGTGCACTTTGATGACTTTTATTCTCTTTAGAAAGTTCTTCCTTGAGTTGGTCAATAACTTTGTCTTTCTCTTCAGATGACTTGGTAGTCTCGTGTAATAAGAGATTTATTGAAGAAAGCTCACCAGACTCACTAACATTATTACTAACCTCAGCTAGTAGGTCGGTAAGTCTACCTATTTTATCTTTGTATTCTTTGAGTACCTTCTTAGAGGTCTGATACTTGCTACGCAATTTCTTGTAATCAGTCATCAGGTCACTGAAGGCATCTCCTAATTGCTCAAAGGTGAAGTCATCATAAGTATCAACTACAGGTTCAGTAGGTACCTAATCGGATGCCATAAAGCGTATGTTTGCAACGTCTTCTGATTGTTCGTCTTCTGAGTCGCTGGCTTCACTTTTATGCCATATGCTGGTATTGGCATATCTCCTAGATGTTGATCTCTTCAGGTTCCCTTTTTCATACCTGTTGCTCTTCTTGCTTGATGATGAGTTTGTAGGACAATCCTTCTTCATATGTCCCTTCTTCTTGCAGTCGTAGCAGACAGCATTATTTTTATACCAGTTGTTGCTGCCGTTGTTTTCTTTGGCTCTCTTCTCATATCTCATGAATCTTTTGAATTTTCTTGCTATGAGTGCTTGATCTTCAGCATCAGATTCATTGCTGTCTGAGTCGCCTTCAGCAGCTTTTCTGTGCTGAGCCTTGAAAGTGATCGTCTTCTCCTTTGGTGCAGATTCTTCAAAATCTTGTAGCTCCAGTTCATTAGTGAGTAGCTTACCCATGAGTACTTCGAGGGACATAGATGTGAGGTCGTTCCCTTCAATGATTGCAGTAGCCTTCGGAATCTAGTTCTTGGTAAGTGCTCGCAGGAGTTTGCAAATCTTTTCATGGTTACTGTACTCTTTGCCTAGGAAGGACAAAGGATTTACAATATCCAAGAATCTTTCGAACATTGAGTAACTGTTTCGTTGGGCTTCATCTTGAACACCTCATACTCTTGAGTAAGTCTGCTGACTTTAGATTCTTTGACTTGAGTCGTGCCTTCTTGTGTGACTTCAAGTAGCTTCCACACTTCATTAGCAGTTGTGTAGATAGACACCCTGTTAAATTCAGTTCTGTCTAAAGCATAAAATAGAGCATTAATAGCACGTGCGTCAAGACTGGCCTTTTTTTTCCTCCTCTGTATATCTGCTATGGGGTTTTTCAACTAAAACTCCATCAACATTTATACGAGGTGGCTTTTGATAGCCATCAATAACAATAGACCATAAATCAAAGTCAAGAGATTTCAAGAAGAAACTCATCCGTGTTTTCCAATAGGTATAGTTTGTACCATCAAACAGTGGAGGTCTGTTTGTGGCCTGGCCTTCACTTGTGAATTTCACAGTTGCCATGTGTTGTGCTGTGATCTATATAACAGTTAATAAAATGAATAAATAATTGCACTATTACCTTGCTTTACCTGTAACACCTTCTCTGATACCAATTGTAGGAACGAAATCGTAAAGCACAATACTCTAGAGGGGGGTGAATAGAGTAGGCAGCGGAAAATTGCTAATTAAAAATGTTAGCAGCAAGATCACAGAATAATAGTCACAACTAAGTAAAGTAAAGGCAGAGATAAGAATACAAATGCAAAGACAGCGATGTATACTGGTTTTTCTCTTTTGAGGACTAATCCAGTCGGTGGAACTCTTGCTACCAGTTGAATCCACTATTGGCAAAACAGCAAGTTTTCTCACGAAGTCCTTGCAACTTCTACAACGCGAGCTTTGATACGAAGAACTCGTCCAACTTCAAATGTGAAGAGGTATTCTTCAATCAAGCCTTCTGATTATAATCTCTCAGAAACTTCTAGACCGTACCGCACTGGCAAATCGACTAGAGGATTGTAATTGGCTTGGGATCTGAAATTTAAAGCTCAAGAAAACTCTTTTGGAAGACTGAATGATTTAGATAGAGAGAAGATTAAAAGTGAATGAGTGAGTTGAAATGATCAAAATCCTTCTCTATTTATAGGAATTCCAAAGACAGAATTCTGGCTGAATTCGGGCAGAACTCGATGAGGAAATCTCGGTCAAATCGCAACTGCAGGAGGACCAAGTTCCAGAGATTTCAAAAATCAAACGGCCACCAACCGAACTCTAGCCGAACTCTGGCCGAACTCTGGCCGAGTTCGGTCAAGGTTAGGTTAGGGTTTTAAAATCAATTTATGGGGATTTTTGAAAACCTTTTTGAAAACCTTTTTGAAGCTTTTGTTTAAAAGAATGTTTTTCAAAACAAAGGAAATTTAAAAAGTATTTTGAAAACATTTTGGAATAGCATATTTGCCAGTACGACTCGGTGTACAACGTATTCCTAGACTCAATAAAATAAAAAATACATTGCTTAAAGGAAATACAGACTCGAGCAGGCAAACATAGCTTCTGTCTTGAACTGTGTAGATAGCTGTTGTTGTTCATGTCCAAGAGTCCGATACATCTTGACTAGCTTTAAATTTCCAGACAGAGTTTGATCAATTATTAAAATCAGGTTGACCATATGACCAATGGGCCAACAATCATACGTATTGGGTTCGAGTGGACGAGGTGGGTTGAACAACGGGTGAATGGGTTGTTGATTGGGTTGTTCTACGGGTGGTTCAACATGAGGAGAAGCATTCGAAGAGGTCGCACCCTCGGTTCGAAGTCTCTTTCCCCGATTAAATAACTTGGGAGCCATGAAATAATAAAGAAAATTGAGGAATTGAAGATGGAGAGAAGTGTGGAAATATACCTCAATTTGATGATGAAAGATGAAGGAGAATGGTGAGAGAAGCCTTCTCCTTGAGTTTTAAGAAGAATGATGCTCTAGGAAGGAAGAACTAGGGTTAAGGTTTGGAGAAAAATAGTTTGGAGAAGTTTGGAAGGTGGCAATGGAGGAGAGAGAAGAGGGGAACCCGGTTTTTAGTGTAAGGGTTCGAATGGTCGGAGCTAATATGGACCATTGTATCACAATCTGATCAGCGGCTGAGGCTGCTTTCGGTTCTGGATCAGCCAGACCGAATTTGGTCCGAACTCTGGGTAGGACAGATTTCGGCCCGAATTCTGGTTTATAGTACCAGAACAGAAATCAGGCTAGAAAAAGAAATTTGATTAAGAAAGAGAGAAAAAAATAAGAGACAAATATGATCAATGAAAAAATGATAATAAGTGGATACAAGATAGTGAGAAAAACCAAGTAAAAATGTAACGCTGAATCAAAGTGAAGTTTGAAAGTTTGAATTAAAGCATGTGATAAATAAATGTAGACCATGTAATAAACAAGAAAATATGCTAAAACTCAATATATTGAAGCTGCCATGGGGTAGCTACAGGGGCCGGATCCCAGCTAGCGGTAGTCTTGAGGACTAGTGAACCATGTCGCTTAGGCTTTTACGCCTTGTTGTCAGAAGGACCCTTTCGGCTTGTACCCATAGCAAGTTCAACATAAAAAATCAAGACATAATCGATATTTACGCAGGTTACTTTAATGAATAACATCTTCATCCAAAATTCCTATTCACGACAGAGAAAGTTAAAACGCTCTTCGGATAGAGGTTTGGTAAAGAAATCTGCTAGCTGATGATCGGTGTCGATAAATTCTAATTTAATAGTGCCATTTTGCTGATGATCACGCAAAAAGTGGTGACGTATTTCAATGTGCTTCGTGCGTGAATGACATATGGGGTTCTTAGTGAGATTTATAGTACTAGTGTTGTCACAAAATATAGGAATGTGCATAAAAGATAAATTATAGTCTTCAAGGGTTTGCTTCATCCACAGAATTTGTGCACAACAACGACCAGCTGCAATATATTTAGCTTCTGTTGTGGATAGTACGACAGAATTCTGCTTCTTGCTAACCAAGAGACTAGAGCCTTTCCTAATAAATGATACGTGCCGCTCGTACTTTTACGATCGACCTTGCATCTGGCAAAATCAGCATCAGAGTAACCAATGAGGTCAAATAATATTGACTTGGGATACCATAGGCCCACTGTAACCGTTCCTTTAAGGTATCGAAAGATACGCTTAACAGCAGTCATGTGTGATTCCTTAGGGTTAGCTTGATATCTAGCACACAAGCAAACGCTAAACATAATATCAGGGCGACTAGCAGTTAAATAAAGTAGGTTGCCTATCATACCTCGATACTTACGTTGATCCACAGGTTTGCCGCTTTCATCTGGTTCTAGTTTAGTTGTAGTAGCCATTGGAGTGCTGATTGGTTTGACGTTGTCAAGGTCGAATTTCTTCAGCATGTCCTTTGTATACTTTGACTGACAGATGAAAGTTCTATTTGACATTTGTTTGACTTGCAGTCCAAGAAAGTAATTGAGCTCCCCCATCATGCTCATCTCAAACTCGGTCTGCATACACTTGGCAAAATCTTGACAGAGGGTTTCATCATTAGAACCAAATATAATATCATCCACGTAAATTTGTACTAAGAGAATAGTGTCTTTGAAAGATTTTATAAAAAATATAGTGTCAACTTTTGCTTTTGAGAAACCTTTTTCAAGCAAGAAATTACTTAGCCGTTCATACCAAGCTCTAGGGGCTTGTTTGAGGCCATATAGCGCTTTTTTGAGCTTGAAAACATGGTCGAGAAATTTGTGATTTTCAAAGCCAGGGGGTTGTTTTACAAAAACTTTCTCCTTAATAAATCCATTGAAGAAAGCACTTTTAACATCCATTTAAAACAATTTGAAATTTTAAAAGTTGGCAAATGCGCAAAGCATCCGAATGGATTCTAGTCTCGCAACAGGAGCATACGTCTCATCGTAGTCGATACCTTCCTCTCGGTTGTATCCTTGAGCTACTAGACGAGCTTTGTTGCGTGTAACTGAACCATCTTCATTTACTTTGTTTCGAAAAATCCATTTTGTACCAATAATCGAGTGATTTACCGGCCTAGGAACAAGTTCCCAAACTTGGCTCCTCTCGAATTGGTTAAGTTCTTCTTACATGGCTGAAATCCAAAATTTATCATTAAAAGCTTCTACAATGTTTTTCGGCTCAATTTGTGAAATGAAGGCAGTACTAGCAATGGAGTCTCTTATTGATGATCTAGTACTTATTCCACGTGAAACATCACCTATAACCAAATTTTTTGGATGTAATAGCTTGAAAGAAAATTTCTTTGGCAAGCTCTCCAGAGAATTGGTTTTAGTGGTTGTGTTCATTGGAGTAGAAGTTGATGGCTCATCATCATCAACAAGAGTAGCTGCTGCACTGTTATCCTCATCGAAAGTCACATTTGTAGACTCTTCCACAATTAATAAGCAATTGTTTAACACTCTATATCCCTTGCTCTTGGCCGCATAGCCAAGGAATATACCATCGTCAGCTTTGGCATCAAATTTGCCTAAGTTGTCTTTGGTGTTAAGGATAAAACATCGACAACCAAAAACTCAAAAATTTGAAACATTTGGAGTTCTTCCAAACCAAAGTTCATAGGGTGTTTTCTTCGTAATAGGACGAATAAGCACCCTATTTAAAATATGGCATGCTGTACTGACAGCTTCAGCCCAAAAATATTTCGGAAGAGGAATTTATTTAACATGACTCTAGCTATATCGCCAAGAGTCCTATTCTTCCGCTCCACAACACCATTTTGTTGAGGAGTTCTTGGAAAAGAAAACTCATGTAACATCCAGTTTTCTAAATGAGGGCAATTTTGAAATTTTGTGTTTAATTTATTTAATTATGATATTAATTAATAATATAATTTTTGGTGATTTTTAATTATTTTTTAAAACTATTTAAATCATGACTTGTGATTTGGTGTGCAGCTAGTAAAACCGTAGAGACTATCTGCCTTAGAGACTAGCCATGTGATTAGGATGTTTAATTAGTACATTTTAGCCTAGAGGGTATTTTGGTCATTTTAGAATTTATTTGAATTATTTATGATTTATTGGAATTTGTGTGATTTTAATTATTATTTAAATAAGTGCTATATGCTATGACGGGTTTTAGCCTAGTGAAGCCTAACCTAAAAGCTTAGACTTAACCCATGGGCTAAGTAGGATGGTTAACTTAAGTTGAGGGTAGAAATTATCAAGTTAGAAATCAAATAGGAGTTTTAGCCATGAGAATTGATTTTAGAGAATGGGCCCTTAGAAACTTAGATGTAACTTGACTTAGAGAGGGAGGCCCATGGCCCAACTAACTAAACCCTAACCCTAGCATTTATGACCAGCCACCTAGGGATCCACACTCCTATTTAATGTCTCATCAAACTTAGGGATAGCCTCCTTAGAAAAAAATTAGCAAGTTGAAAATAGAGGTAAAACCCTTTCTTTCCCAATCCATAACTCCTCCATTTCAACTCCTTTTTCTTCCTAATTTCTTGCAATAGATTCTAATCTCTGTGTTTTTGATGGATATGGTGTGAAATTTCAGGAAGGGGCAATTTGGAAGAGTTTGGGGTAGCTTGAGGAACAACTCACTTTGGAACTTTTTGAGCCATTTCAAACCTATAGGTAAATCCCTATTCCCTCCACCAAATTTTGTTTTCTTTGCATGGATGGGAAGCCCTAGGTGTCCCCTAGCTGTAGGACTTGGTTTCATGTCAAGGTGGATTCATTTCGTGTCCGTATCGGACACGTATCGTATTGATAGGATAGGTGTTTGTAGAAATACCTCATAGGACTTTTTGTTCTTAGTTTTCAAAATAAATTATATATTTTGAAAGCTTATTATGTGTAGATCACAACCCAAGTGGACTGAGTCGAATTCGGTGCACCCTCGTGTCTAAATTTGGACATGCACGCACGCACGAGGACACCATGCGGCTGCCCTGCTGCTCGAGTGTCCTAGCGGACACGACACAGCACCTAGACACACAAAAATATGTGTGTGGGTGCGGGCAACCACTGACACAGTGCACACAAAATTTGGGGTGAAATTTTCGAGTGGTTAGGGAGATATCTCGACTGCACGGGTTTTACACATCACTGTACACGCGAGAAAATGTTCACTGATACGCACGTGTAACTCTTGATACGACTCACGTGGACACGAGACAGACACGTGTATATGAACACCTAGACCTACCCTAGCTATGGACACGTGCATGACACTTGTGGACGTGTGTGTCGGGTCCTTCGTGGCTCGATACACGTGCACGAGACAGTGCACTGCACTGTCTCCTGTGACACTTTGTTACAGTATTTCGACACTGTGGACACGTCTTGGTGACACTGTGGGACACGACTAGACCCTCCCCCTATGTTGGTATAATTTTCCTTTTTTTTTGAATGTTTGATTGGGATTCGAATTGGTTTTGGTTTCAAAGAGATTTTACTGATACATGTTAATATATGTTGTTCACTGATACTTCCTATTTTATAAATTGGACACTTCGTGTCCACTGTTTGGACACGAACAACCCCTATGACACATGTGCACATGTATCACATCTCTGTTTTAAACTATTTTGAGTTTTAATGTGATCTCGAATTTGATTTGCTTGTTTCCATGCATTTTCTGATACAATGTTGATCAGAGTTCATATTGTTATTTTTAGTATAAATTAAACGATTTATAAGGGTGTTGGATGTTGATTTATATGTATACATACCTGTGTTTGTGTGGGATGCATGTTGGTATCAAATGATTGGTTCGGATCTATCTCATTTTGAGATGGATTGGTTTGGAAATTCAAATGTGTTTCCATGGTTCAATACCTTTTCTGAAATAACATTAACTCAGAGTTGAGATTCATTTTAACTGTTTGATGTTAAATTACACTAAATTGCATGAATACAATGTTTAGATTCATGATAGCATAGCTGGGATTCATAATGGATTGGTGATTTGGGTTCTCATTAGAAACCTGGAAATGAACTGACTGAAACCTGAGTTTAATCCAATGTTAAACTAAAAATTTTCATATGTTATTAATGGGATTCAGTTGTAACATTTTCTGAGATTCTAGTTAGGAATGAAAAACTGAGATTTTGCAAATACATGTAAACTGAATTGTGTTTATATATTTAGAAAATAACCTGAGAATGTTTCCCTTTCCTTAATATTAGAAAACTGAGAATATATGTGGAATAACCTGAGAATTAGACAGCCACATATAACCATACAAACACATGTGATCCCTGTCACACATTATATAAACTCACCCACACATTCACTAAAAACCGGAGATTTCAAATCTTAGTTTTGTAGGTTCATTCCCTGTTTGTTTACAAAACTGAGATTAAATCACTACACATTCCTAAACACACACAAACAATGCCTATATTCCATCACTGTTATGCCTAGACACTAAAACACACACACTCTTCACATTCTCTCTTTCCCTCACTCTCTTTCACTACACACACCCATTCCTGATAACCCAAGCTCTCACATACACACCCACACACACATGTAAAACCCCTTTAACCCCCTCTCTATCTCTTTATGTATAAATACATCTAAAATATATATGTGTGTATGCATATATGAACCTATGTCAAATATATATGTATGTATGCATATATGAACCTATGTAAATATATATGTATGTATGCATATATGAATGTATGTAAATATGTATGTATATATATATATATATATATATATATATATATATATATATATATATATATATATATATATGATATTGAAAAAAAAAAAAAAATATATATATATATATATATATATATATATATATGATATTGATATATGGTTTGGCATAGGCTTGGTATAGGCTTGGCTTGGTGTTGACCTAGTCAGACTAGGGTTGACCTAGATTGGACTAGTAGACCTAGTTTGACCTAGACAGTTAACCAATAGTTGACTTTGACCTAGTTTGACCTAGTTTGACTAAATTAGACTAGAATTGACCTAGTTTGACTGCTAGGGTTAACTAGAGTTCACCAAAGGTTGACTTTAGCCTAAATTGACCCCAAACTTCATGTAGATGCATTGTAGCAGTCTATTTCCTTATTTTAGACTTGTTGTGACTTGTACTATTCTATAGGAGACAAACACCACTCCTCGGACAGTATATTCCCTTCAGACACTCAGGAGATCAGGCGAGTACATTCTTTGACCGTTTCATACTTGTCTGGATTTACATTCTTGCTCTAAATTACTGTACTTGATGCTGACACGATCGTTATCACGGATTGGTCCTATATGGATCTTCTTCTGAGATGTTATCTCCTTGTATTCACTAAATACATATTGTGATGTGCGTTTCACTTACATATTGTATTTATTGAATACCCTATCGTTGTACACTCATTGTGCATATTGTACTCTTATTATCATATTGAGCCATTGTACAAGCCATTGTACAAGCCATTGTATAAGGTAACGTAACTGAATTGGATCCTTGTGTATTGATTGGGGAGGGAGAGTAGAAATGGTTATGTGATCAATCCTATTGTATAAGAAATTGTATATGTCCATTGTACACCCACGTACAATGGAGTCGAATTTTATTGTATAACCTAACCCGTTTGCATAACCATATTGTGCTCTAAATCATATGTTGCTTACAGTTCTTACTTATCATATATAGATATTTCCCATTATCAAATCTCTGTTGTTTTCATATACATTCTTCTTTCAGCATTTTCTGTACCTTACTCTATTGCATGCTTTATATTTTCTAACTTGATATGAACTGCGTGAGATGTTTTGTGCTCGCTCCTGTCCTGACTGGACCTGTTAAAAATATTACAGAGGATGAGGATGAGGCCTGCATAGATACCTTCTATGGGACAGCTGTAGATGGCTCGTGTGACCTACATTTTCAGCCTGATCTACTAGCTTAGAGACTGAGGCTCCCTAGTCTAGGTTTTACTATTTCAGTCATTTTGAGATCTGGGTTGTATATATTCTTTCATATTCAGTAGTTGAGACTTGTATTCTGGATGTTGTTGGGTTTTATCTTAGACACTTAGCATTGTCTCTCTCTGGTTGTACTTGTGGATCTTTCATTTCAGCATTTTTCTATTTATCTTTCTATCTTATCATTCTGCCTTAGATGTGATTGAGATTGTGTATTGCTATGTCACCTCCATTCGGAGTGTATATACTGTACAGGTACCTTTATATTGTTAGATGATTGACCAAGGACAGCGTTCTACCGCCGACACTGCGACGTAGGCTGGGCGTTGTTACATTTTCGTACCCTCACAGTGGGTGCGGGTCGTGACACGTTTTTAGTGGTGGCCCATGCAGGTCGAGTTTATGTAGTGGTATTCGAACTAGAGTATCACTACAGCCTGCAGTGGGATTATGATATTTTTGGAGGTACTCAATCACATTAGAAAAAAAACTCTTATTCAGATTCTGTATATCTACATTTTGCTGCTTATTGTCTCCCTTGAATATAACTGTCCTCCTTTGATATTTCGACTCATTCTCAGCAATTGTTCTCTTTTGATCTGTCTCCAGGATGGTTGAGACAAGATCACATTGTCAGGGCCAGGGGGACGCCGATGGAAGGACTGCCACCTCTCATACCCAGCAGCTAGCCCCTGGTACCGCAGCCCCAGTCATGCCAGCTGGGGTAGGCATTGCAGCTGCGTTCGGAGGAGCCCCTCCACCAGCAGCAGGGGGTATGCCTCCACCAGATCAGAGGCAGGACCCAGTCATCCCAGAGGTACCGTTCCAGCAGCCGCCGCCTACAGGAAACGTGGATGCAGTACAGATGTTCGCCTACTTTCATCAGTTTATGGAAATGCAGCAGACCCGGCAGGAAAGGGGCATGGAGTTGGCCATTACGACAGTCGCAGCTCGACCAGTAGTCCAGCAGCTGAAGACACCTGGGATAGAGCAGTTCTAGAAGATGAGCCCCAGAGACTTCTTGGGGACGGAGGGGATTTTATATGCTGACGAGTGGATCGAGCATATAAAGGAGATCTTCCGCATGGCTCGGATACCAACAGATCTCCAGATAGATGCAGCAGCTAGCCAGATGTAAGATCTTGCTCGCACCTGGTATCAGTCAGACCCCAGAGTGGGGGTAGTTGGACAGACCTGGGAGGAGTTCAAGGGCTTCTTTAAGAAGAAGTTCTTTCCAGATTCAGCGCTTCGAGCCTTGGAGTCGCAGTTCGAGAGCTTAGTTCAGGGGAGCCTGTCAATAGAGGAGTACGCTGGGGAGTTTGGCTGCCTCAGCAGATTCGTAGAGGGCTTGAGCGAGGCGGCGAAGGCCCAGAGGTTCCGAAAGGGTCTAGTCAAGGAAGTCAAGTCCTTGACCAAGGGCAACAGGGATGCCACTTTCGAGGAGATTTTGACGGAAGCCTTATTAGATGAGGATGATCTTGAGCTTAGGCTCAAGAGGTGGCGAGACCCAGTTGGGGGAAGCAGCAGTGGAGGACCGGCCAAGAGGCCGCACGTTCAGCAGCAGTATCAGCAGCCGTTGCCCCGCATATAGTTTTAGTAGCAGTACCAACAGCCGAGGGCTCAGATACATCAGCTACAACAGAGGCCTGTTCAGTATCAGGGACAGAGACATGTACTATATCAGTAGGACACAGTGTGCAACTTCTGCAAGAAGCCAGGCCATTGGTGGAACGATTGTAGGAAGAGGCTGGGTATGTGTTTGCTTTGCGGTTCAGCGGAGCATCAGTGTAGAGAGTGTCCCAAGAACCAGACACCATTGGCTCAGGTAGCACCAGGAGCTAGGGCTCCGGCAGGACAGCAGAGGGGACCACCATTGCAGACTCAGCAGGAGAGGTTCGTACAGCATCAGCAGCCGGCCAGGGGAGGCCAGCCAGGGCGAGCCTTCGCCATGACAGCCGAGGATGCTCAGGCCGTTGGAGATCTAGTTGTAGGTTCCGTTCTTGATTCAAATTCTGCAATTACTGCCTTAAAATTCGATTCACTCTGTTCCTTGTTGGTTGATCAATTCTGTCTTGTTGTTCTTGTGTTATGTTTGATTTTCTTCTGAGATGAATCATATGGGCTAGGTCACCCAGTTATGGAATCTAGAATCTTCGATAGTCGTGTTAGCTGGCATAGTGAGGACATATAGTCAGATTTAGGACGTATTTCTCGGGTGTGAAAATTTAAGGTTTTTGCTGCCAAGCATGCGGCAATACGAAAATTTTAAATACCATGATTCTAGAGGTATGTGCCTTAGTCGAGGACTATGATTATCGTAGCCTTGCTCACTAGCACGATGAAGATTCTAAGTATCATGATTTTGGACAGACGCATATGATTATCTGACGGTATGTTTGAGACTTTGATTGTGGGGTGTTTAACCTAGAAGGACTACTACCATTTTAATTTTGAGGACGAAATTTTTCTAAGGTGCGTAGACTTGTAACACCCAGTTTTCTAAATGAGGGTAATTTTGAAATTTTGTGTTTAATTTATTTAATTATGATATTAATTAATAATATGATTTTTGGTAATTTTTAATTATTTTTTAAAACTATTTAAATCATGACTTGTGATTTGGTGTGCAGCTAGTGAAACCGTAGAGACTGTCTGCCTTAGAGCCTAGCCAAGTGATTAGGATGTTTAATTAGTACATTTTAGCCTAGAGGGTATTTTGGTTATTTTATGATTTATTTGAATTATTTATGATTTATTGGAATTTGTATGATTCTAATTATTATTTAAATAAGTGCTATGTGCTATGATGGGTTTTAGCCTAGTGAAGCCTAATCTAGAAGCTTAGACTTAACCCATGGGCTAAATAGGATGGTTAACTTAAGTTGAGGGCAGAAATTATCAAGTTAGAAATCAAATAGGAGTTTTAGCCATGAGAATTAATTTTAGAGAATGGGCCCTTAGAAACTTAGATGTAACTTGACTTAGAGAGGGAGGCCCATGGCCCAACTAACTAAACCCTAACCCTAGCATTTATGACCAGCCAACTAGGGATCCACACTACTATTTAATGTCTCCTCAAACTTAGGGCTAGCCTCCATAGAAAAAAATATAGCAAGTTAAAAATAGAGGTAAAATCCTTTCTTCCCCAATCCATAACTCCTCCATTTTAACTCCTTTTTCATCCTAATTTCTTGCAATAGATTCTAATCTCTGTGTTTTTGATGGCTATGGTGAGAAATTTTAGGGAATGGACAATTTGGAAGAGTTTGGGTAGCTTGAGGAACAACTCACTTTGTGACTTTTTGAGCCATTTCAAACCTATAGGTAAATCCCTATTCCCTTTACCAAATTTTGTTTTCTTTGCATGGATAGGAAGCCCTAGGTGTCCCCTAGCTGTAGGACTTGGTTTCGTGTCAAGGTGGATTCATTTCGTGTCCGTATCGGACACGTATCGTATTGATAGGATAGGTGTTTGTAGAAATGCCTCATAGGACTTTTTGTTCTTAGTTTTCAAAATAAATTATATATTTTGAAAGCTTATTATGTGTAGATCACAACCCAAGTCGACTGAGTCGAATTCGGTGCACCCTCGTGTCCAAATTTGGAAACGCACGCACGTACGAGGACCCCGTGCGGCTGCCCTGCTGCTCGAGGGTCCTAGCGGACACGACACAGCACCTAGACACACGAAAATTTGTGTGTGGGTGCGGGCAACCACTGACACAGTGCACACAAAATTTGGGGTAAAATTATCGAGTGGTTAGGAAGATATCTCGACTGCACGGGTTTTACACATCACTGTACATGCGGGAAAATGTTCACTGATACGCACGTGTAACTCTCGACACGACTCACGTGGACACGAGACAGGCACGTGTACATGAACACCTAGACCTACCCTAGCTATGGACACGTGTACGACACTTGTGGACGTGTGTGTCGTGTCCTTCGTGGCCTTCGTGCCTCGACACACATGCACGAGACAGTGCACTGCACTGTCTCCTGTGACATTTTGTTACAGTATTTCGATACTGTGGACACGTCTTGGTGACACTGTGGGACACGACTAGACCCTCCCCCTATGTTGGTATAATTTTCCCCCTTTTTCGAATGTTTGATTGGGATTCGAATTGGTTTTGGTTTCAAAGAGATTTTACTGATACATGTTAATATATGTTGTTCACTGATACTTCCTATTTTTGTCAATTGGACAATTCGTGTCCACTGTTTGGACACGAACAACCCCTATGACACTTGTGCACATGTATCACATCTCTGTTTTAAACTATTTTAAGTTTTAATGTGATCTCGAATTTGATTTGCTTGTTCCCATGCATTTTCTGATACTCTGTTGATCAGAGTTCATATTGTTATTTTTAGTATAAATTAAACGATTTATAAGGGTGTTGGATGTTGATTTATATGTATACATACCTGTGTTTGTGTGGGATGCATGTTGGTATCAAATGATTGGTTCGGATCTGTCTCATTTTGAGATGGATTGGTTTGGAAATTCAAATGTGATTCCATGGTTCAATACCTTTTCTGAAATAACATTAACTCAGAGTTGAGATGCATTTTAACTGTTTAATGTTAAATTATACTAAATTGCATGAATACAATGTTTAGATTCATGATAGCATAGCTGGGATTCATAATGGATTGGTGATTTGGGTTCTCATTACAAACCTGGAAATGAACTGACTTAAACCTGAGTTTAATCCAATATTAAACTAAAAATTTTCATATGTTATTAATGGGATTCAGTTATAATATTTTCTGAGATTCTAGTTAGGAATGAAAAACTGAGATTTTGCAAATACATGTAAACTGAATTGTGTTTATATATTTAGAAAATAACCTGAGAATGTTTCCCTTTCCTTGATATTAGAAAACTGAGAATATATACGGAATAACCTGAGAATTAGACAGCCACATATAACCATACAAACACATGTGATCCCTGTCACACATTATATAAACTCACCCACACATTCACTAAAAACCTGAGATTTCAAATCTTAGTTTTGTAGGCTCATTACCTCTTTGTTTACAAAACTGAGATTAAATCACTATACATTTCTAAACACATACAGATACTGCCTATATTCCATCACTGTTATGCCTAGACACTAAAACACACACACTCTTCACATTCTCTCTTTCCCTCACTCTCTTTCACTACACACACGCCCATTCCTGATAACCCAAGCTCTCACATACACACCCACACACACATGTAAAACCCCTTTAATCCCCTCTCTATCTCTCTATGTATAAATACATCTAAAATATATATGTATGTATGCATATATAAACCTATGTCAAATATATATGTATGTATGCATATATGAACCTATGTAAATATATATGTATGTATGCATATATGAATGTATGTAAATATGTATATATATAGATATAGATATGATATTGATATATGGTTTGGCATAGGCTTGGTATAGGCTTGGCTTGGTGTTGACCTAGTCAGACTAGGGTTGACCTAGATTGGACTAGTAGACCTAGTTTGACCTAGACAGTTGACCAAGAGTTGACTTTGACCTAGTTTAACTAAATTAGACTAGAATTGACCTAGTTTGATTGCTAGGGTTGACTAGAGTTGACCAAAGGTTGACTTTTGCCTAAATTGATCCCAAACTTTATGTAGATGCATTGTAGCAGTCTATTTCCTAATTTTAGACTTGTTGTGACTTGTACTGTTCTATAGGAGACAGACACCACTCCTCGGATAGTATATTCCCTTCAGACACTCAGGAGATCAGGCGAGTACATTCTCTGACCGTTTCATACTTGTCTGGATTTACATTCTTGCTCTAGATTACTGTACTTGATGCTGACACGATCGTTATCACGGATTGGTACTATATGGATCTTCTTCTGAGATGTTATCTCCTTGTATTCACTAAATACATATTGTGATGTGCGTTTCACTTACATATTATATTTATTGAATACCCTATTATTGTACACTCATTGTGCATATTGTACTCTCATTATCACATTGAGCCATTGTACAAGCTATTGTACAAGCCATTGTATAAGGTAACGTAACTGAATTGGATCCTTGTGTATTAATTGGGGAGGGAGAGTAGAAATGGTTATGTGATCAATCATATTGTATAAGAAATTGTATATGTCCATTGTACACCCACATACAAAGGAGTCTCATTTTATTGTATAACCTAACCCGTTTACATAACCATATTATGCTCTAAATCACATGTTGCTTACAGTTCTTACTTATCATATATAGATATTTCCCATTATCAAATCTCTGTTGTTTTCATATACATTCTTCTTTCAACGTTTCTTGTACCTTACTCTATTGCATGCTTTATATTTCTTAACATGATATGAACTGCGTGAGATGTTTTGTGCTCGCTCCTGTCCTGACTGGACCTGTTGAAAATATTATAGAGGATGAGAATGAGGCCTGCATAGACACCTTCTATGGGACAGATGTAGATGGCTCGTGTGACCCAGATTTCCAGCCTGATCCACTAGCTTAGAGACTGAGGCTCCCTTGTCTAGGTTTTACTATTTTAATCATTTTGAGATCTGGGTTGTATATATTCTTTCATATTCAGTAGTTGAGACTTGTATTATGGATGTTGTTGAGTTTTATCTTAGACACTTAGCATTGTCTTTCTCTGGTTGTACTTGTGGATCTTTCATTTCAGCATTTTTCTATCTATCTTTCTATCTTATCATTCTGCCTTAGATGTGATTGAGATTGGGTATTGCTATGTCACCTCCATTCGGAGTGTATATACTGTACAGGTACCTTTATATTGTTAGATGATTGACCTAGGACAGCGTTCTACCGCCGACACTGCGGCGTAGGCTGGGTGTTGTTACGTTTTCATACCCTCACAGTGGGTGCGGGTCGTGACAACTCATGATTAAAACCATTTAAATCACAAAACTTTTCAAAATCACGATTTTTGAATTCGCCTCCATGATCACTTCGAATTCGAGTAATCATGTAGCCTTTTTCGTTTTGAATCTTTTTAGCAAATATTTTTAAAACAGAAATGGCATCACTTTTATTTGTAAGAAAGAAAATCCAAGTAAATCTAGAAAAGTCATCAACTATAACAAAAGCGTAGAGTTTTCCACCAAGACTGGCTACTCTATTAGGGCCAAATAAATCTATATGAAGTAATTGCAATGGTCTAGTAGTACTTACAGAGTTTATGGAATGAAATGAGGATTTGGTTGCCTTATTCAATTCATATTCGGCACATACCGTGTCCTTCTTGAATGTGATGTCGTGCAAGCCTCTGACTAGCTTCTTGGTCGATAGTCTGGATATAGTATCCATATTGGCATGACCAAGACGCTGGTGCCACAGTAATCTTTCATCCGTATGAGCATAGAGACATCTTCCTGCACTGTTAGTATCTCTAGATAGATAAAAAAATATGAATATTATCCTCTCTTATCCCTTCAAAAACAATGTCTCCTGTTGACCTATCATAAATAAAGCATTTATTTTGTCCAAAGTTAATATCATACCCATGATCAGCAAGATGACTTATGCTGAGCAGGTTATGCTTTAACTCGGTCACTAGGCAGACATCCTTTATTACAGGAGAAGGAGGATGACCAATAGTACCATTACCATTGATATACGTACCCTTTTAGGTTGTTGTCTAAGGATACATACCCTTCCCTCTTCATCGATAGTGATGCAAAAAGATTTGAGTCTCCCATCATATGTCGCGAGAATCCACTATCGAGAATCTACTTACTCTTAGTTGAGGAGGGAATGTCCACCTACATCAAGAGTAGATGTGACCTTTGGTACCCAAGTTCTTGAGGGTCCTGAAAAGTTAGTTTTCGGCAACCATGCATATATGTTTCTATCTATTAATCTCCTAACTTTACATTATGGTGAAATGTGTCCATGTAATCCACAATAAGTACAAATAGCATTCCTATTTATGTTAGGAGCATGTTTGATGTCTATATGTAGAGTGGAGTGGAGTAGCATGGTGACGATGTCTATATGTAGAGTGATGTGGAGTGTGATGATGATGTCTATATGTAGCATGGTAATAGTGGTGTGGAACAAGATGATGTTTATATCCATAAGCAGTATGATGGTGATTTTGTTTATGTGCAACATAGTGATGATTGTATCTATGTGTAGCATGGTGATTCTGTGTCATATGAGAATTATTTCTACGTGCATGTGGTTTGTGTGCTTTATGAAAGTGGGTGTACATATAAGCATGATTACGTACTGCAGGTGGATGACGTGGTTGACTAGTATGAGTAGTGTCATGCTTTGTGTGTGTCTAATGTGATTGGGTTTGAGGTTGAGCAACTTGTTTTTCCAATCTAGTCTCTAATTTCTTAGAGACAGCCTACAGTTTATTAATCTTAGTATTCAAACCATAAATCTTAGTGATAGAGATCGTGTGTCTATTCTTTTCTTCAGCGATCTCAGTATTGAGTGTTGTGATCTCTTGTGTTTTCTTTTCTATACGTGCTTCGGCATCATGTAGGCTTAATTTAAGCTTAGACACCTCATTTGTGACTTCCGTGGGTGAAGTGTCTCTACTATTATCAAGTAATGAAGAGAGTCTTTGAATCTCGACTTCATAACTTTTGATCTTTTCCTTGGCGTATTTATATTTACCAATGACTTTCTTGTGGTCATTGAGTAAATCATTGAATACATCGCCAAGTTCATCAAACGTGAAATCATCGAGAGTTTCGCTAGTTACCTTGTCGGATGTAGCCATTAGGCAAACATTGGCGGTGTCTTGAGGAGAGTCCTTTTCTTCCTCGGAGTCACTAGCTTCGCTTTCATGCCAAATGCTTGTGTTGGCATATTTCTTTGAGGAAGCTTTCTTGTATGGTTTCTCATATTGGTTGCTCTTCTTTGTGAATGGACAGTCTTTTCGAACGTGTCCAGTCTTCTTGCAACCATAGCATGTTGGCTCTTTTTTGTCATCTTCTTGTGGTTCCTTCTTTCTTCGATTGAAGCGAAGGAATTTCTTGAAGTTGCGGACAAGGAGAGCTTGATCTTCACCTTCCGAGTTGTCGTCATCCGTCTCTTCAGGATCAGCCCTTCGTCGATGAGCTTTAAGGGCAATCTTTTTTTGCCTTAGGAGCAGGCTCTTCGAAGTCTTTAGGGTCAATCTCATGAGTCATCAGCTTTCCCATCAAAGTCTCCATGGACATAGTCGTAAGATCATTTCCTTCTATGATGGTTGTCACCTTAGGGTTCCAAATTTTTGGTAGCCCCTTAAGTATCTTGCGAATTTTCTTATGATTTGTATATTGTTTGCCGAGAGAAGACAAGGGGTTGATGATGTCGAGGAATCTTGTAATCATTTGTGTGATCGTCTCATTTGGCTTCATCTTGAAAGCCTCATATTCTTGAGTGAGACGACTTATTTTTGACTCCTTCACTTGAGTGGTTCCTGCATGCGTCACTTCTAGAAGTCTCCATACTTCGTGAGAGGTGGTGCATGTTGAGACCCTATTGAACTCATTCATGTCTATAGCACAGAATAAAGCATTAATAGATCTTGCGTCTAGACTCGCCTGTTTCTTCTCCTCGTCAGAATATTTGTCATGGGTTTTCTCAACGAGATCACCATTGACAACTATCCTGGCGGGCTTTTTGTAACCATCGGTGACAATGGTCCACAGGTCGAAGTCTAGCAACTAAAGATAAAAACTCATCCTTGTTTTCCAATAGGTGTAGTTAATTCCATCAAATAGGGGAGGCCTATGAGTGGACTGCCCTTCACCGTGATTGGAAATCATAGATTGTGTGGTTGCCATGGATCAGCTCTAGGATGTTAGTCCTTGTTGAGAGAACAGAGCTCTGATACCAATTGAAGAACCAATAGGCAACTCTAGAGGGGGGTGAATAGAGTTTATGACAATAATGTCCAATTAAAAAATTAAACTCTTTCACCAACATAAAATAATCAGAGTAAATGTAGAAATAGTAAAGAGCAAGAAAGCATACGCAAACACAGTCGATTCTAACCTGTTTTCCTCGTGGAGGACTAGTCCAAGCCTGAGAACTCTAGCTCAGGATTAAATCTACTATTTGTGAAATAGTAGTTACATCCCGTGCCTTTTCTTCAGAAGAGCACGTCAACTTCTTACAGAGATCGCAGTGGCGATGCTTGAAATTTTTCGAGCGACTTCTTGAACTCTTGCACAAACTCCTAACTGAAAAGTACTGAGCACTTTGAGGCCTAGGAAGCTTGTGGCTAGTAGATGAGAAGGGTATGGCTTGTATAAGGCTTTAGAGAGAAGAGAAGAGAAGATTGGATGAATGAAAATGAAAGAATTCATGGCCTATTTATAGGATAATATATAGGCAGAATTCGGCCAGAATTCTGGTTGAAACATTCAAAAATTTGGCCGTTGGATAACTTGCATCCAGCCAACCATAAAAATTAGGGTCCTGGAATTTAGGAGGCAGAGTTCGGCCCGAACTCTGTGTGGAGGCAGAGTTCGGCCCGAACTCTGTCTCCAGAGCACAGAATAGGTCCAATGGGCCAATGGGCTATTTGGATGTTTGGTAGGGCGTTTGGTTTGAGGTATAGGCAAAGTTTAAGTCTCAAAATGCTCAGCACAGCTCAGTTTACATAAGTCTAGACTCAAATAAAGTGTAAAATACAGACTCAAACTATGGAGCATTGCAGGTACGAGCTGTCGTCTGGCTTGTACCGAATTCAGCCTTCATGTGTAGTATTGAAATATTATAAGTATCATGTTGTCAATTTTATTAATATATGGTTGACTGTGATTTTGTGTCAACATATGGATGGTTCAAACCAATAGACTTAACCTACAACAAACTGAATCTCGGAGTTGGGGAGATATCATGTAACAGATTTGAGGGAATAGAAAGAAGGGTCGAAGGTGGTATATGTAGTGCCCGCTCCGCGAAGGCACTAGATAGACAGAAAGATCGGATTGCTGGATTTGCAACAGAAGACGATTGATCTGGGTGAGTGGACGAAGTCTCATTTGCTGATTCGCTTACGCCTAATAAGAATCTGAATTTTTGATTGAATGCGTTTGTTAATAACAAGATGGTAAATCATTGAGTATGCTTTAAGAGAATCCATATGTTGCCATGCTAAGAACAAGAAAAGAGATAACATGTATGCTAAGAAGATTTGTTACATGCTAATAAGAAATGAATTGATGTCTGTATGCTAAAGTAGAGAGTCACAGCGGCTAGCGACGAGCTGAACCCATGCATGTCATAGCGGTTAGCGACGAGCTGAAACTAAGAGAGTCACAGCGGCTAGCGACGAGCTGAAACCATGCGAGTCACAGTGGTTAGCGACGAGCTGAACCCGTAGGAGGCACAGCGGCTAAGATGGAATTAAAATATTGATTTTTCAATGATGTTTTCAAAAGAATATAAACTGACTCTGTATGCATGGAATGAACATAGGTAAAAGTAGCAAGATCACATCATAAGAAACGTTTTCTCACTAATTGAATAGTGATCGTTTCAGATAAATGTAGCTCTTTCTTCACAATCACCAGTATGCTGATATACTGACCCACCATCAGTCTGCATGCAGGTACACCATGCATCGAGAAGGATAGCCCGAAGCGATAGCCTGTACCTCATTCTCAGGAGCCAAAAATCAGAAGAGATGCCAAAAGATGACATCGATTACAAGAGTTGGTTTTGTATATAAAGGGATATAATGTATGGGAACGGGATCATTGTAATCTGTAAAGTCTGAGAGATTGTAACATTGTATCAGAGAGAAATGAGAGCTTGTAATCTGTTCAAATAAAATCAATAAAGAGAATTGTTCTTGTTACCATTGTGTTCGATGCTTGTATTCTGAAATATGTCCGCTGGTGCTTCAATTATCTGTGATACGTTTCGCTGCGTATTGTCAACCTTATCTATCTTGTCTTGCTTCAGGTCCTGGCCTTGTGCAAGCGCAACTTAGGCTTGTACGGCATCACGCCTTAGCGAGGACGAACGATCCCAAAAGGTCCGAAGCGATGACGAAAGGACTCTGCGGGATCGGGGCGTGACAGAATGGTACCAGAGCTACACGATCCTCTGGCCAATTGATTCGATTGAATTCAAAGATGTTCTCCTGATCAAAATTTCCTTTGCCTACTCGATATTAATAATGAGATGAATGTTCCATACAATAAGTCCGTAAATATTTTTATGATGTCGGCAAATTTTTATCGATTTGATTGATTGAGATTGAAATGCTTGATTGAACAAGAGACTTGATATGATCTGAATTATGATTTCATGGATTGATGATGGCGAAGGATGAGGACTATCGCTGCTAAGGATATCGTAAGTTTCTCCTTAAGTTTCGAGGACGAAACTTCTTTTCGGTGGATAATTATGTAGTGCCCCGCTCCGCGAAGGCACTAGATAGACAGAAAGATCGGATTGCTGGCTTTGAAATAGAAGACGATTGATCTGGGTGAGTGGACGAAGTCTCATTTGCTGATTCGCTTACGCCTAATAAGAATCTGAGTTTTTGATTGAATGCTTTTGTTAATAACAAGATGGTAAATCATTGAGTATGCTTTAAGAGAATCCACATGTTGCCATGCTAAGAACAAGAAAAGAGATAACATGTATGCTAAGAAGATTTGTTACATGCTAATAAGAAACGAATTGATGCCTGTATACTAAAGTAGAGAGTCACAGCGGCTAGCGACGAGCTGAACCCATGCAAGTCACAGCGGTTAGCGACGAGCTGAACCCAAGAGAGTCACTGCGGCTAGCGACGAGCTGAACCCATACGAGTCACAGCGGTTAGCGACGAGCTGAACCCGTAGGAGGCACAGCGGCTAAGATGGAATTGAAATGTTGGCTTTTCAAAGATGTTTTCAAAAGAATGTAAACTGACTCTGTATGCATGGAATGAACATAGGTAAAAGTAGCAAGATCACATCATAAGAAATATTTTCTCACTAATTGAATAGTGATCGTTTCAGATAAATATAGCTCTTTGTTCACAATCACCAGTATGCTGATATACTGACCCACCATCAGTCTGCATGCAGGTGCACTATGCATCGAGAAGGATAGCCCGAAGCGATAGCCTGTGCCTCATCCTCAGGAGCCAAAAATCAGAAGAGATGCCAAGAGATGACATCTGTTACAAGAGTTGGTTTTGTATATAAAGGGATGTAATGTATGGGAACGGGATCATTGTAATCTGTAAAGTCTGAGAGATTGTAACATTGTATCAGAGAGAAATGAGAGCTTGTAATCTGTTCAAATGAAATCAATAAAGAGAATTGTTCTTGTTACCATTGTGTTCGATGCTTGTATTCTGAAATATGTTCGCTGGTGCTTCAATTATCTGCGATACGTTCCGCTGCGTATTGTCAATATTGTCTATCTTGTCTTGCTTCAGGTCCTGGCCTTGTGCAAGCGCAACTTAGGCTTGCACGGCATCACGCCTTAGCGAGGACGAACGATCCCAAAAGGTCCGAAGCGAGGACGAAAGGACTTTCCGGGATCGGGACGTGACAGTACATAGAAGCACGTCTCTGGCTGGCTGCGGCAGTTTAGCAAATATATATGGAGGGAAAGAAATCTACGGATATTTGAGGGGTTGGTAACCCCAAGAATCGACACTATACGAAACATTGATTTTGACATTGATACATTGGGTTAGTAAGAAAGGAGGGTATTTATAGATAGAGAGAACAGCTGGTTGTATTCTGCTTTACTTCTGTTTTTGAATAATAATAATTAACATTTTTCAACATATATATATATATATATATATATATATATATATATATATATATATATATATATATATATATATATATATAATTAAAAAAAACCAAGGCCCGTGGACAACGCCACCCAGCCAGCCTTGGCCCGGAGGCCGTGGACAACGCCACCCAGCCGTCCCCGTGGGAGTGGGGGCTCGAACCAGCGCCCTCACCCCCGAGTGTCAGCGGTCTTACCGGTGCACCAACGCGCCACTGGCATATATATATATATATATATATCTATTTTTGGCATATATATATATATATATATATATATATATATATATATATATATATATATATATATATATATATAGGAAGCGGATCAAAAGCCCCCCTTAGAAAGCCCCCCAAAAATCTCCCTCACTCTAATCCGTAATTTAATGTTAATGTTAATGTTAATATTAATGTTAATGTTAATATTAATGTTAATATTAACATTAAATACTAAAATTAACATTAATATTAACATTAAAATTAATATTAACATTAAAATTAATATTAACATTAATATTAACATTAACATTAACATTAATATAAAAAAAATTAAAAAAATTTAATATTAACATTAACATTAACATTAATATTAACATTAACATTAATATTAACATTAATATTACGAATTAGAGTGAGGGGGGTTTTGGGGGGGGCTTTCTAAGGGGGGCTTTTGATCCGCTCCCATATATATATATATATATATATATATATATATATATATATATATATATATATATAAAATTCAATTACCAGTTTCTAAAAATATATATATATGCAGTTCTATATTTTGTGTGATAACTAGTGAATTAATAACTTTCAGCACCGAATGAGCTAGCCACTCAAGTTTTTATTTTATTTTCTGCTCAAAATATAGGGAGATCTCCTTTGTAATCCTTTTTTTTTAATAAACTACATGCTGTCGAATCTTCGTATCTTACTATATAAGTGTTTTTCCGGATAAAAACGATCAAGGCCATGATTCAGCTCATGTGAAAGAACGTGAAGCGACATGCCAACCGGGTCATCCCCACGGTCAGGACCCCATTTTGGGGAAAGCTAAAGCTGTTGAGGAAGAGCCCCCCTGATCAGTGTCATAATACTCATACTCTACCCCAGAATCAACCTCTATGAGCATTCATGTCATGTGCCATAATCCATATAGATTCAAAGCAGGACCAGTTTCTTTTATATTTGTAGATTTGCAGTACTTTAGACCAATATCTTTGACAGATTTAGCTCTCGGAAATATTTTTGCTTTGAGTTTTGAATATATTAGGAGAACACGGAAAATTAATATATTTGTTAATGTTGGAATAATGTACATATATCCATAGCAGTACATTTTTAGCAGTTTTTAGACTAGTATTAGTTTTCACAACTTCACGTAGTTGATACAAACTCTAAACAATTAATATTGTGAGCATAATACAGGAATTAACTTAACTAATATGTTATTAGAATGTTAACATAAATTATGTTATGGATCCAAACCTTTGTTTTTTCACCGTCTAGTTGTTACCAAGATGGGGAAATATATATACAAAAATGCTATTTGACTCCCAAAAAATTTAGATGATATCCTCCCATTATGTGGCAGATGACATGGTTGCTGACATGGCAATTGAAAAGGCAATTTTTAACAATAAAATTAATATTAAAATTAAAATTAATAGTCAATTAATAAATTAACATTAAATTAACATGATGATTAACATTAATATTAACCTTAACATTAAAATTAACATTAACATTAATATTAATAATAATATTAATGTTAATATTAATATTAATATTAGCATTAACATTAACATTAAAAAATTTGGATAATTAATTTTTTGGGTTAAAATTTGTCATGTCAGCTATTATGTCATCTACCATATTAGATATCACATAATGGAAGATTGCATCACCCAAATATTTTGAGAGCCAAATAGCATAAAGTCATAATTGAAATATATATGGTCAATACTCAAGAGTGCAAACTCTGCAAAGTGGAAGAAAACTGGCATGCAAAGTTACAAGCTCCAATTATAAATGAATAATTGATTAAACACTAGCTACGAGAGAAAATTCTCTGAACAACAAGATCTCTTTAGCTAGCATATTTGCGTCGAAATTCGAGCAGTACTCCTCTTAGTAGTACAAGAACAAAAACAAACTATGGCTTGCTTTTTCTTTTTCCCATTCTTTCCTCTCTTATGAATCATGACCAATCCCCTTAGCTTGTTCCTGATGCTTCCTTCCATTTCTATTATCATCATCATCATCATCATCATCATCTTCTATATACTTCTCTTTTCATGGCATGGCATGACATGGTTTGCTCACTGAACACCATCACCAACAAGAATACTACAACTGGGTCCGGTGCGCTTTATTCCCTCCACGAGAGACCGCCTTGGTCCGAGCGAAAGCGGACGAAAACCTAGATTCCCTCTGCAGGAACTGACAGGTAAACAAACACCAACAACCATATCAAGTTTCTTTTCTGGTTTACTTTTAACTCCTCTTCTTGAACGCAGCTCTTGATCCCTCTTTCTTATTTGTGCATCATTCATGCAGTATTTTTCTTTGTTTCAGTGCAGGTCTGTGCCCTTACTTCTATGACTGGCTTTGTTGGTCTTAGATCATTCTAACAAATTCTTGGGAACTGCATGGATTTTAGTGACATCGGCCTCAAGCTAGCCAGCCTCTCTGTAATATACACCAATAAAGAAGGTTCAATGCAAAATTGAGTCAGTGTCACTTTGTGCAGACATGCATTATATCTACCAAAAAAGAAGGTTCAATGCAAGTTACACTCTTGAAATTACATGTCACATGTGAATATGCGGGGTAGGTGTGCATGTGTTTGATTATATCTCCTAAGAAAATTACTAAGGGCACCACCAAAAATGATATGGACTATCATATGATAGGTGACATCACTCTTAAGTTGTAAAAGTGGTATGGTACAGTTTACAATTTGTTATGGGAGAACACACCATTTCAAACACTCAAATTGTTCATGCTCTCACAAAACTTTTTCTCCTACTATTCCTCTTACAACCTCTTCCTCTCTAGAAAATCATTATTGGTGGTTTTCAACCCTATTATAGGGGTTTGTAAACTTAAAAAATCAGAACAGTTGGGTTGTGGACGATGAAGGACTATCAGGATTCCAGCAATCCTAACTGTAGTTTGGACTGCCAGAATCATGGCAGTCCTAGACAAAAAAAAAATTGTCTTAGGACAACCAAAATTCTGGCGGCCCTAATAATAGTTTGGACTACAAATCCAGATAGTCGTAGGACAGAGATATTTATATATCTAGCTTTTTGTCCTAGAATTGTCAGGATTCTAATAGTCCTAACAATAGTCAGGACTGCCAGAATCCTGACAATCCATTTTCGATTCCAACCCAACTCTTACTATTTCTAAAATTTCTAACCTGATATATTGGTGTTCAAAAGAGGGATATATTGCAAGACGAAGAGAAATTTGTGTGAGAAGAAGAGGGAATATGAGTGTAGGTTATTTAAATTGTGTGTTGTCCCCTTATATTCTTTGAAAGTAAATTTGGGAATCAGAAAAAGACCATATTTTGAAAAAGGTGTGATAGTCCCATATCAAGGTGCGAGTTGGATCGGGGGCCGCAACCGGTCCTGGCCCAGCCCGATCAAATCCAAGATCGTATTATAACTACCAATAAAGAAGGTTCAATGCAAGTTACACTCATGAAATTATATGTTACATGTGAATCGGTAGTGTAGTCTCCTAAGAAAATAATGGCACCACCAAAAATGATATAGGCTATCACATGATAGGTGACATCACAATAAATTGTAAAAGTGGTAGAAGACAATATACAATTTGTTATGGGACAACACACCATTCGAACACTTAAAATTTTCCTCCTCTCACACAATTTTTCCCTACTCTTCCTCTTACAACCTCTTCCTCTCTCGAAAATCATTATTGGTGGTTTGAAACCCTATTATAATGGTTTGAAAGCTTTAAAAATCATGAAAGTTGGATTGTGGACCACGAAGAACTGTTAGGATTCTAGCAATCCTAATTGTTGTTAGGACTATCAGAATCCTAGCAGAAAAAAAAATTAGGACAACCAAAATTTTGGTAGTCATAATAATAGTTGTACTACAAATTAAATCCTGATTGTCATAGGGTGGAGATATTAGTATATCTAGCTCTTTGTTCTAGTACTGCAAGGGTTCCGGTAGTCGTAACAATAGTTAGGACTGCCAAAAGTTTGATAGTCCATTTTTGTTTACGATTTCTAAACATCCATAATGGCATTCGAAATAGGAATATGATCCAAAAGAAAGAGAAAATGTGTGAGAGGAAGTGAGAATATGTGTTTGGGCTATTGAAATTGTGTGTTGTCCGCTAATATTTATTGAAAGTAAATTGAGTATAAAAAAGGACCATATTTTTTAAAATATGATATAGTGCCTATCAGGGTGTAAGTTGGCCTGGCGACCGAAACCGGTCCTAGCCCAGCCCAGTCAAATCCTGCCTGGGCTGGTACTGGCTCGGTCAACGGGCCGATTCGACCCGGACTACAAGTTATCCAGTTACGTGCTAGGTCCGAAGATTAGGCATGATTGCTCGACCCAAAAAAAAGTCGAACCGAACCAGTTAATCCATTAAAATTCGATCAATCTGTGCTAGACTGGCCCAGTCGATGACCCGGTCTAGACCCATTTCAAAAATCGGTCGGGTACCCACCCCCATCCCCGCATGCCCCACTACTTATTTCACACACACACACACACACACACACACACACACACACACACACACACACACACATATATATATATATATATGGCACCTCACTCTGAAATATGGGGGTGACGGAGACGTGGTACCATCCCATCCCTCCATCACAAAACAACAACCACTTTTCTTTTTGTTTAAAAGATGGTGTTGATGTATTGATTTGTGATGAAGGGATGGGATGGTGCCACGTCACCACCATCCCACATTTGAGAGTAAGGTGCCATCTCACCTCCCTTATATATATATATATATATATATATATATATATATATATATATACCCCTTGAAATTAGGTCGACCCGACTCGGACTAGCCTGGTCAGTGACTCGGTCTAGGCCTATTTTGGAACCCGGTCACCCACCACAAGCCCCATTGCTGGACTCCCACCTACGGAGCCTCGTCATCCTTGACCGTTTGATCGAGCGTACGCACGCGCGGGCCCCACGCGGGCCCGCCAATCTGTTGGTGCACGGGGGCAGGCTTTGGCGGGGCTAGCTTTGCGAGAGGGGCTTTTCATTCGCATATATATATTGTTGTGGCATAGCGAAAATAAATCCAATAAACCCAGAGAAAATTCACAACCACGAAGATAATGATTTACGTGGTTCAGCCAAAATGCCTACTTCCACAAACGAGGATAATTTAATTCCACTATGAAGAAGAAAAGGAATTACAATAGCTCTTAGCACTTCTATCACAAAGATAAAAAAAATCTCTTTTTTTTGTTGAACTTATTCAACAACTTTATCTCTCTTGTGTTGAGCTTATTCAATAACTTGAGCACAATGAGATATCTCAAGGAGCACCTATAAACTCCTTTATATAGCATAGAAATCCAATCCTATGTAGGTTAAAAAATATAATCCTAATCTTATGTAGGATTACCACATATATGGTTAAATCTAATCTTGTATAGGATTACCATATATATGGTCAAAAAAGGTCATGGGCTTATTTTTGGACAATTTTCTTCATAGTACCACCTCGACAAGATTTTGCTACAAATTGAGCCGACACTTCTCCACCGTATTGCTTCACCAAATCAACCACTCGTCAATTCTGCTCCTAAGGGCTCTCAAGCAATTGGTAGGACTTGGAGCAAGTCTAAACAATGTTGGAACTTAGCTCCAGGAACAACCTTAGTCAACATATCAGCGGGGTTGTCCTTGGTATGCATATTTTCAAGTGCAATATCACCGTCTTCTACCACATCTCGTATGAAGTGGTAGCAAACATCAATATGCTTGGTCCTTGCATGATGGACTTGATTCTTTGCCAAGTGGATAGCACTCATACTATCACAATGCACATCAACTACATCCTGCATCACCCCAAAGTCATTAATCAAACCACAAAGCCATAGGCCTTCTTTTACTGCTTCTGTTACTGCCATATACTATACTTTCGTAGTTGATAGGGCAACCGTAGCCTGCAACATAGACCTCCAACTGACTGGTGCACCATATAAAATAAACACGTATTCAGTAGTTGACCTACGCCTATCTAGATCACCAGCATAGTCCGAATCCACATATCCACTGACTTGACTAAAGTCTCTACCAAAGTGTAATCCCACATCAGTGATGCCCTTCAATTACCTGAATATCTGCTTCACAACCTCCCAGTGCTTCTTTCCCGGATTAGCCATAAAGCGACTAACCACACTTACGACTTGTGCAATGTTTGGTCGAGTGCACACCATAGCATACATTAAGCTGCCAACTGCACTCGTATAAGGAACTCGAGCCATGTGCTCCTTCTCCTCATCTGTAGTAGGGGATAACTTGGTTGAGAGACTAAAGTGGCTAGCCAAGGGAGTAGAAATAGTCTTTGCATCTTCCATACCAAAACGAGCAATGATCTTCTCAATGTACGACTTCTGAGACAAAGACAATTTTTGTTTCTTCCTCTCCCTTTTAATCTCCATCCCCAAAATTTTCTTGGCTCCACCTAAGTCTTTTATCTCAAACTCTGAGCTAAGTTGAGATTTCAATTTCACTATCTCGACCATGCTTTTTGAGGCAATAAGCATATCATCCACATAAAGCAATAGATAGCTATAGTCTCCACCACGAAGTCTATAAAAGTAAACACAACAATCATACTTACTTCGAGTAAAATCATGTCGTGTCATAAGGGGTCGAACCGCTGGTACCGCTGTCGAGGTGACTGCTTCAACCCGTACAACGATTTTTTCAACAAACACACATGATTTTCGTTGCTAACCACCTTGAAGCCCTCTGGTTGATGTATATAAATTTTTTCATCAAGGTCGCTATACAAGAATGCTGTCTTCACATCGAGTTGCTCTAACTCGAGATCATGATGAGCTACCAAGCTCAACAATGCGCGAATAGAAGTATGCTTGACCACCAAAGAAAAGATGTCATTGTAGTCCACTCCCTCCTTCTGTGCGAAGTCCTTTGCCACTAATCTTGCCTTGAACCGAGTGCCACCTGACTCTGGAGAAGCTTCCTTCTTTTTATACACCCACTTGCAGCCTATAGCCTTCTTGCCTTTGGGCAATGGAAAGAGATCCCATGTACAATTTTTGTTGAGAGACTCAATCTGATAGGCTCATCATCCTCTACTGGTAGTGCATATGCCACCACATTTAGCTGTCCATAATGCTTTACCGGTTCCTCAAATCTATACATATGTACTGGCTTGACTGACCTCCTTGGCCTAGTGGTGGCTATGGAATCTTGCTGCTGGTGCTGCTCATCCTTTGGTTGTCGCTCTTGTGGGGCTTGATGAACATCTTCAAAAACCTTCATTTCATTTGATGCATCCTCAGATGACTCAATCTCAATTATTTGAGATTTGCTTGATACACCACCATCCTGATCGGACTCACTCTTCTTGCTCGAAACCAACACTGAAGACTCGTCGAATGTGACATCCTTACTGATTAATAACTTCTTATCCTCTAAGCAGTACAGACGGTAGCCCTTCACTTCTTGTGCATATTCTAAGAATATTGCTTTATTGGCTCTCGGGTCCAACTTACCCTCATTGACATGATAGTAAGCTTTGCATCCAAACACGCACAAAGTGTTGTAATTGCTGGTTTAACGGTCATCACCTCATATGGAGTCTTACAACCTATAGCCGGAGTTGGTGATCTATTAACCAAGTATTGCACCATGTGTATAGCATTCGTCCACCATTCTTTGCCTAAATCGGCATTGGAGAGCATACATCTTGCTTTCTCAAGCAAGGTTCGATTCATCCTCTCTGCTAATTCATTCTGCTACGGTGTGTTCCTAACAGTCTAATGTCGAACGATACCTTCTTGAGCACAGAAATCTTTGAAAGGTCTATAGGTATATTCAGTACCATTATCAGACCTTATCTTTTTTACCTTTCTGGTTATTCTATTCTCCATAGTCGCTTTCTACTGCTTGAACTTTTCGAATGCTTCATCCTTAGTTTTATCACACCCCAGAACCAGAACACTGGAGAGCGGGGGCAGACATAGCCAGCTACGTATAATGAAATAGGATCCACTCCACTATACGGTCACGGCTGTCTAGATATATGAGGGTTTATCTACGAGCCATCAGTCTCCTATGGTCAATAACAAGCCTAGTGTCTCAATCACAAGCAAGTAAGTATATGTTACAAGATGTAAGATCACCAAATATACAATAGTAAGGCATCCCAAATATTACATATTCAGCTGATCATGAAGCTAGTCGTTACAAAATGTGAGGACTAGCAAGAGTTTAGTCATACATGATCAACCCTAGGTTGCCAATCATGTTACAGCCCGTAGGCAGACAGTAAGTAAAATATACACGAGCTAACACATGCTCGGCGGCTAAACGCCTCAAAAGAATAATTTTACAATAGAGTGGGAGAGCAAAAATAAACCCACTCGTTGCCAGGATTCCGTCTAGTGGTCACCATATGGCTGGAAGGTCGGTAGATCCTCTGGTGCTGCTCCGGTATCTGGCCATACAAAACCAGCTGGGTCAGACCCCAGAAAGAGCAAGTGCCACAAAGGAGGCTTCGCTTAGGAACTAAAACCAGCAATTAGCACAAGAATATAATTACATAACAAAAGACAGTAATTAAGGATTGATATTAAAAGAATAACAACAGTCATAATGGAGTACGAGGGAACCATTCAAGTAGCTAGGTCACAACCCTTAAACCAAACAAGGACCGGGGTTGTAACCCTTCACCTGAATAGAACTCCGTCTCCAATCTGGTTGGTAAAGTAAAACGTATCAAGCATGACAGGTGATATACGATAAGATAACCATGGGACTATTCAGATAACCAAGTTACAACCCGTAAACCAAACAAGGACCGGGGTTGTAATCCTTCGTCTGAACAGAACTTGGTTTCTTCTACCATTTATCGGCAAGATAATATAAGAAATCAGGACATATAACAATCTTGTACATGATCAAGACAAGACTAGACAGGTTAAACTCCATCCAACAATCACGGCCAAGCAATAAGTACGGCTTGATACTTTAACTAACTAGGGTTATTACAGGCCTAGTTACTAGCAAGATGCAGTGAGATTGTTCCACAGCCACAAGCCCTGCAGACCATCCAGGTTATTCAGGTCGAATATTAGTACAATAAGGGTACAACACATGACAGTGTGCTGGAAATGTGCCCTACTCGTCGGCAGGCTACAGATTCCAAGTGGGGCGCCCAGATAACGGGATTGCCTGTAGCTGGAAAATCTCTTCATGACTACTGGATTATTCTAGTTGTTAGCCTTAGTCGATTTCAGTGGGTAGCCCTGACCGTGGTACTCAGGGGGCCCCGTCCTAGACATTATGCAAGACAAGAAGGGTTCATTTATACAAGCACAATCGTCCATGGTGTCTAAGTTATTCAATCTTGTCATGTCAAGCTAGCCATCGCAACAGCCTTCTGGATATATATATATATATATATATATCATGTCAGGTTCACTGTCAAGTTATCATGTTAAAATTTGTCAGGTCAAGTTATCTTGTCAGGAGTGCACCATGACGGGTCACTATCAAGTCATATCATTTATCAAGGAGGAGAGAAACTTATGCAATTAAATAATAATATAATATACATATATATATTCTTGAAGCCAAGGAGAAACTCTACAACTTTTATGTTGGGAGTGGAAAGAAATTCTGACCACAATTCAGGCAAATAAAACATTTAAACAATAAAAGTGGACCCCATGCGGCCCAAAAGTGGGACTTCCACGTGGTCAAGAGAGTGGGTGGCCGTTCATGCGGCCAACAAGGTATTAGTTGACGTAAAGCAACTAACTAAAATAATGCAAGCAACTAATAAATGCTTGCTGATGTAAGCAACAATCTAAGCTTATGCATGCGGCCACCAGCTCTAAGCTCATGCGGCCAAACAAGTGTGGGCCATACAAATATTGGCCATGCGGCCAATACCACATATATATATATAATATACATATATACATATATTTCCATGTGGGACTCATCTGTAATTAATGCTCCAATCAAATGTGCCATGCAAGGGTCATTTGGCCAAGGCCATGCGGCCAGACCAAAATGAATTGGCCAAAGGTTAAGCCAAATTAATTGGCTAAAGGCCATGCGGCCAGACAATGGTTCCATGCGGCCAAGTAAGGAATTTTATGCGGCTAAGTGGAGTTCTCCTACAAGCAAAATAGTAAAAATAAAAGCCATGCGGCTATGATAATTCAAATGGCTAGCAAGTACATGCAGCTCATTTAAGAAAATACCATTCGGTTCATTAAAAGCTTGCAATTACAAGCAACAGGATAGTGTATTACATATTAAAGCTAATGCTAAGGCATTAGCTGCTACTGCATGGAATACCAAAACATGGAATATTAAACTAATTCATTAATGCTAATGCATGGAATGTTGCATGCAGATGCATGCTAAAGGATATTTAATGCATGGACTTTTGCTAATGCTTTTAATAATATGCCATGCCAAATTGCTAAGTAGCAGCTAAAGCCATTTATTTACTAATATTTTCCATGCAAGCAAACTAGGATACATGCGTCTTCCTGTGTTTCCATGCACATGCAAGCAAACCATGGAATATTTGCTAGCAAATACATGCGGCTAAGTGAGGTTTGGCCTATGCGGCTAGCTACTGTGGATGCACTATATTTAATATATTTCTAGCTTAAGGCTTTATACATGCAAGTTATTTAATTAAAGCAACTGCATGCAACTAATATATATGCTTGGCCATGCGGCCAGGAAACTTTATTGCATGCAAAATTTACACTGCGCGGGACACTCAAATGTTAAGCCTGGCACAATTACTATGCTCGCTATGAAGTGCCATCATGATAGCAATTAAATAATGTTGCCATGCCCATGCGGCTATGCAAGACTCCTGCGGCCAAACAACTGCATGCCAGCAACAATTTGTTGCATACTGAGAAGAAGTTCATGAAAAGTACCATGGCTTCTCCACACCACCAAACTTCCAACCGGAGTCCAAATTCGGACTTCCATAGGTCAATTTGGGATAGAATGAAATTTTCTACAACATGGAACCATCAACTAGCAAGAATATGCAAGTTTGATAGATCAAAATTTATGAAAATCGAAAATACCATAAAACTAGATCTACAAGAATCTAACCACGGAAACGAAAAATGTTAAGTACTAAAGTGGGTTAGAAACACATGAGAAAGACAATGGAACAATAAAAATGGGGTTCCTCCATGAAGCAAGGTGCACTTGCCTAAGCTCTCCACTCTCTCGGGTTGGTGGAGAAGTAATGGTGGGGAAGAAGAAAGTAAATGAAGAGAGAGAAATGGGAGTGGGATATTTAATGAAGGTGGTGGTAGGTGGGAGTGGGTTGGTTCACATAAAATCAAGCAAAACCGAACCAAGCCAACAAATCGAACCAAACCAAGATAAACCCATCAATGAAATACCAAAATAAATCAAAGAGGGAAACATGCAATACGGGACAAAATATGTACACGTATTCCAAAATACGCAATACGAACTACGGGCATTACAACTCTACCCACCTTAAAAGAATTTCGTCCTCGAAATTTAATCAAGAGGCTAGAGTAGCAAAGACAAGTTATACTAATCTCAGGCAAGCTATACTAAGCAATCAATCATACAATCATGTATGTAATCAAGGAAATCGAAGGCACAAGAAAGAGGGAAGATATCCTGCTAGAAACCTCTCTGCCGGTTCTGAATCTGAGCTTGGACGATGGCATACTAGTGGGGTCTCAGCTGTTGGAAGACTTGGGTCTGAGACGGCAATGGCCTCGGAGGCTCGTACTGCTGTTGCTGCTGCACTGGTGCTGGTGCTGGTCCCCTTACCGAGGGACTAGTCTGGGCCGATGATGAACTGGCCCTATTCAGACATGACCCTATCTTGTGGTCCGGTGCTCCACAAGCCAAGCACAATCCCTGTGCTCTGCGATACTCCTTAACAACGTGTCCTGGCTTCCCACAATGAGTACAGCCCATTGCGGAAGACTGCTTCTGCTTCTGTTGCTGAGGATCCGTGACTGACGTCACTGCAGCCGCCTGCCTCGGAGTTCCAATTGTCAAAGCCCTGACTACCGAGGCTGGTGCTGTCGACTGGTCATTTGGCTGTGAGATCGCTTCCGACCTCCGGTCCTGTCCACGATCCTGTGGGAGGTATACTCGTGCCTCCTAGCTGCTCTCAATACCGTATCGAAAGTCTGATGCTCAAACTGTTCCACTGCCAACAAAATCTCAAGATGGAGCCCCTGCTGGAACCGCTGGGCTCTGTCGAACTCGGTTACCACCAAGGTTGGAGAAAACCGACTGAGCCTAGAAAACTCGGCCGCATAACCATCGACCGTCCTGCCCATCTGCTTCAAATTGGTAAACTTGGTCTGCAGGTCATACCGAGCTACAACATCAAAATACTTGGTCTGGAATCTCTCACGAAAGTCTGCCCAAGCAATAGGTGCCACTAATCCAACGGCCTGCGCCGCCCACCAGCTGTGGGCAAGATCCAGTAACTGTAGGCGCACCACGGCCACCTTCTCGTCTTCTGGGATCCTGGCTGCTTCTAGAATCACCTCTGTGTCCTGAAGCCATGCATTTGCAACGATCGCATCTTCACTGCCGTCGAAGAAGGGAGGGTTCAAGCGCTTGAAGTTGTTGGCCGCGCTATTACCCTGATGACCTCCTCTAGTCAAAGCATCTGCCACCGCCTGGTGCAAGGCATCTCTTCGACGATCCAGGGAGGATAATAGTGACCTAATGAGACCCGCCAAAGTACCATCATCAGGCTCTGCAGGCTGGACGGGCTAAACTGGAGGCTCGGGATCCCCGGTAGGCATGACTCGGGAGGCTGCTCCTGAGTGCTGGGACTGATCTTCTGGTTGCTGCTAGTCCACGGGAGGTGCTCCGCCTTGCTGATCGGCAGGTCCAGGAAGAATGCCGCTGAAGAAGACGACATAGGAAAAAATAAGGAAGGACCAGGACAGATCAAGGATACAAATATGTGATCAGGACAAGAATTTCAGGAATTTAGAGGATATGAGCAGAGATCAAGGACGAGTACTGATTGAGACATCTATTCAGTAAACCCCCACATATCTTGATTTAAAAGACCTGCATGGGCCACTACTTAAACCATGTCACGCCCTAGAACCAGAAAACTGGAGAGCGGGGGCAGACATAGCCAGCTACGTATAATAAAATGGGATCCACTCTACTATACGGTCACGGCTGTCTAGATATATGAGAGTTTATCTACGAGTCATCAGTCTCCTATGGTCAATAACAAGCCTAGTGTCTCAATCACAAGCAAGTAAGTATATGTTACAAGATGTAAGATCACCAAATATACAATAGTAAGGCATCACAAACATTACATATTCAACTGATCATGAAGCTAGTCGTTACAAAATATGAGGACTAGCAAGAGTTTAGTCATATATGATCAACCCTAGGTTGCCAATCATGTTACAGCCCGTAGGCAGACAGTAAGTAAAATGTACACGAGCTAACACATACTCGGCGGCTAAATGCCTCAAAAGAATAATTTTACAATAGAGTGTGAGAGCAAAAATAAATCCACTCGTTGCCAGGATTCCGTCTAGTGGTCACCATGTGGCTGGAAGGTCGGTAGATATTTTGGTGCTGCTCCGGTATCTGGCCATACAAAACCAGCTGGGTCAGACCCCAGAAAGAGCAAGTGCCACAAAGAAGGCTTCACTTAGGAACTAAAACCAGCAATTAGCACAAGAATATAATTACATAACAAAAGACAGTAATTAAGGCTTGATATTAAAAGAATAATAACAGTCATAATAGAGTACGAGGGAACCATTCAAGTAGCCAGGTCACAACCCTTAAACCAAACAAGGATCGGGGTTGTAACCCTTCACCTGAATAGAACTCCGTCTCCAATCTGGTTGGTAAGGTAAAACGTATCAAGCATGACAGGTGATATACGATGAGATAACCATGGGATTATTCAGATAACCAAGTTACAACCTGTAAACCAAATAAGGACCGGGGTTGTAACCCTTCGTCTGAACAGAACTTGATTTCTCCCACCATTTATCGGCAAGATAATATAAGAAATCAGTACATGTAACAATCTTGTACATGATCAAGACAAGACTAGACAGGTTAAACTCCATCCAACAATCACGGCCAAGCAATAAGTACGGCTTGATACTTTAACTAACTAGGGTTATCACAGGCCTAGTTACTAGCAAGATGCAGTGAGATTGTTCTATAGCCACAAGCCCTGTAGACCATCCAGGTTATCCAGGACAAATATTAGTACAATAAGGGTGCAACACATGACAGTGTGCTGGAAATGTTCCCTACTCGTCGGCAGACTACAGATCCCAAGTGGGGCGCCCAGATAACGGAATTGCCTGTAGCTGGAAAATCTTTTCATGACTACTAGATTATTCTAATTGTTAGCCTTAGTTGATTTCAGTGGGTAGCCCTGACCGTGGTACTCAGGGGTCCCCGTCCTAGACATGATGCAAGACAAGAAGGGTTCATTTGCACAAGCACAATTGTGAAACCCTTCATTTTTCAATTGAATATTTAATTAGATAATTATTAATATAAATCATTAATTCAGGAAATGGTATTAAAATATTCATGTTTGCTAAATTAATATTTTGCCAGATTATTATTATTATTATTATTATTATTATTATTATCATTATTATTAATTTTCAAAATATAAATTCCTGGACTTTTGACCGTCTGGCCAGACCCGAACCCAAGTTCAATTTTTTTTAGGAGTTTTACTTTTGTAGTTATAAATTTTACATAAATTGAAATTATGATAAAGCATTATTTAAGAGAATACTATTCTTTAAACAAAAAATTTTGTTATTAAAACTTTCTTTAAAAGTCCTCTTCATTACTCTCTCTCTCTCTATTTTTCTTTTTTTTTATTCCCTGAGCTCTTGGCCGAGCTTTCCGAGCGGTCGCCTGGCGCCGACTCCTCCCCTCCCGACGTGAAACTGTCGACCAGGTCTCTTCCCTTCCCGAAACCCCCAATCTCTCCTCCTATTTAAACCCTACTCTCCTTCACCATCCTCACACACTCACCATCTTTTCCCCTCACTATCCCCAAATCCCTAACCCCCAATCCAGCCCTAGCCGAGCCTGAGCTCCGCCCAAGACTGGCGCCCCGAGCTTCCCGAGCGGCGACCCTCTCCGCCGCCGCGCCCCTCACCATCGGCCCCGACTCCGGTGCCGATTCCGACCGAGCGGCCTCCGCCGCTGTCCCCGCGGCCGACCGATTGCTGGCGACCAAGCCCCGCCCCTTGTGCGCGCCTCCGGCACCGATTCCGTCCCCGCAGCAGCGGAGGCTCCCGTCCAGACTGAGCCGTGGTGTTTCGATCCGGCTATCACGTGCCCCGATTTTCTCGATCCGCTGTTTCGGTTTTCGTGGATCGCTTACTGCCTCAGATTTAGTGTTGTTCGTTGTTTTCTTAGTGCTCTGTGACACTGTCCGGAGACTTCAGAGTCTGTGACGGCGTGTTCCGAGTCCGAGGCTACCCTTCGGATTTCGTCACCAAGCTTTTGGGTAATCTCTGTTAATCTCAGTAGTTGTCCCTTGGGTTTTTATTGTCTATGATGAATTTGGTCCACGAATTCCCCGAGAATTCGGTAACGAGACATTTTCGGATTTTCTGAAATCTTTTCGAAAATGTTCTGTGAGTTTTCAGAATATTTTTATGGTTTGGTTTTCCAATTCCTTTCGAAAATGGTTCTGTGGCTTATTTTCTTTGAGTGTTTCTGTGCTTCTGGAATTTCCGAGGAGTTTCGGGTTTTCCGATTATCAATTCTGGTTTTCTGAATAATTTTTGGAAACATTTCTGTGAATTGGTTTTATGGTATTTTTTGGGTTCTGGTTAATTTCGGTTTATCGAGTACCGAAAATAGGCTGTGGATGTATTTTCGGGTTCGATAATATTTTTTGGGTTTTAATATTATGGTAGAAATAATTTCATGGGTTAATTCCCTGGTTGGGATACTATTTGTGTATTGTTGGAGCATTTTCCCAGTTTTGGGTTATCCTGAAAATAGAGGGAATGCTGCCAAAATTTTTATAAAACTTTATAAATGGATTTCAAATCGGTTTTCGAAAATATTTATAAATTGAATTTTGGGCGACGACCGTATCGATCAATGGGCCCTTAGCGAAATACAAACGAAACCGGCATTGTTCCGGACGTTGAGGCATTAGCTATTTTGATGATTGGACCAATATCTGAGACTCGTAAATTAATTCAATTTAATTTAAATTATTATTTTATTTTGTAATTAAATTGTAGAATAATTTTTAGAGACTAACCAAAGTTTTTCTTCTTATTTAAATTCATGAAAATGGTCTGTAAGGGCATAAGCCCAGTTTTTATTTACTTTCTGTGGTTTTGTAATAAGCTAGTATAGTTTTTATTCTTTTCTGGTTGTGGTTGGCGTAAACACGTAAAAATAGTAAATTAATTATTTTATATAAAATGAATATTATTTTCTCATATTAAATAAATTAGGAAAAATTACAAGTTATTATTTAAACAAATTTTACGTTTTTTTTATTTAAAGAAAAATATTATTTTTAATATAATATAATGAAATACAAAGTTTTATCAAATAATTGGAAAAATACGATTTTTCCAATAAAAAGTTAAATTGACTTTTCTTCGTAAGATAGTAACTCATCTCGATAAGCATTATAAGTAGAATTGTAAATAAAACTAAAATTTGACTAGGGTTCTGTTCTAGAGATTTCAACTAGATATGGTACAACATGGGTTCTAAGATAGAATTTTCAAATTATAGGATTTCAAGAACATACTTGACATCTTCTTTGGTTCAGACATCTCAATCCAGTCAATAAAACCAAGGCAAGTACAATTTCTGTTAGTTTACAATTATTTAGTAATCGTTTTATTACAAGTTTAAACCACGATGCAACACGGAACTCTCTCTCTGAGAGCATTGACTGATTGACTATTGGGTACTGGGGGAGTAGTGTAATGAGTATGACCACATCCAAAATAGTATACTGACTGTGTTAGCTTACCCCTCATACACACGGGGATAAGCCATATCGTATCAATAGGATACAACTGTACAACCCAAGCCGGTTATATTCATTGCCTATTCATATCACAATAATTTAACTGCTGAAAAACTGTTTATTTCAAATTGTTTAAAAGTGCATAACTCTATTATTATTTTAATTGTTGGATTATCATGAATTGTACTTTGCTCCCTCCTGACTGGAGACTAACATTTTTAGGTGATTGCGTCGTCAAGGATCTGATGTTTAACTCTGGTCCCGCAGAAGTTGGAACCCCAGAATCTTAAGAGCTGGATTAGTATTTATTTTTCTTTTGGATACAAGTGTAATAATTGAATGCTGTATTAATGGTTGTTGTATTTGAAAAAATTTAAATTGAATGAAAGATTTTATATTTCGTTAGAATTTTATCTGCATGTGTTTCACTGCTTGATACAGCTTACTGCCGCCGTCTCAACAACGGTGCAGGCTGGACATGATCCGATTCAACCCAAGAAATTGGGACCGGGTCGTGACATATTTTTAGTGGTGGCCCATGCAGGTCAGATTTGTAAATTGGTCTAGTCAACTTAGTCTAGACCATCGTGCAGTTCTGTAACTTGACTTAGGGATAGTAGAGACTTTAGGAAAACATACTTTAGAAACAACTAGAACACTTAGATAATATACACCATGTTACATTATAGGGCCGAAAATTATTTAAATATCTATTTTTTCCTGCTTATAGATTCGTAGGATACCTTGTTTGTGTTTGTACCTAAACCTTATCTAGATTAGGCTGATTGTACCTTTGAGTGTCCCATGACTTTCGAGATTATTCTCCTACCATAATTTTCAGGTTCTAGTATACTTTAGGATTCATATTCTTTTTGGAATAAGATTGAATTTTTTATTCTTCTTCTTTATCAAACCTAATTTTAACTTCTTCATTGGTTGATCAGATCTTACTTCTCTACCTTTATTTAGAATTTTGATTCGTTCGTTATGAAGAGTTTTAATATTCTCTTAGCAACCCTGATAAATTCTTATCTACCCAATATATATCTACAACCATTATCCAACCTTTTGCCTTAACTAACTTTCTCGGAATCAATCCTGAATCAAAATTCTTCTGGGATCATTTAAACCATAAAGGTCAATTATTACCAGAAGAATTAGTTCAGTTCATGATTCTCCTAAAGGAGTTATTTCAATTTCAATATTGCTATCTCCTATGTTTTCCAAAGATCGAGAATATTTTCATATGTTGACCTCCTCCGCTTATTATAAAACCCTACTCTCTCTATACAATTTCTTGATCAAATCAAGGCCTAGAAAGCTTATATGATCATGAAGCAGGAACGGTCAGAAAATTGATCACTTTTTTGAATCCATTCTATTGTTAAATTTCCTTTAGTTATGGAAATTTTGGGCTGTCCCAAAGCTATTTAATTTATTGGCGTTACTAGACAATTTTAATTTGATTTCCTTGAATCAATGAAACTTATCTTCTCTCAAATTTCCAACTTTCCTTAGTTATGGAATTATTCTTCTCAAAATAATTTTTTGTATTCCCTGAGTGATTTGTCAGGAATATTTTCATTTGTTTTTCTTACTTAATCTGAATCTATGATGCTTCTATCTTATCTAGTGTTTGACTCAATTATTCAAATCAAGGTTGATTGTTTCATCTTTGAAATCGAAGAACAGATACTCCTCTTGATTTTTAGTCCCAGTCTCTTGAATCTCAAACACATATTTTGATAAATCCCTTGATCTCAGAAGAACAATCATCTACATTTTCTATCCGGTTTAGAACTTTAAACTCGTTATGATTATTTAAATTATACCTCGATGTTTATTCATGATTTTGATCACAACAAAATATTCTAAACTCTATCTAGAAGATTCTAAACATGTTTACAATTTTATCTTGATATTTAGCAATCATGCCTCAAATCTGATTTTGTCTTATGAAGTAAACCTAGAACATTTTTATAGCTTGGATTTTTGGAGTGCATCATATATAGGATATATATGAGTTAAAATGTACAATGGTGATTAGTATCAAGGAAAGTTTGTGAATAGTTTGACATTGAAGATTAAAGGATGTCAATGTTAGGCATAGAGATGCACTCTAGGAAGGTGCATGGTGAATTAACTATAAAGGATAATCGGAAAAAAAAAATTTGAGAAGATTGCACCTGATAATATGAACTTGAGATTAGTGAAAATTAATAAAGAAAAAGATCTTATTTAAGTAATAATATCATATGCATCTTAGAATTAAATTTTATATTGACTTTGAAGAGTTGACACTTTTGATTTTAAGGAGAACAATTTTTGTAATGATAAGCCACAAAGAGTTTTGATTAAATATTTTTCGAAGATATAATTGATTGAATATAAAATCTACCAGTTGAGGGAAGAATATTATGTCGAGTAGAAATTGAAAGATTAGAGGATTTAAATAAATTTTTGGTGATGTGGCATCGAGTTTTAAATTAGTTGTCTCTAGATATGAGATATATATGAAACGTTATGATTTCCATTTTTTTAAGGATCCCATTTAAAGGTTATCAAAGTTTTTGAAGTATGATTTTTTTTTATTTACAAATTTTCCTCATTTATTTTATGTAGGAATTTGATTTGTGAAATGACAGTAAGGTTTTTTTTATATTCGTTTGTCGAATTATTTAAAAACTTATGGTATTTTTTAAAACTATTTTATAGATCCTCGCGGCAGGATAATTATATTGAGATGATCATCTTGCGCTTTATTAAAGGAGAGAGAGTAGCCATAATTAAATTTAAATCTTTGAGAAGGTTGTGTTTGAATCTTTTGATGTTTGAATTTGGATTTTGAAATAGAGATGGATGAACTTAGGTTAAAGAGGAAATCAAATCTGTGGAAGTTCTATAAATTCTTGGAGACGAGCATTACGTGACCAAGATTGAATTTTGACTTTTGAGAAAATTATTTTTATTTGAATGAGGAGAAAAACTTATTCATCGAATTAACATTAGTAAAAAAAAATTTGACTGAGGATTTGATTTGATTTTATGATCGAGTCACCAATTGATGTTCGAAGATGTTAATTTTTGGATGCAAGAAATGGCATATTTGGATTTCAATTTTAATTATCTTGAAAAACTTGAATGTGAGGATAAAAAAAAGTTTGTGGATTAGCAATAAAGATTTTGATCTTATGATTTGATTTCTTACTAGAATTGGAATTGATGGGTAAAATTTTAAATTTGATATTTTCTAAGGTGGAAAGTGGAAGCTTTGTAGGATTAAAATTTAAGGATAGAATTTATTTAAATAAAAGAGTTGAAGAATTGATATGGCACATTGACGATTTTGTAAAATCACAAGTTTTGAGGGATGTAGTATGATTGAATTTGATTTTAAGAAGATTATCATTATATTACAAGATATAAATTTAAAGGTTGTATTTGAAGATTGAAAATTAAAGTTTGTTTGGAGCATTGAATTTAAATTTAATGTTTAAGGATTGGATTTGATTCAAAAATTTGAAATTTTACGGAAAACCAAATTTCGAGGAGTTGAGGATATTGGTGATTCTGAGATTTGGCATAAATAGTTATTATTTATTATTTGAATTGAAGAAGAAATTTTTTTTGGAGAATAGGACCTGTGGATTATTGTTCAAATTCGAATTTCGAGGATGAGCTTTGAAATGTTAATCAAGAAATATAAAATTGGTTGGGGTTGATACGATATGTGATTGAACTAAAATTTTAGCGATGTGACTCATTAAATTTTAGAATTTACGAGCAGAGGTTAAAAGCTTAAATTTCGAGGACGAAATTTTCTAAGGAGGGAAGGTTGTGAAACCCTTCATTTTTCAATTGAATATTTAATTAGATAATTATTAATATAAATCATTAATTTAGGAAATGGTATTAAAATATTCATGTTTGCTAAATTAATATTTTGCCAGATTATTATTATTATTATTATTATTATTATTATTATTATTATTATTATTATTATTATTATTATTATTTTTCAAAATATAAATTTCTGGACTTTTGACCGTCTGGCCAGACCCGAACCCAAGTTCAAATTTTTTTAGGAGTTTTACTTTTGTAGTTATAAATTTTACATAAATTGAAATTATGATAAAGCATTATTTAAGAGAATACTATTCTTTAAACAAAAAAATTTGTTATTAAAACTTTCTTTAAAAGTCCTCTTCAATACTCTCTCTCTCTCTATTTTTAATTTTTTTTTCATTTATTCCCTGAGCTCTTGGCCGAGCTTCCCGAGCGGTCGCCTGGCGCCGACTCCTCCCCTCCCCGCGTGAAACTGCCGACCAGGTCTCTTCCCTTCCCGAAACCCCCAATCTCTCCTCCTATTTAAACCCTACTCTCCTTCACCATCCTCATACACTCACCATCTTTCCCCCTCACTTTCCCCAAATCCCTAACCCCCCAATCCAGCCCTTGCCGAGCCTGAGCTCCGCCCAAGACCGGCGCCCCGAGCTTCCCGAGCGGCGACCCTCTCCGCCGCCGTGCCCCTCACCATTGGCCCCGACTCCGACGCCGATTTCGACCGAGCGGCCTCCGCCGCTGTCCCGCGTCCGGCCGATTGCTGGCGACCTAGCCCCGCCCCTTGTGCGCGCCTCCGGCACCGATTTTGTCCCCGCAGCCGCGGAGGCTCCCGTTAAGACCGAGCCGTGGTGTTCCGATCCGGCTATCACGTGCCCCGATTTTCCCGATCCGCTGTTTCGGTTTCCGTGGATCGCTTTCCGCCTCAGATTTAGTGTTGTTCGTTTTTTCGTAGTGCTCTGTGACGCTGTCCGGAGACTTCAGAGTCTGTGACGGCGTGTTCCGAGTCCGAGGCTACCCTTCGGATTTCGTCACCAAGCTTTTGGGTAATCTCTGTTAATCTCAGTAGTTGTCCCTTGGGTTTTTATAGTCTGTGATGAATTTGGTCCACGAATTCCCCGGAAATTCGGTAACGAGACATTTTCGGATTTTCCGAAATCTTTTCGGAAATGTTCTGTGAGTTTTCAGAATATTTCTATGGTTTGGTTTTCCAATTCCTTTCGAAAATGGTTCTGTGGCTTATTTTCTTTGAGTGTTTCTGTGCTTCTAAAATTTTCGAGGAGTTTCGGGTTTTCCGATTATCAATTCTGGTTTTCCGAATAATTTTCGGAAACATTTCTGTGGATTGGTTTTATGGTATTTTTTGGGTTCTAGTTAATTTCGGTTTACCGAGTACCGGAAATAGGCTGTGGATGTATTTTTGGGTTCAATAATATTTTTCGGGTTTTAATATTATGGTAGAAATAATTTCATGGGTTAATTCCCTGGTTGGGATGTTATTTGTGTATTGTTGGAGCATTTTCCCAGTTTTGGGTTATCCCGAAAATAGAGGGAATGCTGCCAAAATTTTTATAAAACTTTATAAATGGATTTCAAATCGGTTTTCGAAAATATTTATAAATTAAATTTTGGGCGACGACCGTATCGGTCAATGGGCCCTTAGCGAAATGCAAACGAAACCGACATTGTTCCGGACGTTGAGGTATTAGCTATTTTGATAATTGGACCAATATCTGAGACTCGTAAATTAATTCAATTTAATTTAAATTATTATTTTATTTTGTAATTAAATTGTAGGATAATTTTTAGAGACTAACCAAAGTTTTTCGTCTTATTTAAATTCATGTAAAATGGTCTGTAAGGGCATAAGCCCAGTTTTTATTTACTTTCTGTGGTTTTGTAATAAGCTAGTATAGTTTTTATTCTTTTCTGGTTGTGGTTGGCGTAAACACGTAAAAATAGTAAAATAATTATTTTATAGAAAATCAATATTATTTTCTCACATTAAATAAATTAGGAAAAATTACAAGTTATTATTTAAACAAATTTCACATTTTTTTCTCATTTAAAGAAAAATATTATTTTTAATATAATATAATGAAATACAAAGTTTTATCAAATAATTGGAAAAATACGATTTTCCCAATAAAAAGTTAAATTGACTTTTCTTCGTAAGATAGTAACTCATCTCGATAAGCGTTCTAAGTAGAATTGTAAATAAAACTAAAATTTGACTAGGGTTCTGTTCTATAGATTTCAACTAGATATGGTACAACATGGGTTCTAAGATAGAATTTTCAAATTGTAGGATTTCAAGAACATACTTGACATCTTCTTCGGTTCAGACATCTCAATCCAGTCAATAAACCCAAGGCAAGTACAATTTGTGTTAGTTTACAATTATTTAGTAATCGTTTTATTGCAAGTTTAAACCACGATGCAACACGGAACTCTCTCTCTGAGAGCATTGACTGATTGACTGTTGGGTACTGGAGGAGTAGTGTAATGAGTATGACCACATCCAAAATAGTATACTGACTGTGTTAGCTTACCCCTCATACACACGGAGATAAGCCATATCGTATCAATAGGATACAACTGTACAACCCAAGCCGGTCATATTTATTGCCTATTCACATCACAATGATTTAACTGCTGAAAAACTGTTTATTTCAAATTGTTAAAAAGTGCATAACTCTATTATTATTTTAATTGTTGGATTATCATGAATTGTACTTTGCTCCCTCCTGACTGGAGACCAACATTTTTAGGTGATTGCGTCGTCGAGGATCTGATGTTTAACTCTGGTCCCGCGGAACTTGGAACCCCAGAATCTTAAGAGCTGGATTAGTATTTATTTTTCTTTTGGATACAAGTGTAATAATTGAATGTTGTATTAATGGTTGTTGTATTTCAAAATTTTTAAATTGAATGAAAGATTTTATATTTCGTTAGAATTTTATCTGCATGTGTTTCACTGCTTGATACAGCTTACTGCCGCCGTCTCAACAACGGTGCAGGCTGGGCATGATCAGGTTCGACCCAAGAAATTGGGACCGGGTCGTGACAACAATCGTCCACGGTGTCCAAGTTTCAATCTTGTCATGTCAAGCTAGCCGTCGCAACAGCCTTCGGGATATATATATATCATGTCAGGTTTACTGTCAAGTTATCATGTTAAAATTTGTCAGGTCAAGTTATCTTGTCAGGAGTGCACCACGGCGGGTCACTATCAAGTCATATCATTTATCAAGGAGGGGAGAAACTTGCACAATTAAATAATAATATATATATATATATATATATATATATATATATATATATATATATATTAATAATATATATATATATATTAATAATATATATATATATATATATATATATATACTTGAAGCCAAGGAGAAACTCTACAACTTTTATGTTGGGAGTGGGAAGAAATTCTGACCACAATTCAGGCAAATATAACATTTAAACGATCAAAGTGGACCCCATACGGCCCAAAAGTGGGACTTCCACGTGATCAAGAGAGTGGGTGGCCGTTCATGCGGCCAACAAGGTATTAGTTGACGTAAAGCAACTAACTAAAATAATGCAAGCAACTAATAAATGCTTGCTGATGCAAGCAACAATCTAAGCTTATGCATGCGGCCACCAGCTCTAAGCTCATGCTGCCAGACAAGTGTGGGCAATGCAAATATTGTCCATGCGGCCAATACCACATATATATATATATATATATATATATATATATATATATATATATAATATACATATATACATATATTTCCATGTGGGACTCATCTGTAATTAATGCTCCAATCAAGTGTGGCCATGCAAGGGTCATTTGGCCAAGGCCATAAGGCCAGACCAAAATGAATTGGCCAAAGGTCAAGACAAATTAATTGGCTAAAGGCCATGCGGCCAGACAATGGTTCCATGCGGCCAAGTAAGGAATTTCATGCGGCTAAGTGGAGTTCCCATGCAAGCAAAATAGTAAAAATAAAAGCCATGCGGCTATGATAATTCAAATGGCCAGCAAGTACATGCAGCTCATTTAAGGAAATACCATTCGGTTCATTAAAAGCTTGCAATTGCAAGCAACAGGCTAGTGTATTACATATTAAAGCTAATGGTAAGGCATTAGCTGCTACTGCATGGAATACCAAAACATGGAATATTAAACTAATTCATTAATGCTAATGCATGGAATGTTGCATGCTGATGCATGCTAAAGGATATTTAATGCATGGACTTTTGCTAATGCTTTTAATAATATGCCATGCCAAATTGCTAAGTAGCAGCTAAAGCCATTTATTTACTAATATTTTCCATCCAAGCAAACTAGGATACATGCGGCTTCATGTGTTTCCATGCACATGCAAGCAAACCATGGAATATTTGCTAGCAAATACATGCGGCAAAGTGAGGTTTGGCCTATGCGGCTAGCTAATGTGGATGCACTATATTTAATATATTTCTAGCTTAAGGCTTTATGCATGCAAGTTATTTAATTAAAGCAACTGCATGCAACTAATATATATGCTTGGCCATGCGGCCAGGAAACTTTATTGTATGCAAAATGCACACTGCGCGGGGCACTCAAATGTTAAGCCTGGCACAATTACTATGCTCGCTATGAAGTGCCATCATGATAGTAATTAAATAATGTTGCCATGCCCATGCGGCTAAGAAAGACTCCCGCGGCCAAACAATTGCAAGCCAGCAACAATTTGTTGCCTACTGAGAAGAAGTTCATGAAAAATACCATGGCTTCTCCACAGCACCAAACTTCCAACCGGAGTCCAAATTAGGACTTCCATAGGTCAATTTGGGATAGAATAAAATTCTCTACAACATGGAACCATCAACTAGCAAGAATATGCAAGTTTGATAGATCAAAATTTATGAAAATCGAAAATACCACAAAACTATATCTACAAGAATCTAACCACAGAAACGAAAAATGTTAAGTACTAAAGTGGGTTAGAAACACATAAAGAAGACAATGGAACAATAAAAATGAGGTTCCTCCATGAAGCAAGGTGCACTTGCCTAAGCTCTCCACTCTCTCGGGTTGATGGAGAAGTAATGGTGGGGAAGAAGAAAGTAAATAAAGAGAGATAAATGGGAGTGGGATATTTAATGAAGGTGGTGGTAGGTGGGAGTGGGTTGGTTCACATAAAATCAAGCAAAATCGAACCAAGCCAACAAACCGAACCGAACCAAGATAAACCCATCAATGAAATGCCAAAATAAATCAAACAGGGAAACATGCAATACGGGACAAAATACGTACACGTATTCCAAAATACGTAATACGAACTACGGGTATTACAGGTTTTGATGAATGTAACGCCCGTAGTTCGTATTACGTATTTGGTATACGTGTACGTATTTTGACTCATATTGTATTTCTTATTGCATAGTTTATTTTGGCATTTCATTTGCTTGGTTTGGGTTCGGGTTCGGTTGGGTTCGGTCTGGTTGGGTTTGGTTTGGGTTAGTATGCAAACCCCTACCTACCACCATCCCCTATTTATTAACCCAACAACCCTTCTCTTTCCACATTTATTTTCAATTACTACTCTTCTTCTTCTTTATTTCTCACCGACCACCCGTAGTAGGCAAGTGCAACTTGCTTCATGGAGGAACTCAAGTTTTGTTGTTCCATTGTCTTCCTCACGAGATTATGAGATACTTTATTACTTGGCATTTTTAATTTTCGTGGTTCATTTCATGTAGATCTAAGTTTTAGTACTTTTGATCTTCATGGTTATGATCTACTGGACTTGGTTGTTTTCAAAAATGGAGAGTTCTACGTGGTAAAAATTTTGATTTTATGCAAGTTTGGCTTTTGAATGGCTGTAATTTACTAAGTCTTGACCGAGATGGGGCTTTCTTGAGCTCTTGAGCTTTTATGCCTGCTTGTCTTGGCCTTGGGAAGAAGATGAAGTTTTTACGCACACGTTCTTACATGCTAGCATAGTATTTAGTTTTACGTCCACGTTTTACGTACCAGCGTATCATTTACCCTCTTTACGTACACGTTTCACGTGCCCACGTATTAATTACCCTTTACGCACATGTTCTCACGTGACCGCGTAATCTATTCTACGCAGAGCTGAACTGAGCTCTATGCAGAGGCTAGACTCCTGCTCGCGTAGAGGGTTTGCCCGCGTAGAGTCTCGCCCACATGCGGCTTTGCCAGCGTAAAGCGCTTGCTCGCGTAGAATCCCACCCACCTGCTCTCTTGCTCGTGTAGAGCTGTCTATCCGTAGGTCTTGCTCGCGTAGAGCTGCCTATCCTTAGGTCTTGCCCGCGTAGAGGTGTTTTACGCTCGGGGTCTATTTGGCCTAGCGTAGTCTTGCTTGCGTAAAGGCTTTGAGTCCCTATGGCGTACCCCGTTGCCCTTTTATATTCTTACGCCTTTTTGTCATGAATTTGATAATCACAAATTTATTTAATATGTTTGTAATGGTAATTGTACACGGTATGGTATGAAGTAAACATGACATGACATGACATGACACGATATGACAAGCAAGTATGATAGGAACTATTGAATGCTGTTGCGACGGCTAGCATGACATGACAAAAATGAATGGCCTGGACACCGTGGACGATTGTGTTTGTACAAATGAACCAGTACTGTCTCGCATCATGTCTAGGGCAGGGACCCCTGAGTACCACGGTCAGGGATACCTACTGGAATTGACTAAGGCTAATAACTGGAATAATCCAGTGGTTATGAATAGATTTCCCAGCTACAGACAATCCCGTTATCTGGGCTCCCCATCATGGGATCTGTAGCCTACCGTCGAGTAGGGCACATTTCCAGCACGCTGTCATGTATTGCACCTTTCAAGCTACTTAAGGGTACATACGTTTCCTGGACGATGTACCCACATGAATTTAACCCCTAATTTGCGTCCGGATAGCCTGGATGGTCTGCAGGGCTTGTGGCTGTGGAATAATCTTATTGTATCTTGCTAGTAACCAGGTCTGTGATAACCCTAGTTAGTTAAAGTATCAAGTCGTACTTATTGCTTGGACGTGATTGATTGGATGGAGTCTAACCCAGTCTAGTCTTGTCCTGATCCTGTACAAGGTTGTTACATGACCTGAATGCTTGTGCTTACTTTATCGATAAATGGTGGAAAACTAAGTTCCGTTCAGATGAAGGGTTACAACCCCGGTCCTTGTTTGGTTTACGGATTGTAACTTAGTTATCTGAATAGTCCCATGATTATCTTATCGTATATCATCATGATTTTTTATATTTTCAGTCTTTTATAATTATATTTTTTGCTAATTGCTGGTTTTAGTTCTTTAGTGAAGCCTCATTTGTGACACTTGCTCTTTCTGGGATCTGACCCAACTGGTTTTGTATGGCCAGATACCGGAGCAGCTCTAGAGGATCTTCCTACCTTCCAGCCAGATGGTGACCACCAGGCGTAACCCTGGAAACGAGTGGGTTTTATTTTGCTCTCCCACTCTATTATAAAAATATTCTTTTGAGGTATTTAGCCGACGAGCATGTGTTAGCTCGATTGCACTTTACTTACTGTCTGCCTACGGGCTGTAGCATGATGAACAAATCCTAGGGTTGATCATGTATGACTAGAACTTTTGCTAGTCTTTACATTTTGTATGACTAGCTTCATGATCATCCAAATATGTAATATATGGGACGCTTTACTATTGTATACTTGGTGCTCTGACATCTTGTAACTATTGTTACTTGCTTAAGATTGAGACAAAAGGCTTGTTCATGACCATAAGAGACTGATGGCTTTTAGTTGAACCCTCATATATCTAGACAGCCGCGACCGTATAGCGAGATGGTTTCCATTTCAATATACGTAGCTGGCTATGTACGCCCTCGCTCTCCAATATTCTGGTTCTGGGGCGTTACAATGAAATACAGCCAAACATAACGTATATAATCATCAATAAAAATGATATAGTACCTTGCTCCATCCTGGAAGGAATCCTGCTAGGTCTCCACACATCTGTATGTACATAGTCGAGAATACCTCTTGTCTTCTACTTGCTTGTACTGAAGGTCACCCTGTGCTACTTGCCATAAACGCAATGCTCACAGAAATCCATACTTGGCTTCTTCAAGTTCTTCAGTAATCCATGCTTGCTCAGTAAGGACATGCCTTTTTCGCTCATATGTCCAAGCCGCATATGCCAAAGACGTGTGGTATCAGACAAATCAGGTATAGTGACTGCTAAAGTCTCAGTCACAGTGCTTCCCAATAAGATATAAAGGTTATCCTGTCCGTGACCTTTCATCACCACCAAACAACTATGAACGACCCGCAAGATTCTACCCTCGGCGACGAACTTGTAACCACTCGAGTCAAGCGTACCAACAGAAATAAGATTTTTCATGAGGTCGAAAATGTGTCTGACATCGGTCAAAGTTCACACAATTCTATCATATATTTTTACCTTGATAGACACAATTCCAACAGCTCGACATGCATTGTTGTTGCCCATCAACACAGAACCACCATCTGTCGCCTTGTAGGAAGAAAACCACTCCCTTTTTGGACATATATGATACGAGCATACGGAATCGAGAATCCAACGGTCACTCATGTCGTCATGTGCCACCAAAAAATAGACTCCGTCACTATCAGCTTTTGAAGCACATTTTGCTTCATCACCTTCTCTCTCTGTCTTATTTTTATTTTTCTTGTTCTTCTTCTTTGGATGAGAACACTTATTTGCATAATGTCCTTTCTCATTACAGTTGAAGCACTTCACCTTCTCAATAGGTGTTTTGGACTTGGATCTTGACCTTCCGCTAAAAGATGTTTTATCGTTTGTCCTTACTCTTACCGTCAAACCTTGGGCTTGGCCTCTACCGTTTCTGCCATTAGATGCCAACCTCCGCACCTCATTAGACAATAAGGCACTCGTAGCTTCTTCTACGAAAATTGAGTCCTTTCCGTACAGTAACGTTTGAATAAGATTCTTATAAGAATCGGGCAAAGAAAATAATAGAATTAGTCCAAACGATCATCTTCTTCATCTATGTCAACATCCTTCAAGTCGAAAATAATTCGATTGAATTTTGAAATATGATCCCGAATTGACGTACCTTCCTCCATCACTAGTATGTAGAGTGAATTTAACATATAAAGTCGGTTGGTGAGAGTCTTCATTATGTAGAGTGATTCTAACTTCAACTAGAGCCCAGCGGCGGTGGTTCGTCCTTCACAGAGTACACGACATCCCTTTCCAAACACAGGCGAATAGTGGCACATGCTTCGAGATCCATGTCATTCCAATCATCATCGGTCATGTCAATGGGCTTCTTGGACTTTTTCTGTAAAGCTTTGTAAAGCTTTTGAGATATGAGAACGTCATTCATCTGGCTTTTCCAAAAGCCAAAATTATTCTTCCCATTGAACTTCTCAATTTCATACTTCATGATCCTGCTTGACGGAGCCATATCAAGAATCCATCCAATTAACATTTTATGAGAACTTTGTCGAAAAATTTGCTAGACTCCCAAAGCTTTGATACCAATTTGTTGTGGCACAGCGGAAATAAACCCAAGAAACTCAGAGAAAATTCACAACCACAAAGACAATGATTTACGTGGTTCAGCCAAGATGCCTACTTCCATAAATGAGGGTGATTTAATTCTACTATGAAGAAGAAAATGAATTACAATAGCTCTCAACACTTCTCTCCTTGCACTCAAGAACTCTCGATCACAAAGATAAAAAAATCTCTCAATTTTTTTGTGTGTTGAACCTATTCAACAACTTTAGCTCTCTTATGTTGAACTTATTCAACAACTTGAGCACAATAAGATATCTCAAGGAGCACCTATAGACCCCTTTATATAGCATAGAAATTCAATCCTATGTACGATAAAAAAATATAATCCTAATCTAATGTAGGATTACCACATATATTGTCAAATCCAATCTTGTATAGGATTACCATATATATGGTCAAAAAAGACCATGGACCTATTTTTGGACAATTTCCTTCATATATATATATATATATATATATATATATATATATATATATATATATATATATATATATATATATTTATATATATTTAATATATATATATATATATATATATATATTAAAATATATATATATATATATAAGAAATCGAGACTAAGTAATAAGCGCAAAATGCCGAAGCCTATACAAGTAAGCGCGCACAACGCGACCAGAGAAAAGGAAAACAAACAGCGCGAGACGCGCACAAAATGGAACCAGATCTCTACGACCGCCGACATAGGAAGCGTGAGAGACCCGGAGGATGACCTAAACAAGGGCCTCCTAAAAAGTGTTGGAGGCGTGAGAGTAGCGCCTCCTAGCTTTAAGAATTTGTCTGATAACCTCTCTGAATAATTGTGTAGGGAGGAGTTGGCATCCTTCATATCTGAATTTGTTCCTGTTCTTCCATAAAACCCAAATTCCAGCGGCTACGACGATCTGATGTCCGTGGGAGCGGCTCCAGCTGGCCAGGAGATCGTGGAAGCCCTCAGTCGGGAGGACAATACTGAGTCTATTGTGAAGATTGAGCCAAATGTGAGTCGCCAACTCACCAGAAAGAAGGACGTGCTCAGCCGATTCCGATTTATGCTCCACGTAGCGGTGGCATCTGGACGCGATGTTGAATCCGATAGATTTGATAGTCGTCCGTCGGTAGCTTTCGGCGTAATGCACGCTAGATAAGGATAGACTATTTGATGGGTATGCAAGACAGCCAAAACTTAGTAGAAGTGGTATATGGCACGCCACTGCCTCTGGCCACCATTCTGGCGGAAGCCAGCATGAAAGTCCCACTTAGGTTAGGGGTGTCACGACCCACACCCTAGAGTAAGGGCACGAGATGTGGGTACGTCCAGCCTACGCCACAGTGTCGGCGGTAGAACACTGTTCTAGGTCACAACATCTAACAGTTTAAGGTAATAACAGTTATACTCCCCGAATGGGGGTGATATAACAGAATATGTCTCAATCACATCTAAGGTAGAATACGATAAGATAGAATGATATAAAAGATGCAAGATCCAAATCCACAGGAAATACAATAGAAAGAAAGCTAAGTGTCTAGATAAACTCCACTAACATCCAGAAATAATACAGATCCAAATATACAACTCAATCTCCAATACTATAAAATAAGACAAGATATCTATGGAGCAACAGCCTCATGATAGTACATGAAGGCACATGAGAACATGATATAGGCACATGAATACAGCTAAGATACGTTATAGGCACATGAATACAGCTAAGATACGTGAACTCATGTAATGAATAGTACATGAGACACATGATAGTACATGAAGGCACATGAGAACATGTAAATACATAAACTAGTACGAGTACAAGGAGTACCTGATGCACATGATAAAGTACATGAACATGAAATACCCGATGCATCCGTAGAGGGATAATATCTCAGGAAAGGATCCATATAGTACTAATCCGTGAAGATACGTGTCAGCATCAAGTAAAGTAATCTAGAGCAAGAATATAGTCCAGACAGGTATGAAAAGATCAGAGAATGTACTCGCCTGCTATCTGAATATCCAAGATGAAAGTACTGTCCGAGGAGTGGTGTCTGGCTCCTATTAGAACAGTATAAGTTACAACAAGTCCGGAATGGTAATAAGATGCACTACAATGCATTCTACATGAATCTAGGTCAATCTAGACCAAAGTCAACTCTCGGTCAACTCTGGTCTACCCTAGAAGTCAAACTAGGTCAACCAAGTCAACCTAAGTCAAACAAGTCTATACTAGTCTAACTAGTCTATTCTAGGTCTAACAAGACTAAACAACTCTATCTTGACTCTATACTGACAAACAGATACACCCATAGGCTAAAAGCCTAGGCTATACCATGCCTATGAACCAAACCATAAATCACATAAACAAGTCAAAATATATCTAATATATAATACACTCTAATATAGAAATACACATATTGATATATTATATAATATAACTTAGTAACATACATTAGCATATAGGCTACCTACGATATATCACACATTTCATATATATCAAATATATATAATAGTACACACACAGTGATATATTATATATGATACCTATATATATATCTCAAATACATATATATATATATATATATATATATATATATATATATATATATATATATATATATATATATATATATATATATATATATATATATATATTATATATATATTTTATATATATATATATATATATTTTTTTTTATATATATATATATATATATATATATATATATATATATATATATATATATATATATATATGTATAGAGAAAAGGGAGGACACATGTATGTGTCTAAGTGTGTGTGTGTGTGTGTGAGATACATGAGGGTATATAATATGGTATGTGTGTGTATGTCAAGAGGGTACAAGAGGGCATGTGTGTGTGTGTGTTAGACATGAGAGTGTGTGGGAAATCCTGAAATCAGGAAACAGTGAGCAATATATCCTGAAATCAGTTAACACTAGAAAAACAGTAAAATATATTTGTGACTGGGTGAAAATCAGTGAATGATACACATTTGTGTTCAAGTGTCAATAGAAAACAGGAATCATTGTTACTGTGCAATGTAAAACAGTTAGCTACTAGGAGAAAACTGGAATTAGTGAGATGATGTGAAAGTGTGGGAAAAACAGGAATCAATTATTGAAATTAGTTCCAATTTTATGAGGGAACTAGCATTCACATTTCAGTTAGTAAATAGGAAGAACCAATCTCAGTTCAATTTACAGTAGGAAGGAAATTCAATGTGTATTATCCTGGAAACAGTGAGCATGGCAATGTGAACATCAATATGTGTTATGAGGGATATCCTAGAATAGGAAAACAGTACACTACCCTAATGAAAATCTGGAAAATAATCTCAGGTTTAGGAAACCATTTCAATATCCATTTCGAAAAGGGAAAGAAAATCAGTCAGGTATTCAGAGATTTCATCTCAGTTTAACAGTTGACAGGAAACCAATTTTAAAACATTCATTCAACTCATTAGGAAGAATAAAAACTCAGGTATAGGAATTAAACCCTTCAACTCAGTTAACAGTCAATTTCGAAATCCAACACATTATTTAAATCTCATTCCCAAATCAAAAGCCTATTTCGAATGTAAAGCTAAGCCAAATATGAACTATCAAACATGTGGGGACATTTAACAGTGATAATCATCAATAAAACAGAGATTTAATAGTTCAGAAATTGAAAAAAAACAAGTATCAGAACATGTATCAGTTAACATGCCATTTTACCCAAATCGAAACCAATTTCACATTGACAACCCATTCTAATATGCAAACTAAATTATCACAGATTACTAAACATATTAAGATCTAATTTATCAATTAAAACCACAAATTAAACCATTTAAAACTAAATAAAACAGTGAACGAATTAAGACACTGCACACGCACAGTGCACGCACAGTGCACGCGTGATACTGTGTCTGACATGATACGATAGGTCGTGAAACTTGACACACATGGTGTCAGTAGTTGCCCCATCGTGTGTGTCAAGTATCACATGTCCTAGTGGCGTGTCCACTGCACAAATGACCCCGAGCATCAGGGGAGCTACAGTGCTCGCGCGCGCGTGTGCACCCGCATGTTTCCGTGTCCATGGCGACACGACACGACACCAATACGTGCTCAGAACACTAGAAACCCCTAAGCAAGGTTTAAACCTAAATTTCTATTCAAATACATTCCTGAAATTAAATTGAAATGCCCTTTGGGGTATTTCATCAAACACCTATATACATGAACTGATACGTGTCCGATACGAACACGTATCGGACACGAATCCTAGGGTTAGCTATACCTACAGCTAGGGTAGGCCTAGGGCTTCCTAAATATACAATAAAAACAATATTTTATGGTGATGATTAGAATTTACCTATAGGTTGCAAAGGCTCAAAAAGCCCCAAATGAGAGTGGTTCCTCAAGCTTCCAAAACTCTCCCAAATTATTTCTTCCCTGAAATTTCTCAATACTAACAGCAAGTAGAGTAAATTTAGGACCTATTGCAATAGGTTTGGGTGGAAAAGGAATTGAAATGGAATTTCTAGGAATTAATAAAGATGGAGACTCACCTCCTTCTAAAACTTGAGAAATTCCTAATGGAGGCTAGCCCTAACTTCTAGGAGGGATTAAATAGGTAGGGGAATCCCTATGTGGCCGGCCATGGCTGGATTGGGCTAGGGTTCACTAGGTGTTGGGCTTTGGGCCTCTAAGGCTTAAGTCATAAATCATGACTTATGAAACCACAAGCTATTAGCTAGCCTAGTCAATTCCTAATCTCTCCAATTAAGTTATAATGGGTTTGATATCACTAACTTAGGTCAAGCTAGGGTTCCATAACCTAACTAAATAGTCATGACCTAGGTTAGCTTCTAGGACAGTCTCCTAAGTCAACACTAGTCAAGGTCAACTATAGCACTAAATCAAAAAAATAAAAATCACTGAAAATTTTAATAATTATAATTAATACTAAATAATTCCAATATAATTCTAAATTTTTAAAAATGACCCAAATACCCCCAAGCTAGAAATGTGGTAGTGACAAGGGGACCATCTCCACGTGTCGGATATGTCAGTGACCCGCAGGTTAGCTGCAAGAAGACCGTCGGCCGTCGGCTGACCAAACCAATCTCTGACCCTCCCCCAATTCCATCCAGAATCACCCACCCATAAATCCCTAATTACGCATCCCAGCGGAGTACGAACGTTGGGTTGTATGGTGTCTTCCCCTAACCACCATTCCAAGCAGGCCGATGAGCGTCCGTCGCCCAACTGCAGACGGATTAAAGGTTTTGTGAGGTTACGTCCGCGAATTATGCGATGCCACGACACCGAAGATCTGTTGTTAGTGGCTGCCTCCGACAGATGGAAAATCTGGAGTATCTAGCTCTCATGAACTTCGTCCATAGCGAGCTATCCGTGCGCAACTTCCACCACAACTTCATGGAGCAGGCATCCACGATGTGGGCAAGTCTGCTGAATCCCAGACCTCCTTCTTCAATGGGTTTGGCCATGGTATCCCAACTGGTCCAGTGGTGTTTGTCCTTGCTGTCGCGTTGACCCCAGAAGAACTTGGCGAAAAGGGATTCGAGATAGTGGAGGACCTTCTTGGTAGGGAGCAGACGGCCAGGGTGTACAACGGGATGGAGGAAAGGACGTATTTGATCAGGATCACCTTGCCCCCTGGTGATAATGTTGCGTTGTGCCATCCTGCGATCAGTTTACAGATCTTATCTACAAGGCGGTCGTATATTCCCGAGTTAAACCTTTCGTACACTAGCGGACAGCCCAAGTAAAGGAAAGGTGGGTAGGCCGTGGCGAACGAGGTCATATCGGAAAGCACTGTTGAGCGGGTTCTGTCAGCTTTGTGATGGGTATATATGACGCTCTTGTTGTTATTGACGCGCTGTCCGGAGCATCTAGTGTATCTCACGAGCGTACTTAAAACTACCTCGATCGATCCAATGTCTCCAGAGGAGAAAATAAAGATGTCGTCAGCATACGCCAGGTGAGTGATAAGTGGACGGCCAGTGGTGGTGTGGAAGTGATGGAAACCGGGCATTTTGGACATGCTAATGAGGCTTCTACTGAGAGCCTTTGCCGCAATGATGAAAATGGTAGAAGAGAGGGGGTCCCCCTGTCTAACCCCACGAGTAGATCAGAAGAACCCCGCAGCCTGGCCATTGATGACGGTGGAAAACCATGTATTGTTGATAGATCTGAAAATGATGTCAATCCAAGATTCGAAAAAGCCGAACGCCCTGAAGACCCAGATCATGAATTACCAGTCCAGGCGGTCGTATGCCTTCTCCATGTCCAGTTTGATGGCAACGTTCCCCCTTGGACGAGAACTTCATACATGTGATCATCTTTTGAGCAAGGAGAATGTTGTCAGTGATGTTGCGGCCTTTAACAAACCCTCTTTGCTCTTTGGAGATGATCTTGGGGAGGAGATTGGACATCCGGTTGGCAACAATCTTCGATATGATCTTGTTGGTGAAGGTGCATAAGCTGATAGGACGGGAAGTCTCTGAAGGTTTCTGGGTTGTCTTTCTTGGGGATCAGGATGATGTTGGCACAAGAAATAGAATTGGGATATCTCACCCCTTGGAAAAAGGTAATAATGGCATCCAATAAGTCGGATTTTAAGGTGTGCCAACAGGCTCTGAAGAAGACGCCATTGAATCCATCAGGCCCTGGAGCACTGTGATCTTTTATGGACCAGACAGCTGCCTCAACCTCCTCCACCAAAGGAGTAGCCAACAGGGTCTCATTCTCGCTGTTGCTGATGCGGGATGGGATTTCGGACAGAAGCGCGACGTCTTTAACGACCTGCTCTTTAGTAAAAAATTTAGAGTTGAAGTTCTCCGCCGCAGCCTGAATGCCTTTCTGGTCATCCACCAGGGCGCCGTTATCATCGAAAATCCGATAAAGTTTTAATTAGTTTCTGCGACCTTTGACACACGCATGAAAGAAATTGGTATTCCGATCACCTTCGGTGTCCCAGGTCAATCTGGCTTTTTGCCTCCAGAATTTTGTTTCCACCTTAATCCTGGATTTAAGAATATCTCGGGCAAGGTTGAGCGAGGCGCGGGCAGTCGGAGATCTGTCAACAGTGAACGAGATTTCAGTGCGTGTGACGTCGTCTTTCGCCACCTTAATAGCCTAGAAAATGTCTCCAAAAGCTATTTTGCTCCAGGACGTTAATGCCTTACGAGTGACTTTTAGTTTAGCCGCCATTCGTAACAGTGGGTCAAGTTCGGAAACGGAGTTCCAAGCGGATGCCACGACGTTCTGGAATTGAGGATGATGTTGCCAGAAGTCGAGGAAGCAAAATAGTTTTTTAGTGCTGGTGTGGTTGTTGCTGATCATGATGAGAAGAGGGGAGTGGTCCGATTCAGTGGAGTTCAAATAAGAGAGGTTAGTGATCAGGCCCATGTCAGACCAACGGTCGTTGACCATCGCCCGATCTAAGCGTGAGTACTGGCACCGATGGCCCTCCTGCATGTTGTACCAGGTAAATGTACTGCCGTAGAAGGGAATGGAGTTTAAGTTGCCGTGGAAGATAAAGTTGTTGAAATCATCCATCGCAGGCTGGGGAGGCGTGCGACCACCAGATTTCTTTCCTCTGCTGGACACCGTGTTAAAATCTTCGGTGCGGAGCCATGGGAGACCATGGTAGGGTAAGGCAGCTTCCAATAGGTCTTCCCAAAGCAATCTTCGCTCAGGATATAGTCACAGCTTTCATGGACGGCGGAAAGGTTGGAGCGGGACTTAAGGGCCGGATGTTTGATCCAACAAGATAGGGCCTGAGGCGAATCTTTTATGGTGCCAAATTTGAATTCTGGCCCGAAGAAGATCTAGATGTCATTACATCCTGTGATAGCATGAGGGAATCCGAGCTTGTATTGAGTGGCTTTGATTTTTTAGGTGATTTTAGGTTCAGTAATGATTAGGAGGTCTATACGATTAGTTTTCTTGAGGCTGAGGATTCTGTTCAGCGTCAGTTTGTTGCCAAGCCCTCTCACGTTCTAGGAGATGATGTTAAGCATTTGATGCGGTAGTGGGATGGAGGTGATTAAGCTTCATGGTGGACCTTGTAGTCATAGCCGTCTGCTGCTTTTGTTTGTTTTTGTTCTTTTTAGAGGAGGTTTTTTTGTTGGGTGTGATGGTGGCCCCGTAGACTTTGGTGCTAGTCCAGCCGGGTTCCCTGCCGCCATTGTCATCTGTCAAGGATGTAGTAGAGTCCTTTTCATTTTCTTCTAGGGCGCATAAGGAATTTTCGTGGTCCAGGACACCCGCTTTCTTGGCTTGCCAGAACCTGCCGGTTAAAGTGAGGTTGAAGCTGGGTTGGACGTCTGCTATGTGAAGGGGAGGGTGCCGAGGGGGCTCAGCCATTTACGAGGGGGTAGTCATTTCCAATGTGGGACAAGTTTAGTGAGTCTCGAGAAGCCTAGGTTCAGGGTTCTGCTCTGGCCGGCTCTCCGTCTGAACCTCTCCAGGCAGTTAAGGGGGGCGGGTGGAACTTTGGGCAGAGTGAGAGTCCTCAGAAGGGGGGAAGGTTATGGACTCTAATAAGTTGTGGGTTGAGATGGGGGATGGCGCGTTGGGAGTGATGACGATGCCTGGTTGATGTGACTGAGGACGGTTATGTCGCTCGGCAAAACAGCTGGGCTGAGGGGAATCTGGCTGGATGTCTCCACCGTAGATAGATGAAGAGGGTTCACTGGAGTTGTCGGCAGCCTTGTCAGGGGCGCTGCATGAGAAAAGTTCAAAGGAATTGTTGAGAAAGATAGCGGAAGGATTGAATGTGACGATCGCAGTACTAGACATGATGGTTGGACGGGGGATTTCCTTCATATATATATATATATATATATATATATATATATATATATACATATATATATATATCTGTGTGTGTGTGTGTGTGTGTGTGTGTGTGGAGGGAGGCAAGGACCTATAGCTCAAGTGGTGTAATGTCTGCGGTTCGTATTACGTATTTTGGAATACGTATATATATTTTATCTTGTATTGCATAATTCCTTGCTTAGTTTTCTTCATGGCTTGATTTATTCCTGGGCTGGTTCGGCTTGGCTTGGTTTTACCTTTGTTCATTATGAACCAAGGGTGAACCCCCTACCTACCACCACCCTTGGTATTTATTACCCATTCGTTCTTCTCTCTCTTCATTACTCTTCTTCCTTCCTCCATTACTTCTTCACCTACCAGAGAGAGAGAGAGAGAGGTCTAGGCAAGTACAACTTGCTTCATGGAGGAACTCCAATTTTATTGCTTCATTCTCTTCCTTACAGCATTTTTACTTACTTTAATACTTGGTATTTCCACTTTCCATGACTAGATTCATGTAGATCTAAGATTACTTTATTTTCGAAATTCTTGAGTTTTGATCTACTTAATATTGTTATTTCTGAGTTTTGATTGTTCTATGTTATAGAGAATTTCGTTCTGCCCCGTTTTGACCTGTGGAAGTTCGGATTTGGACTCCGGATGATGGAGTTATGGAGCTTGAGAACTTGGCTCTCATAGTGTTCTTCTTCTCGGAATTTTGGAGAAGATGAACTGTGCTTGACTTGACCGCATGAATATTTCATACGGCAAGTGTTCTCTTCAGCCGCATGACTGGAAATACTTTGAACCGTATGAGGGCCGAACTCATCTAGCCGCATGACTCGCTCAACCCCCAGCCGCATAATACTCTGTACTTCTTGAGCCGCATGAGACGCTACCCTTTTAGCCGCATGCGCCCTCCCCCTTCCTGGCCGCATGGGACCCCGTTTCTTCCAGCCCCATGAATTCCTCTCCCCACTCAGTCGCATGTGCCCTTGCTCCTGCAGTCGCATGTCCACCCGCCACAAGAGGCAGAATCCTGCTAGCCGTATGAGACCCACTTGACTCCGGTCGCATATACCTGATTGGTCGGCCAGCCGCATGGACCTACACCTCCACCTGCCGCATGGAACTCGCTCGACCCCAGCCGCATAATATTCCGCTCCTCTTGAACCGCATAGGCCTTGCTCCCCGCTGGCCGCATGAGAACTTCTTCCCCGAGTCGCATGTGCCTTCTGGTCCCGCTAGCCGCATATACCTCCTTCTCCCTGAACCGCATGGGCTTTGGACCCTGAGCCGCATGGCCCCTCCCTGTACCTTGCTTTAATGATTAGTTATTATTATTACTTGATTATTATTGTTAATTTATGTCCAGTAACCTCAGATCAACTTAGGTCTCCTGACTGAATGCTTGTACTATGATGCCCTGCACATGTACCTGAACACGATAGTGACCCGTCGTGGTGCACTCCTGACAAGTGAACATGACATAACCTGATAGTGGCCCGTTGTGGCGCACTCTTGACCAGTACTCTTGACATAATAACCTGACATGATATATCTTGATAAGCTGTTGCGACGGCTACCTGACATGACATGACATGTATAAATGACCTGGACACCATGGGCGATTGTGCTTGTACAATAATCCAGTCCTGTCTTACATCATGTCTAGAAGGGGAATCCTGAGTACCACGGTCAGGAGTACCTACTGAAATGGATTAAGGCTAATAACTAGATTAATACATTAGTCATAAAGAGATCTTCCAGCTACAGGCAATCCCGTTCCCTGGGTGCGCCTAGGATCTGTAGCCTGCCGTCGAGTAGGGCATATTTCCAGCACACTGTCATGTGTTGCACCCTTCAAGCTACCTAAGGGTACATGCATTTCCTGGACGATGTACCCACCTGAATTCAACCCCTAATTTTTGACCTGGGTAACCTGCATGGTCTGCAGGGCTTGTGGCTGTGGAATAATCTCACTACATCTTGCTAGTAAATAGGCTTGTGATAACCCTAGTTAGTAAAAGTATCAAGCCGTAATTCTTGCTTGGCCGTGAAATGATTGGATGGAGTCTAATCGATCTAGTCTTGCCTTGATCCTGTATAGATTATTGCATGTCCTGATTTTCTTATATTATCTTGCTGATATATGGGAGAAACCAAGTTCGATTCAGACGAAGGGTTACAATCCCGGTCCTTGTTTGGTTTAAGGATTGTAACCTAGTTATCTGAATGGTCCCATGGTTATCTTATCGTATATCCTCGTGATGTTATATTTCTCCAGTTTTACTATATATTATTATCTATTTGTGCTAATTGCTGGTTTTAGTTCCTAAGTGAAGCTTCCTTTGTGGCACTTGCTCTTTCTGGGATCTGACCCAGCTGGTTTTGTATGGCCAGATTTCAGAGCAGCTCTAGAGGATCTACCGACTTTCCAGCCCGATGGTGGCGACTAGATGTAACCAGGGCAACGAGTGGGTTTATTTTTGATCTCCCACTTTATTGTAAAAATATTCTTTTGAGGCGTTTAGCCGACGAGCACCTGTTTAGCTCGATTGCACTTACTGTCTGCCTACGGGCTGTAACATGATTAACAGATCCTAGGGTTGATCATGTATGACTAAACTCTTGCTAGTCCTAACATTTTGTAACGACTAGCTTCATGATCAGCTGAATATGTAATATTTGGGACGCCTTATTATTGTATATTTAATGATCATACATCTTGTAACATTTACTTACTTGCTTGTGATTGAGACACTAGGCTTGTTCATGACCTTAGGAGACTGTTGGCTTGTAGTAAACCCTCATGTATCTAGACAACCGTGACCGTATAGCGAGATAGAATCCATTTTATATACGTAGCTGGCTATGTCTGCCCCCGCTCTCCAATATTCTGGTTCTGGGGTGTGACATGGTTTAAGTGGTGGCCCATGCAGGTCTTGTAAATCAAGATATGTGAGGGTTTATCGAATAGATGTCTCAATTAGTATTCGTCCTTGATCTATGTTCGTATCATCTGAATCCCTGGAATCTTGTCCTGATCATATGCTTGTATCATTGATCTGTCCTGGTCCTTCCTTATTGTTCCTCATGTCGTCTTCTTCAACGGCATCATTCCTGGACCTGCCGGTCAGCAAGGCGAAGCACTCCCCATGGATCAGCAGCAACCAGGAGATCAAGCCCAGTATTTTGGAGTAACCTCCAGAGTCGTGCCTTCTGACGGAGAGTCACCAGTCCAGCCAGTTCAGCCTGCCGAGCCTGATGATGGCACTTTAGTAGGACTCGTCAGGACCTTGATAGCTTCCTAAGATCATCGTGGAGATGCCTTGCACCAGGTAGTGACGGATGCTCTAACCAGAGGAGGTCATCAGGGTAACAGCGCGGCCAATAGCTTCAAGCGCTTGAACCCTCCCTTCTTCGACGGTAGTGAAGATGCTATCGCTGCAGATGCTTGGCTTCAGGACACGGAGGTGATTCTAGAAGCATCCAGGACCCCAGAGAACGAGAAGGTAGTCGTGGTACGCTTGCAGTTATTAGATCTTGCCCGCAGCTGGTGGATGGCTCAGGCTGTTGGATTAGTAGCACCCATTGCTTGGGCTATTCAGATAGAGATTCCAGACCAAGTATTTTGATGTTGTAGCTCGGTATGATCTACAGACGAGGTTCACCAATCTGAAGCAGATGGGCAGGACGGTCGATGGATATGCGACCGAGTTTTCGAGACTCAGTCGGTTTCCTCCCACATTGGTGGCAACCGAGTATGATAGAGCCCAGCGATTCCAGCAGGGGCTTCACTTGGAGATTTTATTGGCAGTGGAGCAGTTCAAGCATCAGACTTTTGATGCAGTCTTGAGAGCAGCCAGGAGGCATGAGTATACCTCCCAGAGGATTGTGGATAGGGCCGGAGGTCAGAAGAGATCTCACGGCCAGATAAATCAGTCTTCAGCCCCAGCCCCGGCAGCCAGGGCTTTGACTATTGGAGCTCCGAGGCGAGCGGCCTCAGTGACGTCCATTCAGTATTCAGCCCCGACATACCCTCAGCAGCAGAAGCAGAAGCAGACTTCCGTAGTAGGATGTTCTCATTGTGGAAAGCCAGGCCATGTAGTGGCAGAGTGCCGCAGGGCACAGGGATTGTGTCTGGCTTGTGGAGCAGCAGACCACAGGGTTGGATCCTGCCCGAATAGGGGTGGTTCGTCATCGTCCAACCTTTCTAGCTCTTCGGTGAGAGGACCAGCTCCGGACCAGCAGCAGCAGTATCCATTGCCGAGGCCTTTACCGCCTCAAGCCCAAGTATTCCAGCAGCAGAACCCCCAGCAGTATGCACCAGTCCAAGCCAAGAGTCAGAGCAGGAAGCGAGGATTTCAGCAGAGGGGACCAGCACCCCGAGGGCATGGTCAGGCTATGGTGATGACCGCAGAGAAAGGATTGGCACCAGGAGAGGTAGTGGAAGGTACTCTTCTCGTCAACTCCTTTCCAGCTTCAGCTTTATTTGATTCTGGTGCGTCACATTCTTTTATGTCTGCACGATTCGCGACACGGATAGGATTGGAGCCCGAGTCATTATCAGTAAGGCTCAATATACTTACTGGTAACGGACTTGTGGGAGTCGATAGGGTGTTTTCCTCGTGTCGGATCGTAGTTAACGGTAGAGAGTTTCCCGCTAGATTGATAGAATTTCCGATGGCCGATTATGATGTGGTCTTAGGGATGGATTGGTTGAGGGACCAGTATGCTAGAATAGACTGCCATATTGGTAGGATTGTTTTTAGCATTCCAGGCGAGCCAGAGTTTTCCTTTTCCCGAGGCGAAGTTGAGCCTTCTCCTCCAGTATTGCGGATGGCAGTAGCAGCAGTGCAGTTACCCCGAATCGTCGAAGAGTTTCCAGATGTTTTCCCAGAAGAGCTTGTTGGCACATTTTATTTTGAGTAATTAACAGCATCTTCGTAGTTTAGTCTTCTGTTCTTCAGATTCAAACATTCTCAGAAGATCTACTACATGGAGTTCTTCCGTTCAAGAGCTTTCTCCTTCTTCCTTGAAGACTGTAGCAGTTACCGGCGTTCCCAGCATATGACGGCGTCTTCCTGCTTAGAGTCTTCGAGTCTGTACTGGTCTAGGTATATCTGTAAACACCTAAGGACGGATGACAGTAAAAAGAACAAGTCAAAAATCAAATAGCTACAGAGCGGCATACCGGCGGTATGCTTCGACATACCGACGGTATACCGTTTTTAGTATACAGAAAGTTGCTGTGACAAATAGTCGGCATACCGGCGGTATGCTTCGACATACCGGCGGTATACCGCTTTTCTTGTCCAGAAAGTTGCTGTGACAAATTGTCGACATACCGACGGTATACCATTTTTAGCAACCCAAAAGTTGCTGTGACAAATTGTCGGCATACCGACGGCATGCTCCGGCATACCGGCGGTATACCGTTTTTAGCAACTCAAAACTTGCTGTGACAATTGTCGGCATACCGGCGGCATGCTCCGACATACTGGCGGTATACCGGGTTTCAAATATTTGGTTTTCGAATTGCTCTAACTAGCATTAATGGCCGCATTTAATGCTCTCTAACGGTCATTAATATGACCGTTACTATTTGGCCGGTATACCGACGGTATGCCGCTGCATACCGACGGCATGCCGGTCTGTCTGTATTCAGAGCATTAAATGCCACCAACTCTTGGTTCTCTTATAAAAGAAAGCTCTCTCTCTCTTGAGCTTCTTTACCAACTCTTCTATAAATTTTCCAACAACCAAGAGCTCCACCATTAATACTCTTCCAAGCTTTTCATTGTCATCCTCTCCCAAAGTGCTAGAGTATTAAAGAGTTGTACATTTCGATCTTCACGTGTTAGAAGATCAACAAGTTCTCATTCTCTTTTGTTTAAAGTTGGCGAGCCTTCGTAAGAAAACTCGTGTGTAGAAGTTGGCGAGTCTTCGGATCCAAACTCGTGTTGAAGTTGGCGAGTTCTTCGGATCCAAACTCGTGTGTACTATTTGGTAAAATAGTGGATTAAAGCCGGAGAGAGTTCCGGGACTGGATTGCCTCAAAAGAGGATACCAGGATACATCCTAGCGTTTGCGTTTGATCTTTCTACTCTTTACTTTCAATTGTCTTTATTGCATCAATTGTTGTAGTTAATTTTTAATTTCCCTATTCACCCCCCCCTCTAGGGTTCTACAATTGGTATCAGAGCTTCGTTCTCTTGATTTGGATTTACACCCTTGAGTGATCCATGGCCTCTAACCCTAGCATCAACACGTTTCACAATGAGGGACACTCCACAAATAGGCCTCCCCTATTTGATGGTACCAACTATAACTACTGGAAGATTAGGATGGGCATTTATCTAAAGTCCATAGATTTTGATTTATGGGATTGTGTGATAAATGGCCTTCCTACTCCTTCCAGAGCTATTGAGGATATTGCTTCTGACACCCTTCGGGAGACACTTGCTGAAAACATGAAGAAGCTTGCTTGTCGAGATGCCAAGGCAATGAATGCTCTTTACTGTGCTCTCGACAGTAGTGAATTCAACCGTATCTCTACTTGTAAGACTTCCAATGAGATTTGGAAGTTACTTGAAGTCACACACGAGGGAACTTCACAAGTGAAGGAATCCAAGATCAGTAGACTCACGCAAGAATATGAGTCTTTTAAAATGAAGCATGATGAATCTATTGCTAGCATGTTTACTCGTTTTGGTGACATCATTAACCCTCTCTCTTCTCTTGGAAAGGAATATCTCGCTCATGAAAAGATAAGAAAGATTCTTAGAGGATTGACGAAAGCTTGGAGTCCTAAAGCTACCGCAATCATTGAGGGAAACGATCTAACCGTCATGAACCTAGAGACCCTCATGGGTAAGCTAATGACTCACGAGCTTGACATGAAGGATCAAGAGGAATCCTCCATTCAAGAGAAGGAGAAGGAGAAAACCAAAGAAAAGGAGAAGACTCTTGCTCTCAAAGCATCAAGGTCCTACTCCAAGGATAGCTCCGACGACAATGAGTCGGATGATGATGAAGAAATAGCTCTCACAGCTAAGCACTTCCGGAAGTTCTTAAAGTTCAACAAGGCCAACCGCTCTAGACGGGACAATGAAGAAGACCCGACGTGCTATCAATGTAGAAGACCCGGACACATCAAGAGGGATTGTCCGATGATACGAAAAGACTCAAGCAAGTACGAGAAGCCTAGCAAGGGAAGCTCGTCCTCCAGAAAGTTCGCCAACACTAGCATTTGGTGTGAAAGCGACGCGAGCGACTCCGACAATGACAAAGAGTGCAAACACAATGCCAACGTCTGTCTCATGGCAACCGATGAGGTACTTGATGATTTTTCCTTAAACACTCTTACCTATGATGATTTGGAGAAAGCCATTCTTGAGTTACATGAAGAACACAAAGGTGTTCGGAATAAATACAAGAAATCTCTCAAGGAGGTTGAGGCGCTTCAACTTGAAGTAGAGAGGCTCTCAAGTATCATCATTAATGTAAAGGAAAAATCTCATATTTCCGACACGGATGAAATAGAGTCTTTGCGACTCAAATTTCAAGAATCTCTTGACACCATCAAGAAAAAGGATGATGAAATTCAATCCATGAGAAGCTCTTATGAATTTGCCATGCACAAATGTCAAGATGCTAATAGAAGAGAATATTCCACTTCTATTAAGTATAATGATCTTCTTACACGAAGTAAGAATTTAGGTAATAAGAATACCACTCACATGCATGCTCCAAGACACCCTCACACTCATCACAATGCTAGGCATAACCATTACATGAACACTACACACAACTCCTTTTCTAACACAAGAAAAGGACCTTCTGTTAAGAAGAACACCTCTCATCATGCATTTTACTATCATCATAACACTCATGGTAGAACTTCTCACACTAGAAACTCACACATGCACAACACTCACACTTCTTCTTCTAAATCTTCTTTGATGTGCAATTATTGTGGTTTGGTCGGTCACACTTCTAACTTTTGTTATACAAGAAAACAAGTTGACATGAGAGTTCTTAAGCGGGTTTCTAAGACTAACACTCATGGACCCATAAGATCATGGGTACCAAAATGTTCATCTTCAACTTATGTTGTAGGTGACGAATCCTTCTCATGCTAGAAGCAAGTGGATTCTCGATAGCGGTTGTTCACGGCACATGACCGGTGATGCTTCATTTTTTACAACGCTATTGATGAAGAAAGAAGGACACGTCTCCTTCGGTAACAATCTTAAAGGTTATATTATTGGAAATGGTAATATCGGTTCTCCTCCTTATCCTTGTACTAATAAAGTATGTCTTGTTACTAATCTCAAGCATAATCTCCTTAGTATTAGCCATCTTACCGATAATGGCTATGATATCAAGTTTGTTAAACTCAAATGCTACATTACCGATAGCTCCAATGGAACTATTGTGTGTGAAGGCATTAGAGAAAATAATATTTATGTTCTTTATCTTGTTGAAGGTACTAACAATGACAGGTGCCTAGTTGCCAAGAACGATGAGAGTTGGCTTTGGCATATGAGGCTTGGATACGCCAACATGGATACCATCTCTCGCCTCGCCTCCAAGAAGCTTGTACGAGGACTTCCTAGTATCCCTTTCAAAAAGGATATGGTATGTGAAGAATGCCAGAAAAGTAAGTTGACCAAGTCATCCTTCAAATCCATCAACTCTGTGAGTACCATTAGACCCCTTCAACTTATTCATATAGATCTTTTCGGGCCTAGTAGAGTAGCTAGCCTTGGTGGCAAACTTTATGCTTTTATTTTAGTTGATGATTTTTCGAGATTTACTTGGGTTATTTTTCTTGCTTGCAAAAGTGATACTTTTCGTGAATTTGTTGTTTTTTGTAAACGTGTTCAAAATGAGAAAGGTTTTTCTATCAATAAAATTAGGAGTGATCATGGAGGAGAATTTGATAATGTTGATTTCAAAAGATTTTGTGAAAAAAATGGTTTTGGACATGATTTTGCTTGTCCTCGTACTCCTCAACAAAATGGTGTTGTGGAGAGAAAGAATAGAACCCTTGGCGATATGGCCCGGGTTATGTTAAACCAATATAAGCTCCCCCAATATTTTTGGGCGGAAGCCGTTAATACGGCGTGTCATGTTATTAGTAGAGTCTTGATTAGACCTATTACTAAGAAGACTCCTTATGAGCTTTGGTTCAACAAAATTCCTTCTATTGAATATTTCAAAGTTTTTGGTTGCAACTGTTTTATTTTGAATACCAAGGATAACCTAGGCAAGTTTGAAGAAAAAGCCTATGAAGGAATATTCCTTGGATACTCTACTCATAGTAAAGGTTTTCGTGTTTTTAACAAAAGAAGTCTTGTTGTCGAAGAGTCAATCAATGTCTCTTTTAATGAACTCAACTCTTCTACATTCTCCTCTTCCGAGGATATTGATGACATCTCGTTTGGGTTGGAGAACTCCTCTATTGAGGATCGTCCTTCTTCATCTAACAATAAAGTTGTGACCCCATCTAAAGAGTCTCCTCCTCTCGAGCCTCCTCCACAGGATCTTCCAAGAGAATGGAGATTTGTCACCAATCATCCTAAGGAGCTTATCATTGGGGATCCTTCCTCAAGTGTTAGCACAAGATCCGCCACTCGTGATCTCTGTGCCAATGTGGCTTTTATCTCTCAAATAGATCCTAAAAATGTTAATGATGCTTTTCTTGATAAATTTTGGATGATAGCTATGCAAGAGGAGCTAAATCAATTTGAGCGAAGCAAGGTTTGGGAACTTGTCCCAAAACCTAGCAATCACTCCATTATTGGAACTAAATGGGTGTTTCACAACAAGCTTAATGAAGATGGGTTAGTGACTCGTAACAAAGCCCGATTGGTTGCTCAAGGCTATAACCAAGAGGAAGGCATTGACTACGACGAAACCTATGCTCCGGTTGCACGTCTTGAATCCATTCGTATGTTTTGTGCCTTTGCTTATTTTAATGACTTTAAGCTATTTCAAATGGATGTTAAAAGTGCTTTTCTAAATGGTATTATTAAAGAGAAAGTTTATGTTAAACAACCTCCCGGTTTTGAAGATTTTCAATTTTCTAATCACGTCTTCAAACTCCATAAAGCCCTTTATGGCCTCAAACAAGCTCCACGTGCTTGGTATGAGCGTCTTAGCTCTTTTCTTGTTTCTCACAATTTTTCAAAGGGCAAAGTTGACACCACACTTTTTATTAAATCCCATGATGGGACTCTCTTATTGGTTCAAATTTATGTTGATGATATTATTTTTGGTTCTACTAACAACACACTTTGTGTAGAATTTGCCAAAGTTATGCAGGAAGAGTTTGAAATGAGTATAATGGGTGAACTCTCCTTCTTCTTGGGATTACAAATCAAACAAGGACCTAAAGGAACCTTCATCAATCAAGCAAAATATACAAAGGACCTCCTCAAGCGTTTCGACCTTGACTCATCCAAATCAATGAGGACTCCTATGGCCACAACGACAAAGCTTGACAGTGATGAAGATGGAACATCGGTCGACATTCATAAGTATAGAGGTATGATCGGTAGCTTACTCTATTTAACTGCTAGCCGTCCGGATATTATGTTTTCTGTTTGCTTGTGTGCACGATATCAAGCCAATCCAAAGGAATCACATTTGAGTGCCGTTAAGCGCATTTTTCGTTATCTCAAAGGCACCATTAACATGGGTCTTTGGTATCCGAAATCTTCATCCTTTGAGCTTCACGGCTTTTCGGATGCGGATTTTATCGGATGCAAGATTGACCGCAAAAGCACTAGTGGCACTTGTCAATTCCTCGGAAAGTCCTTCGTATCGTAGTTTAGTAAGAAGCAAAACTCTGTTGCTCTTTCAACCACTGAGGCAGAGTATATTGCGGCTAGTTGTTGTTGTGCATAAATTCTTTGGATGTCACAAACACTTTTAGATTATGGCATTTCTCATTCTTGCACCCCTATTAAATGTGATAACACTAGCTCTATCAATCTCACAAAAACCCGATTTGTTACTCACGTACGAAGCACATTGAAATTAGACACCATTTTTTTCGTGACCATCAGCAAAAAGGAGATATCCGTCTTGAATTTATTGATACTACCTATCAATTAGCCGATATCTTCACTAAGCCCTTCCGGAAGATTGCTTCTCTTTCCTTTGCCGTGAACTAGGCATTTTGTCCTTTGATCCATAGTCCCATTCGGCCGGCACACCGACGGTATACCGGCGGCATGCCGTTTTTCCAAGCAGAATTATGTTCTGTTTTGAAACTCGGCATACCGTCGGTACACGTCGGCATACCGCCGGTATGCCGGTGGGAGGCGGACAGGACACGTACTCTGAGATCTGGGCCCACTTTTTCATCTCTCTTCCATTATTCTATTTATCATATCTTTATTCCCTCTCATCCATCCCATCCCTCTTAACTACCCATCTCCTCAACTCCCCTCCTATATATTACACTTCAAATCACATTCCCCCTTTCTCTCCTCTTTTTACTCCACTCTCATTAATTTTATCCCATCACCTTTTCATCTCCCTACTTTACTCCTCCTCTACAGTCGTTCCCTCCCTACCCCCCCTTTCAAACTCATCTCTTCATCTTCCTCCTCTACTTTAAAAACCCTCTTTCTTCCATCTCCTCTCTACTACTTCTTCTACACCAAAGCACCAAATCCCTCTACAATGGCTAACCCTAAGCGCCCCCGATCCTCCTCCTCCTCCTTGTTCAATCCCTTCGTCCCGGTGGTGCTACCTACCGGCTATGACCAACGCGTCTTCTCCAACTCTCTGGCGGCCGACCTTTGGTTCCAGCACTTCATCCATCACAACGTGTTCAAGGGATGGGCGATCAACTGGAACCTCTTCCCCGGTCATGTCCCTTTGTTTGACGACGCCGGTCTCTCCTCCCTTCTTCGACGTCAGATTCCTGTCTACCCCGCTGCTGTCCGACTTTTCTATTGCAACATGCGAGGAGATGACGACGATCCATCCGCCATTCAATCTATGGTCAATGATCGCCACTTTCGTCTTACTTCTCGGGAAGTGGGGAACATCCTAGGCATCCCGGACAAAGAGGAAGCGTTGCCATCTTTGGGTGCTCTCAACTCCTCGGCGGCGTCACCTTTTGACGAATTCTGTCGTATCATCTGCAAGGGTCCCAACCCTCCTGCCATCCCGGCCCTCTCTGTCCAGCAGGAGCCGTTTTATTACGAGCTCCATCGGATCGTGTGCCACACTCTCTTTCCTAAGGGCGGGAACTATGACGCAATCACCGGTGATGCCCTCGTCTGCATGTATCATCTCTATGCCCGGAAGCGATTCTCCTTTCCAAAGACTCTTCTTCTGTAATTCTGGCGTGTCTTGCCTTCGGGGAAGCAGAATCTCTACTATGGCTCTTTTATCACTCTGCTTATGGAGGCCAAACATGTTGACCTGTCTCTCTGCTCCTCGGATGGCGTCCCCTCATATCTCGCTGTCTTCCGTACCCTTGCTGGCGCCTCTACTTCCCGTGTCTCATCTTCCCAAGAGCAACCGGCATCCACTCCTACTGCTCCCACATCTACCCCTCCTACTTCGGGCCGTTATATGCCGCTCACTCAGCAGCACTTTGATATGCGGATGGCCCACGCGGAGGAGCAGATGCGGGCCCACACTCGTGGACTTGGCGCCCTGATCCAGACTCGTTTCCATGATCAGGGGTACTTCATTCAGCGCACTCTTCAAGACCGTGATGCCTTTCTGGATCTTAATCTTCAGGATCCCATGTACAGGAGCCCGTGCTTCTCTGACCCCAATGCCTATGGGTTTATGTACCCTGACGGCATTGATCCTTTTGGCGCCTTCCAGCAGGCTCAGGGTGATGATGATGATGATCCGGCTGAGGATTAGGGATGGACTTCCTTTTGGTGATGGTTTCGGTTCTTGAGTGTTTCTAGTTTTTATGTGTTTTTCCTTATGTTGTCTTTTGTGGTCCTTCGGGGACCGGTTGTTGCTTGTTCTAGTTGTCTGTTGTCCTTCGGGGACGTTATCCATGGTTGTCTCTCGTGTCTGGCTCTCGTTGTGGAGAGTCTTTTTATTACTATGATATGTATGGGTCCAGCAAGTATTCACTTTCTACTTTAATATATTAATGCATGCTTCTCTTTATATACTCATGTCATTTTTATTATGCACTGTTTCTATTGTTTATCCCCATCTTTGACTAAGTGACAAAGGGGAAGAAATCGTATTGAGGGGGAGCTGTCTACCTACGGGGGAGCTACTCCCTGAAGATGCTATCTCTCTAATTTGTCAATTATCAAAATGGGGGAGTTTGTTGGCACATTTTATTTTGAGTAATTAACAGCATCTTTATAGTTTAGTCTTCTGTTCTTCAGATTCAAACATTCTCAGAAGATCTACTACATAGAGTCCTTCCGTTCAAGAGCTTTCTCCTTCTTCCTTGAAGACTGTAGCAGTTACCGACGTTCCCAGCATATGACGGCGTCTTCCTGCTTAGAGTCTTCGAGTCTGTACTGGTCTAGGTATATCTATAAACACCTAAGGACGGATGACAGTAAAAAGAACAAGTCAAAAATCAAATAGCTACAGAGCGGCATACCGGCGGTATGCTTCGGCATACCGACGGTATACCGTTTTTAGTATACAGAAAGTTGCTGTGACAAATAGTCGGCATACCGACGGTATGCTTCGACATACCGGCAGTATACCGCTTTTCTTGTCCAGAAAGTTGCTGTGACAAATTGTCGGCATACCGACGGTATACCGTTTTTAGCAACCCAAAAGTTGCTGTGACAAATTGTCGGCATACCGACGGCATGGTCCGGCATACCGGCGGTATACCGTTTTTAGCAACTCAAAACTTGCTGTGACAATTGTCGGCATACCGGCGGCATGCTCCGGCATACCGGCGGTATACCGGGTTTCAAATATTTGGTTTTCGAATTGCTCTGACTAGCATTAATGGCCGTATTTAATGCTCTCTAACGGTCATTAATATGACCGTTACTATTTGGCCGGTATACCGACGGTATGCCGCTACATACCGACGGCATGCCGGTCTGTCTGTATTCAGAGCATTAAATGCCACCAACTATTGGTTCTCTCATAAAAGAAAGCTCTCCCTCTCTTGAGCTTCTTTACCAACTCTTCCATAAATTTTCCAACAACCAAGAGCTCCACCATTAATACTCTTTCAAGCTTTTATTGTCATCCTCTCCCAAAGTGCTAGAGTATTAAAGAGTTGTACATTTCGACCTTCACGTGTTAGAAGATCAACAAGTTCTCATTCTCTTTTGTTTGAAGTTGGCGAGCCTTCGTAAGAAAACTCGTGTGTAGAAGTTGGCGAGTCTTCGGATCCAAACTCGTGTTGAAGTTGGCGAGTTCTTCGGATCCAAACTCGTGTGTACTATTTGGTAAAATAGTGGATTAAAGCCGGAGAGAGTTCCGGGACTGGACTGCCTCAAAAGAGGATACCAGGATACATCCTTGCGTTTGCGTTTGATCTTTCTACTCTTTACTTTCAATTGTCTTTATTGCATCAGTTGTTGTAGTTAATTTTTAATTTCCCTATTCACCCTCCCTCTAGGGTTCTACAGAGCTTCCAGGTATGCCGCCAGAATGGGAGATCGAGTTCACTATCGACTTGATTCCCGGAACAGCCCCAGTGTCAGAAAGAGTCTACAGGATGGTGCCGTCAGAGATAGAGATATTGTACAAGATGATTGAAGAACTTCGAACTAAGGGATTCATTCGTGCTAGTGGATCGCCTTGGGGAGCCCCGATGCTTCTTGTGAAAAAGAAGGATGGTACGTCTAGGTTATGTGTTGACTATCGTACCTTGAACTCAGTGACAATCAAGAACAGATACCCTCTTCCGAGGATAGATGACTTGTTTGATCAGCTCAAAGAGGCAGCAGTATTCTCGAAGATCGACTTGCGCTCAGGATATCATCAAATCAGAGTCAGAGAGCAGGACATCCCGAAGACAGCTTTTAGATCGAGGTATGGGCATTGGGAGTTCCTTGTTATGCCTTTTGGAGCAACCAATGCGCCGGCGGTATTCATGGATCTCATGAATCGCATCTCCATGCCTTACTTGGATCAGTTTATGATTGTGTTCTTGGATGACATCCTGGTCTACAGCAAGAGTGAGGAGGAACATGAGCAGCATCTCCGTGTGGTTCTTCAGATTCTCAGGGAGCACCAATTGTATGCCAAGTTCAGTAAATATGAGTTCTGGCTATATCGTATTTCGTACTTTGGTCACATCATCATTCGAGGAGGAGTAGAAGTGGATCTCCAGAAGATTGTGGCTATTGAGTCATGGCCAGTGCCCAGCACCATTGCAGAAGCTTGCAGTTTTCTTGGATTGGCCGGCTACTACCGACGGTTTGTTTCAGATTTTGCTCGAATTTCAGCGCCATTGACCCAGTTGACCCGTAAGGAGGTGCAGTTTGCTTGGACAGCAGAGTGCCAGGATTCATTCGAGAAGTTGAAGCGAGGCTTGATGACGGCTTCCATTCTCACGCTTCCAGATGGGACTGGAGGATTCTCAGTATATTGTGATGCTTCTGGCAGAGGCCTAGGATGTGTTCTGATGCAGCATGGAAAGGTAATAGCTTATGCTTCACGACAACTCTGTGATCATGAGAGGAATTACCCAACCCATGACTTGGAGCTGGCAGCAGTAGTGTTTGCACTTAAGTTGTGGAGGCACTACTTGTACGGAGATAGGGTGGAGATTTTTACCGACCATAAGAGCCTGAAGTATGTTTTTACCCAGAAGGATCTTAACATGCGTCAGAGAAGGTGGCTGGAGCTACTTGTGGATTATGATGTCAACTTGCAGTATCATCCCGGGAAGGCCAACGTTGTAGTAGATGCATTGAGCAAGAGAGCCGAAGTTTATTTCCTAACAGCACAACCGAAGCTGTTAGCAGATCTTTAGAAGATGGGTATTGAAGTTGTTCTCCCTTCCAGAGTGGCATTAATGGCCAGTATGCAAGTTCAGTCCACTATAGTCGAGAAGATCCGGATGGCGCAGTCAACATATTCCAAGCTTCAGCGACTCAGAGCAGAGTGTGAGACAGAACGAAGACCAGAGTTATGCATTCATGAGGATGGTACACTTAGGCATGGTAAGCGTCTTTGTGTACCCAGTGGAGATATCAGACAAGAGATCATGGCAGAGGCTCACAGTTCGAAGTATTCCATTCATCCGGGCGGTACGAAGATGTACCATGATATCCGTCAGCACTTTTGGTGGAATGGCATGAAGAGGGAGATAGCCCGGTTTGTCTTTCATTGTTTGGTCTGCCAACAAGTCAAGGCTGAACATCAGAGGCCCGCTGGACTTCTTCAGCCCTTGCCGATTCCAGAATGGAAGTAAAAATATGTGACCACAGATTTTGTGACCGAATTGCCTAGATCCCCAGCTGGTCGACATGCTATTTGGATTATAGTTGATCGGCTCACGAAGGTAGCTCACTTCCTCCCGTTCAGAGTTGGTCAGTCGACAGCTCAGTTAGCAGAGATATACCTCAGACAGATTGTCAGGTTGTACGGAGTGCCAGTTAGTATCACCTCGGACCGAGATTCGAGATTCACATCGCACTTTTGGCGTAGCCTGCAGGAGAGTTTGGGAACTCATCTCCAGTTCAGTTTAGCATATCATCCGCAGACAGATGGCCAGTCGGAGCACACAATCCAGACTCTTGAAGACATGTTGAGATCTTGTACACTTGACTTTAGTGGTTCGTGGGAAGATCACTTGCACCTGGTGGAGTTCTCGTACAACAACAGCTTCCAAGCCAGCATCCAGATGGCACCGTTCGAGGCACTGTATGGAAGGAAGTGCAGATCCCCGTTAGCCTGGGATGATATCGAAGAGAGACAGATGCTCGGTCCAGAAATGATTGCCCAGACAGTTGAAGTAGTCAGAAAAAGTCAGGGATCATCTTCGAGTTGCCCAAGATTGCCAGCGCCATTGGGCCGATTCTCATCGGCGCCCTCTCGAGTTTTCTGTCGGTGACCATGTATTCCTGAGGATTTTGCCTAACCGTGGCGTCATTCATTTCGACGTACGGAAAAAGCTTAGTCCTAGGTATATAGGGCCATTTGACATTCTAGAGCGAGTAGGAGATGTGTCCTATCGTCTCGCTCTTCTGCCGTCACTAAGCGAGGTGCATGACGTGTTGTATGTATGTCACCCCCAGTTTCCAGAAACAGGGGTATTTTTGTCATTTTTTTCATTTTTATTATTTTAAAATTATTTATTGATTTATTGTAATATTTTGGGGTTATTTGAGTCGGGTTCAAATTTCAGCTCAATCCGACTTGAAACGGGGACCCGGGGTAGTGTTGACCCTAGTGGACCCACACACTAGTTAGCCATGGCCCACATGACATTTATTTTAGTTAGTGACTAGGCTAATTTATTTGGATTAGGATTTGTTGGATTAGTGTGTTAGAATTACCAAACTAGCCTCCGACTTGAACCCTTTCTTAATGTATTGCTAATAGGCTAGAGGGGGGTATTTTTGACCTTGCAAAAATGCCCATAGCAGCCATGTAGTGGCCGGCCACCATAGGAAGGGTTGGCATGAGCCCCCTTTGTTATTTCCTATTCTTTTCCATCTTATTTTCTCTCTCTTGTTCTTCCCCAAACTTCTAGAGAGCATCCCTACCATTTTCATCTCCAAATCCATCATTTCTTCCACCAAATCTTCTTCTCCCCTTCTTTACTCCATGAGAGGAAGGTGCTAGCCAAGTTTGAAGAGATTCGGAGCTCGTTTGTGTCCATTTGGAATCTCTACGTGTCGGTGTCGCTCCGGAAAGGCTTTTCTTCGATTCGATCTATCGGGAGGTATAAATCCCTTCTCCTTTTCATTTCCTCATGCATATAGGTCTATTTTGAACCCATAGGAATGACCCCCATGGTTTTGTGTCCATTTGAGTCCATTTCGTGTCCATTTGGACACTTGTAGAGGTGCCCTATGTGTAGGTTTGTGTCCATATGGGAAAGCCCCTATTTGGATACATGGGGATTTATCTATATATAGATTTGTTGTTGTCTAATGTTTAATCTCAGATTTTATATAGTTTAGAGGTGTAATTTCTATGTATCATATTGTATCTTATTCCTATATATATATATGTATATATATATATGTATATATATATATGGTGATATATATGTTAATCTCTATATGTATATATATATATATATATATATATATATATATATATATATATATATATATATATATATATATATATATATATATATATATATATATATATATATATATATATATATATGTGTATATAATATGGTTGATATATATGGATATATATATGTGTTATGATTGCGTGTATTTTATGTTGGTGGTGGGTTATGTGGTCGGCCAAGGAGCAGGGGAGTCCTGTGGGTGTGTGCTGTAGGGATGGTGTTTGAGGGAATGTGTTAGAGAGTAGGGAGAGTGAGTTAGAGTGTAGAGCAGCCTTGTTTCATGCCCCATACTAGTCCTATAACCTGTCCACCATATCAGCATATATTAGCCCCATATATGACCACAAACCTGTCATTGTTAAGCCCCCTGCACACCCCACACAACAGTCCACATGCACACCCAAATTCAGTCCATACATTTCCCAAATACCTGTCCTTCAATGTCCTAATAAACCCCCCTAAAACCTGTCATGTATAGCCCCATGTTCAACCTCAGAACAGTCCTACCTCAGCAATTTGGATAGCCCCCATGGAAGACATGCCTGTCCCTACTTTCAGCCATGAAATGGCTCCCAACACAACTTCAAAACCAGTCCCCTTAGCCTTGTTGGTAGTCCCATTTCAGTCCAGTCAAGCCACCTACATGGCTGTCCCCATTAGTCCAAATCATTCCAGATTTCAAGCACATTGCTGTCACTATAATTCCAGTCCTAAATCACCCAACAATAGCCCTTGAACAGTCCTATCTAACCCCCCCTTGCTGTCAGTTTCCAGTCCCCAAGTGACTCCAATTCAGTCCAGAATTTTGCCTTGAACATCACTACATTTCAGTCCCTTTTGCTCCACACAAATCAGTCCACAAACTACTCCCCCTAAACCTGGTGCAAGCAGTCCACATATGGACAACAGTGACAGTCCTTTAAGCCCCCTCAAACATGTCATTTGAAGCCCCTAAACAAGTCCTAATGGCTGTCCTAAAACAACTCATAACCAGTCCCTAAAACCCCTAAAAACCTGTACCAAATCAACCCCATTGCTGTCCTAATATCACTAATACTTCAGTCCATAGAAGCCCCCTTGTTTCAGCCATGTGAACCAGTCCCCATGGCCACTAAATACCTGTCCTCTAACAGTCCATGTAACCCCTTACTTGCTATCCTATTTGTCTCCATATCAGTCCACTTTTAGGACCACAAATCAGTCCTAAACTAAGCCATTGCAGCCCCCCTAAACATGCCTATATGATTGTCCCTATGTGTGACTAAGAGTGTGTGTGTGAGCTATTGTATAGGTGAGTAGTGTGTGAGCTTGTAGTGTGTGAGTTATGTGAGGTTATATGGGAGAACCTATATGTTTTCATATATGAGTTGTGAGTGTGAGACTAAATATGGATATAGGGAGCCTATATATATAGCTACTAGTCTATAGGTGAGCATGAGTGTTAGCCTATATATAAACCTATAGGTAGAGCTTATGTGTGACCATGTGTAAGTGAGTATGGTGCCATGAGTGTTGTGTGTGAGTGAGTGTTAGGGAGATGTGAGAGTGATATGTGATATTGGTAAGGTATAGGACAAGGTAAGGGTAGATAACCAACATGTGGTCTAATATGACTTAGATGACCTAGATACTAGGTTTTCTTGGTAGGTAATGTTAATATAGGATGGTATCTAGCTATCCTAGGAAGCTTAGACTAGTATTCCTAGGTTAGAGTGGTATTGTGCAAGGTATTGGTATTTAGCTTGGTAAGGTAATGTAGGTAATGTCTAGAAATAGGATATTTGAGTTTGGAGTCTAAGATAGAGTTAGAACTTGGTTCCCTTGGTTGGTAATGATCAAATATAGCGCTCATAGACTAGTTTTGACGTCGGTTGACCATTTTGACCAAAAGTCAACAAAAGTCAACCGAGAGTCAAACTTAGCCTTTAAGCGACCAGATTTGACCAAAACCCAACCAGTGTTGACCAGTTGACTGAAAGTCAACAGTTGGTCAACATGTGACTTGTTTGACCTAGGGTTGACTCAGTGTTGACCAGAGTTGACCAGAGTTGACTTTTTGACCAAAAGTCAACTGTAAGTCAACCCTTGACCCAAATTGACCTAGATCGACTTGGATTGATTTCCTGTGACCTTGTTTGACCTAGTATGACCTAGTATGACCTAGTTTAGCTTGGTGTGACTTAGATTTGACTTAGAATTGACCTAGATTGACCTAGATTCATTTAGAATGCATTGTAATGCATCTTATTATCATTTTTGGACTCATAGTGACTTGTACTGTTCTATAGGAGACAGACACCACTCCTCGGACAGTATATTCTCTTCAGACACTCAGATTATCAGGCGAGTACATTCTCTGACCGTTTCATACTTGTATGGATTTACATTCTTGCTCTAGATTACTGTACTTGATGCTGACACGACTGTTATCACGGATTGGTACTATATGGATCTTCTTCTGAGATGTTATCTCCTTGTATTCACTAAGTACATATTGTGATGTGCGTTTCACTTACATGTTGTATTTATTGAATACCTTATCATTGTACACTCATTGTGCATATTGTACTCTCAGTATCACATTGAGCCATTGTACAAGCCATTGTACAAGCCATTGTATAAGTCATTGTACAAGCCATTGTACAAGTTATTGTACAAGTCATTGTATAAGGTAATGTAACTGAATTGGATCCTTGTGTATTGATTGGGGAGGGGGAGTAGAAAATGGTTATGTGATCAATCGTATTGTATAAGACATTGTATATGTCCATTGTACACCCACGTACAAAGGAGTCCCATTTTATTGTATAACCTAACCCGTTTACATAACCATATTGTGCTCTAAAATTACATGTTTCCTTACAGTCTTACTTATCATATTTAGATATTTCCTGTTATCAAATCTCTACTGTTTTTCATATATCTTCTTCTTCAGCGTTTCATGTACTTTACTCTATTGCATGCTTTATATTTCCTAACTCGATATGAACTGCGTGAGATGTTTTGTGCTCGCTCCCGTCCTGACTGGACCTGTTGAAAATTTTACAGAGGATGAGGAGGAGGCCTGCATAGACACCTACTATAGGGCAGCTGTAGATGCCATGTGTGACCCAGATTTCCAGCCTGATCTACTAACTTAGAGACTGAGGCTCCTTAGTCTAGGTTTACTATTCTGTCTTGAGATCTGATTGTATATATTATTTCATATTCAGTAGTGGGACTTGTATTCTGGATGGTTTTTGAGATGTTATTTTAGGCACTTAGACTCTCTCTTGCTGTGATGTTTATTCTTCCATTCCAGTTTTATCTATCTATCTTCCTATCTTATCTTTCTGCATTTAGATGTGATTGAGACTGTATATTGCTATGTCACCTCCATTCGGAGTGTATATACTGTACAGGTACCTTTATATTGCTAAATGATTGACCTAGGACAGCGTTCTACCGCCGACACTGCGGCGTAGGCTGGGCGTTGTTACGTTCTCGTACCCTCACAGTGGGTGCGGGTCGTGACACGTTTTTAGTGGTGGCCCATGCAGGTCGAGTTTGTGTAGTGGTATTCGAACTAGAGTATCACTACAGCCTGCAGTAGGATTAGGATATTTTTGAAGGTACTCAATCACACTAGGAAAAACTCATATCAAATTCATACCATCTCAGTTCTTGCTGATATTGTTCTCCTTGAATATAACTGTCCTCCTTTGCTATTTCGACTCATTCTCAGCAAATTATTTGTTTGATCTGTCTTCAGGATGGTGGAGACGCGATCACAGCGTGCCATTCATGGAGATACTGTAGAGGGGACTGCTACCTCTCAGCCAGTTCAGTAGGGTCGGGAGACTACAGCTTCTGCCACCTCTGCTCATATTGGGACTTCAGCAGCAGCAGCAGCTGAGGGTATGCCTTCACCAGTTCGGAGGCAGGACCCAGTCATTCCGGATGTACTTCTTCAGCAGCAGCAGCCACCTGCAGGGACAATTGACGCCGTTCAGCTGTTAGCCTTCTTCCGGCAGTACATGGAGGGTCAGCAGACCCAGCAGCAGGGGCAGACAGCAGAGCTCACACGAGGCATTGAGCTGGCAATGACTGCGGTAGAGAGAGTCATAGCTCAGCCAGCGGCAGCCCCACAGCCATACCAGCCATGGGAGAAAGGCATCCAGGACTTCCAAAAGATGCACCCGAGGGACTTTCGCGGGACAGAGGGGATCCTGTATGCCGATGAGTGGATCGAGCATATGGAGGAGATCTTCAGGCTAGCTGAGATTTCGACGAGGCTCCAGATAGAGGCAGCAGCCAGCATGATGCAGGATCTGGCTCGGACATGGTACCAGACCGACCCGAGGGTCGGTACAGCAGGACAGACTTGGGCAGCATTCAAGAAGCTGTTCAAGGAGAAGTTCTTTCCAGATGCAGCGCTGGAAGCCCTCGAGACCCAGTTTGAGGCCCTAGTCCAGGGGAACCAGTCTGTGGAGGAGTACGCAGGAGAGTTCTGCCGCCTGAGCAGATTTATGGATGACTTGTCGGAGACGACGAAGGCCCGGAGGTTCCGGAAGGGCTTGGTAAAGGAGGTCAAGTCCTACACCAAGAATGCCCGCAGCACTACATTTGAGGAGATCCTGGTGGACGCTTTAGCTGCAGAGGATGATCTTGAGCTTAGGCTCAAGAGAGGGCGAGACCCAGTTGGAGGCACCAGCAGCGGAGGACCGGCCAAGAGGCCGCACGTTCAGCTACAGTTTCAGCAGCAGTATCAGCAGCCGATGCCAGGCATACAGTTTCAGCAGCAGTATCAGCAGCCGATGCCAGGTATACAGTTTCAGCAGCAGCACCAGCAGCCGAGGGCTCAGATACGTCAGCATCAGCAGAGGCCTGTTCAGTATCAGGGTCAGGGACAGGTGCAGTATCAGCAGGACACCGTGTACAACTTCTGTAAGAAGCCAGGTCATTGGTGGAACGATTGCAGGAAGAGACTGGGTATGTGTTTACTTTGCGGGTCAGCAGAGCATCAGTGTAGAGAGTGTCCTCAGAACCCGACACCATTGGCTCAGGTAGCACCAGGAGCTAGGGCTCCGGCAGGACAGCAGAGGGGACCACCATTGCAGACTCAGTAGCAGAGGTTTTTCCAGCATCAGCAGCAGGCCAGGGGAGGCCAGCCAGGGCGAGCTTTCGCCATGACAGCCGAGGATGCTCAGGCCATTGGAGATCTAGTTGCAGGTTCTGTTCCTTGATTCAATTCTGCAATTCCTATCTTGAAATTCAGTTCCATCTTTTTCTCTGTTTTTCATTGTTGATAAGTTTGATCTGGTGTTTCCTTATGATTTAATTTTCTTCTGAGATAAGTCGTATGGGCTAGGTCGCCTCGATTATGAGATTTTAGAATCCTCTAGGGTCATGCTAGCAGGCATAGTGAGGACATATAGTCGGACTATGGACGTATTTCTCGGGTGTGGGAATTTAAGGTTTTCGCTGCCAAGCGCGCGGCAATGCAAAAATTTTAAATACCATAGTTCTAGAGGTATGTACCATAGTTGAGGACTCTGTGATTATCGTAGCCTTGCTCACTGGCATGACAGAGATTCTGAGTATCATGGTGATTGGATAGACGCATACGATTATCGATTGTATGATTTTTGTGGTTGCCTTGTTTTAAAATTTTGGATGATTTCTTTTAAGGTGGATAGACTTATAGTATCTTTTGAGTGCAATTTTAAATTTTAGAAATTTAGTCATTTAAATTCGTGCTTGATTCTTGAGATTTTGATCATTTTAATTTTTAGCCATGACTTGTGCTTTTGATGTTTTACTATGGTTTGGTTTTAATTTCGAGGACGAAATTCTTTTAAGGTGGATAGATTTGTCACCCCCAGTTTCCAGAAACAGGGGTATTTTTGTTATTTTTTTCATTTTTATTATTTTAAAATTATTTATTGATTTATTGTAATATTTTGGGGTTATTTGAGTCGGGTTCAAATTTCAGCTCAATCCGACTTGAAACGGGGACCCGGGGTAGTGTTGACCCTAGTGGACCCACACACTAGTTAGCCATGGCCCACATGACATTTATTTTAGTTAGTGACTAGGCTAATTTATTTGGATTAGGATTTGTTGGATTAGTGTGTTAGAATGACCAAACTAGCCTCCGACTTGAACCCTTTCTTAATGTATTGCTAATAGGCTAGAGAGGGGTATTTTTGACCTTGCAAAAATGCCCATAGCAGCCATGTAGTGGCCGGCCACCATAGGAAGGGTTGGCATGAGCCCCCTTTGTTATTTCCTATTCTTTTCCATCTCATTTTCTCTCTCTTGTTCTTCCCCAAACTTCTAGAGAGCATCCCTACCATTTTCATCTCCAAATCCATCATTTCTTCCACCAAATCTTCTTCTCCCCTTCTCTACTCCATGAGAGGAAGGTGCTAGCCAAGTTTGAAGAGATTCGGAGCTCGTTTGTGTCCATGTAGAATCTTTACGTGTCGGTGTCGCTCCGGGAAGGCTTTTCTTCGATTCGATCTATCGGGAGGTATAAATCCCTTCTCCTTTTCATTTCCTCATGCATATAGGTCTATTTTGAACCCATAGGAATGACCCCCATGGTTTTGTGTCCATTTGAGTCCATTTCGTGTCCATTTGGACACTTGTAGAGGTGCCCTATGTGTAGGTTTGTGTCCATATGGGAAAGCCCCTATTTGGATACATGGGGATTTATCTATATATAGATTTGTTGTTGTCTAATGTTTAATCTCAGATTTTATATAGTTTAGAGGTGTAATTTCTATGTATCATATTGTATCTTATTCCTATATATATATATATGTATATATATATGGTGATATATATGTTAATCTCTATATGTATATATATATATATATATATATATATATATATATATATATATATATATATATATATATGTATATATATAATATGGTTGATATATAAGGATATATATATGTGTTATGATTGTGTCTATTTTGTGTTGGTGGTGGGTTATGTGGTCGGCCAAGGAGCAGGGGAGTCCTGTGGGTGTGTGCTGTAGGGATGGTGTTTGAGGGAATGTGTTAGAGAGTAGGGAGAGTGAATTAGAGTGTAGAGCAGCCTTGTTTCATGTCCCATACTAGTCCTATAACCTGTCCACCATATCAGCATATATTAGCCCCATATATGACCACAAACCTGTCATTGTTAAGCCCCCTGCACACCCCACACAACAGTCCACATGCACACCCAAATTCAGTCCATACATTTCCCAAATACCTGTCCTTCAATGTCCTAATAAACCCCCCCTAAACCTGTCATGTATAGCCCCATGTTCAACCTCAGAACAGTCCTACCTCAGCAATTTGGATAGCCCCCATGGAAGACATGCCTGTCCCTACTTTCAGCCATGAAATGGCTCCCAACACAACTTCAAAACCAGTCCCCTTAGCCTTGTTGGTAGTCCCATTTCAGTCCAGTCAAGCCACCTATATGGCTGTCCCCATTAGTCCAAATCATTCCAGATTTCAAGCACATTGCTGTCACTATAATTCCAGTCCTAAATCACCCAACAATAGCCCTTGAACAGTCCTATCTAACCCCCCCTTGCTGTCAGTTTCCAGTCCCCAAGTGACTCCAATTCAGTCCAGAATTTTGCCTTGAACATCACTATATTTCAGTCCCTTTTGCTCCACACAAATCAGTCCACAAACTACTCCCCCTAAACCTGGTACAAGCAGTCCACATATGGACAACAGTGACAGTCCTTTAAGCCCCCTCAAACATGTCATTTGAAGCCCCTAAACAAGTCCTAATGGCTGTCCTAAAACAACTCATAACCAGTCCCTAAAACCCCCAAAAACATGTACCAAATCAACCCTATTGTTGTCCTAATATCACTAATACTTCAGTCCATAGAAGCCCCCTTGTTTCAGCCATGTGAACCAGTCCCCATGGCCACTAAATACCTGTCCTCTAACAGTCCATGTAACCCCTTACTTGCTATCCTATTTGCCTCCATATCAGTCCACTTTTAGGACCACAAATCAGTCCTAAACTAAGCCATTGCAGCCCCCCCTAAACATGCCTATATGATTGTCCCTATGTGTGACTAAGAGTGTGTGTGTGAGCTATTGTATAGGTGAGTAGTGTGTAAGCTTGTAGTGTGTGAGTTATGTGAGGTTATATGGGAGAACCTATATGTTTTCATATATGAGTTGTGAGTGTGAGACTAAATATGGATATAGGGAGCCTATATATATAGCTACTAGTCTATAGGTGAGCATGAGTGTTAGCCTATATGTAAACCTATAGGTAGAGCTTATGTGTGACCATGTGTAAGTGAGTATGGTGCCATGAGTGTTGTGTGTGAGTGAGTGTTAGGGAGATGTGAGAGTGATATGTGATATTGGTAAGGTATAGGACAAGGTAAGGGTAGATAACCAACATGTGGTCTAATATGACTTAGATGACCTAGATACTAGGTTTTCTTGGTAGGTAATGTTAATATAGGATGGTATCTAGCTATCCTAGGAAGCTTAGACTAGTATTCCTAGGTTAGAGTGGTATTGTGCAAGGTATTGGTATTTACCTTGGTAAGGTAATGTAGGTAATGTCTAGAAATAGGATATTTGAGTTTGGAGTCTAAAATAGAGTTAGAACTTGGTTCCCTTGGTTGGTAATGATCAAATATAGCGCTCATAGACTAGTTTTGACGTCGGTTGACCATTTTGACCAAAAGTCAACAAAAGTCAACCGAGAGTCAAACTTAGCCTTTAAGCGACCAGATTTGACCAAAACCCAACCAGTGTTGACCAGTTGACTAAAAGTCAACAGTTGGTCAACATGTGACTTGTTTGACCTAGGGTTGACTCAGTGTTGACCAGAGTTGACCAGAGTTGACTTTTTGACCAAAAGTCAACTGTAAGTCAACCCTTGACCCAAATTGACCTAGATCGACTTGGATTGATTTCCTGTGACCTTGTTTGACCTAGTATGACCTAGTATAACCTAGTTTAGCTTGGTGTGACTTAGATTTGACTTAGAATTGACCTAGATTGACCTAGATTCATTTAGAATGCATTGTAATGCATTTTATTATCATTTTTGGACTCATAGTGACTTGTACTGTTCTATAGGAGACAGACACCACTCCTCGGACAGTATATTCTCTTCAGACACTCAGGTTATCAGGCGAGTACATTCTCTGACCATTTCATACTCGTATGGATTTACATTCTTGCTCTAGATTACTGTACTTGATGCTGACACGACTGTTATCACGGATTGGTACTATATGGATCTTCTTCTGAGATGTTATCTCCTTGTATTCACTAAGTACATATTGTGATGTGCGTTTCACTTACATGTTGTATTTATTGAATACCTTATCATTGTACACTCATTGTGCATATTGTACTCTCAGTATCACATTGAGCCATTGTACAAGCCATTGTACAAGCCATTGTATAAGTCATTGTACAAGCCATTGTACAAGTCATTGTACAAGTCATTGTATAAGGTAACGTAACTGAATTGGATCCTTGTGTATTGATTGGGGAGGGGGAGTAGAAAATGGTTATATGATCAATCGTATTGTATAAGACATTGTATATGTCCATTGTACACCCACGTACAAAGGAGTCCCATTTTATTGTATAACCTAACCCGTTTACATAACCATATTGTGCTCTAAAATCACATGTTTCCTTACAGTCTTACTTATCATATTTAGATATTTTCTGTTATCAAATCTCTACTGTTTTTCATATATCTTCTTCTTCAGCGTTTCATGTACTTTACTCTATTACATGCTTTATATTTCCTAACTCGATATGAACTGCGTGAGATGTTTTGTGCTCGCTCCCGTCCTGACTGGACCTGTTGAAAATTTTACAGAGGATGAGGAGGAGGCCTGCATAGACACCTACTATGGGGCAGCTGTAGATGCCATGTGTGACCCAGATTTCCAGCCTGATCCACTAGCTTAGAGACTGAGGCTCCTTAGTCTAGGTTTATTCTGTCTTGAGATCTGATTGTATATATTATTTCATATTCAGTAGTGGGACTTGTATTCTGGATGGTTTTTGAGATGTTATTTTAGGCACTTAGACTCTCTCTTGCTGTGATATTTATTCTTCCATTCCAGTTTTATCTATCTATCTTCCTATCTTATCTTTCTGTATTTAGATGTGATTGAGACTGTATATTGCTATGTCACCTCCATTCGGAGTGTATATACTGTACAGGTACCTTTATATTGCTAGATGATTGACCTAGGACAGCGTTCTACCGCCGACACTACGGCGTAGGCTGGGCGTTGTTACGTTCTCGTACCCTCACAGTGGGTGCGGGTCGTGACAATGTATCCCAACTACGACGGTATATCCTGGACCCGAGCCATGTCCTGGATCATTCGGAATTGGTTGTTGGTACCAACCTTTCGTATGAGGAGAGGCCAGTGTCTATATTGGACCGAAGAGAGAAGGCACTCAAGAACAAGACTATAAAGTTAGTCCGAGTTGCTTGGAGACATCACTCTTTGGGTGAGTCAACGTGGGAGCGTGAGGATGACATCCGATCGCGGTATCCCGACTTGTTTGGCTCGTGAGGTATAATGTCTTCCTTATGCCTCATGCCTTCCATTCCTTGCTTGAATGAGTGATTGCCTGCCTAGTTATAGCTTGCTTGTGATTAATATAGCTTTTCCTCGTCTCTCTAGCCTCTTAATTAAATTTCAAGGACGGAATTCTTTTAAGGTGGGTAGAGTTGTAATACCTGCGGTTCGTATTACATATTTTAGAATACGTGTACGTATTTTATCTTGTATTGCATGATTTCTTGCTTAGTATTCTTCATGGCTTGGTTTATTCCTGGGTTGGTTCGGCTTGGGTTGGTTTTGCCTTGGTTCATTATGAACCAAGGGTGAACCCCCTACCTACCACCACCCTTGGTATTTATTACCCATTCGTCCTTCTCTCTCTTCATTACTCTCCTTCCTTCCTCTATTACTTCTTCACCTACCAGAGAGAGAGAGAGAGAGAGGTCTAGGCAAGTGCAACTTGCTTTATGGAGGAACTCCAATTTTATTGCTTCATTCTCTTCCTTACAGCATTTTTACTTACTTTAATACTTGGCATTTCCACTTTCCATGACAAGATTCTTGTAGATCTAAGTTTACTTTATTTTCAGAATTCTTGAGTTTTGATCTACTTAATCTTGTTATTTCTGAGTTTTGATGGTTCCATGTTGTAGAGAATTTCGTTCTGCCCCGTTTTGACCTATGGAAGTTCGGGTTTGGACTCCGGATGATGGAGTTATGGAGCTTGAGAACTTGGCTCTCATGGTGTTCTTCTTCTCGGAATTTTGGAGAAGATGAATTGTGCTTGACTTGACCGCATGAATATTTGATGCGGCAAGTGTTCTCTCCAGCTGCATGACTGGAAGTACTTTGAACCGCATGAGGGCCGAACTCATCTAGCCGCATGACTCGCTCAACCCCCAGCCGCATAATACTCTGCACTTCTTGAGCCTCATGAGACGCTACCCTTTTAGCCACATGCGCCCTCCCCCTTTCTGGCCGCATGGGACCCCGCTTCTTCAGTCGCATGAATTCATCTTCCCACTCAGTCGCATGCGCCCTTGCTCCTGCAGTCGCATGTCCACCCGCCGCATGAGGCCGAACCCTGCTAGCCGCATGAGACCCACTTGACTCCGGCCGCATATATCTGATTGGTCGGCCAGCCGCATGGACCTACACCTCCACCTGTCGCATGGAACTCGCTCGACCCCAGCCGCATAATATTCCGCTCCTCTTGAGTCGTATAGTCCTTGCTCCCCGTTGGCCGCATGAGAACTTCTTCTCCGAGCCGCATGTGCCTTCTGGTCCCGCTAGTCGCATATGCCTCCTTCTCCCTGAACCGCATGGGCTTTGGACCCTGAGCCGCATGGCCACTCCCTGTACCTTGCTTTAATGATTACTTATTATTATTACTTGATTATTACTGTTAATTTATGTCCTGTAATCTCAGATCAACTTAGGTCGCCTGACTGAATGCTTGCACTATGATGCCCTGTACATGTACCTGAACACGATAGTGACCCGTCGTGGTGCACTCCTGACAAGTGAACATGACATGACCTGATAGTGGCCCGTTGTGGCGCACTCTTGACCAGTACTCTTGACATGATAACCTGACATGATATATCTTGATAAGCTATTGCGACGGCTACCTGACATGACATGACCTGTATAAATGACCTGGACATCGTGGGCGATTGTGCTTGTACAATAATCCAGTCCTGTCTTGCATCATGTCTAGGAGGGGACTCCTGAGTACCACGGTCAGGAGTACCTACTGAAATAGATTAAGGCTAATAACTAGATTAATATATTAGTCATAAAGAGATCTCCCAGCTACAGGTAATCCCGTTACCTGGGCACGCCTGGGATCTGTAGCCTGCCGTCGAGTAGGGCACATTTACAGCACACTGTCATGTGTTGCACCCTTCAAGCTACCTAAGGGTACATGCGTTTCCTGGACGATATACCACCTGAATTCAACCCCTAATTTTCGACCTGGGTAACCTGGATGGTCTGCAGGGCTTGTGGCTGTGGAATAATCTCACTGCATCTTGCTAGTAACTAGGCTTGTGATAACCCTAGTTAGTTAAAGTATCAAGCCGTAATTCTTGCTTGGCCGTAAAATGATTGGATGGAGTCTAATCGGTCTAGTCTTGCCTTGATCCTGTATAGATTATTGCATGTCCTGATTTTCTTATATTATCTTGCTGATATATGGGCGAAATCAAGTTCGATTCAGACGAAGGGTTACAATCCTGGTCCTTGTTTGGTTTAAGGATTGTAACCTGGTTATCTGAATGGTCCCATGGTTATCTTATCGTATATCCTCGTGATGTTATATTTCTCCAGTTTTACTATATATTATTATCTATTTGTGCTAATTGCTGGATTTAGTTCCTAAGTGAAGCTTCCTTTGTGGCACTTGCTCTTTCTGGGATCTGACCCAGCTGGTTTTGTATGGCCAGATTTCGGAGCAGCTCCAGAGGATCTACCGACTTTCCAGCCCGATGGTGGCGACTAGACGTAACCAGGGCAACGAGTGGGTTTATTTTTGATCTCCCACTTTATTGTAAAAATATTCTTTTGAGGCGTTTAGCCGACGAGCACCTGTTTAGCCCGATTGCACTTACTTATTGTCTGTCTACGGGCTGTAACATGATTAACAGATCCTAGGATTGATCATGTATAACTAAACTCTTGCTAGTCCTAACATTTTGTAACGACTAGCTTCATGATCAGCTGAATATGTAATATTTGGGACGCCTTATTATTGTATATTTAATGATCATACATCTTGTAACATTTACTTACTTGCTTGTGATTGAGACACTAGGCTTGTTCATGACCTTAGGAGACTGTTGGCTTGTAGTAAACCCTCATGTATCTAGACAGCCGTGACCGTATAGCGAGATGGAATCCATTTTATATACGTAGCTGGCTATGTCTGCCTCCGCTCTCCAGTATTCTGGTTCTGGGGCGTGACAAGTGGTTAGAGTAAGGCATATCCTTCTAGGAGCTTGCTAGTTCGAGTAACAGAAAATCATATTAATTTAATTCCTAGTGGGAAATTAATGTGATTTGCAGGTGTGGTGCAGGTGTGATGCAAATTTGGTATTCATTTAAATCTGAATCATTCATTTTAAATAATGCACGGCTAAAATTGTGTATTTGTTTAGATGTCAAATTCTATGTATCACATGATCCCCACCCATATATATTGGTGGGGATCAGGTGACTCATATAATTGACATCTAATAAAATATGCAATCTTAGTCGCACATCATTTAAAATGAATGTTTCAGATTCCGTGTCACCTGATCTCTACCCATATATATGGGTGGGGCTCAGATGACATATATAATTTGTCTAAAAAATATACAATTTCAGCCACACATCATTTAAAATGAATAGTTCAGATTTGATAGAATAACTTGTATTAATTAGTATGTATGTCAAATTGAATATCCCAATAATTAATATAACTTACTATTAATTTTCACGCATATCAAATTTGACTTCCATTGATGTAAATGTAATATTCATTTAATATGAACCATTCATTTTAAATGATGCGCGGATGAGATTGCGTATTTTTTAGATGTCAAATTTGATGTGTCACCTCCCATATATATAGGTAAGAATTAGGTGACACATATAATTTGACATGCAAAAAAAAATACGCTATCTCAACTACGCATCATTTAAAATAAATGGTTTAGATTTGATAGAGAAATTTATATTAATTAGCATGTATGTCAAATTGAATATCCCACTAATTAATATATTCTACTATTAATTATTATGCATGTCAAATTTGACTTCCGTGGATGTAAATTGGAATCCATTTATCGAAACTATACATTTTAAATGATGCGGGCCTGAGATTGCGTATTTTTTAATGTCAAATTCTTTTGTATCACATGATCCCCACACATAACATGCATGCTAATTAATAGTAGGTTGTATTAATTAGTGGGATATTCAACTTGACACACTACTAAAATATCATCAAATAGCGACGTAATGTAGCGACGGCAAGAAATTACGTCGCTAGTAGCGACGTCGTTTTAAATACGTCGCAAAACGTCGCTGTCTAGCGACGTTCTGCGACAGGAGTGTACTACGTCGTCGAATAGCGACGTTCAACGACATATTTTATGTATATGTCGCCAAGTTTGCGACGTTTAGCGACGTCAAAACGTGACGTCGCAAAGTTATTTTACTTAGGGCACGCCGCTGCCTTCTTTCCCCATCATTCTCACTCGAAAACCCAAAAATTTCATTTCCCCCCCCCACCCCTCACCCCCGGCGACTCCCTCCCCCTCTGTCAGTGCCCCCCCCCCCGGCGACCCCCTCCCCCCCGGCGACTCCCTCCCCCTCCGGCGAGCTCCTCCTCCTCGAGATCCTCCTCCTCGAGCTCCTCCTCCCCCAATCCGACCTCCTCTTCCTCAAGTAAACCCTAACCTAACTCCTCTCCTTCCTCCTCCTCCTCTCCCACGGACACACACACACGCACACGGACACACACGGACACGGACACACACGCACAGACACGGACACACACACACACACACACACACACACATATATTATTACCAACCATGCGTGAACACGTGCACAAGACTGCACTGTGTCATTTGTGTTCGTGTGTGTTAAAAAATAATTTGGACACGATTGTGTCCTGTTTTGGTGGACACTTGACACGTGTGACTCTATGACACATACACATATCATTACCAACCATTAGATTTTGCTATTAATTGAATTTGGATTTCGAATTTGGTTTATCCCCAATTTTCTGATACGTAGTTCACTATATATTAATTTTCTGAGATTAACATTTGTTTAAACTGATTTTGAATGATTAAACCATTATGATTAATCCCATATCTTGTCTGAGAATTAATGTGCATGTTAGGGTTCACATTGATTGGGGATTCTTGGGTTTTCGTATGCCATTGACTGTCAAAACTGAGAACAGTTTTTATACACTGTTTTCACATATTGGCACACACACATTACACTGAATTTTCTCGAGAAATTATGCACTGTTTACACCTATCTACACACACACATAAGTGTAACCTGAGAATATAAACACACACTACTGCTATCTACTGATTTTTCTGAGATTGATACACTGTTTGTGTATACTGTTTCTCTTATAGCTCACTCACATTACACTCAAAACCGAGAATAGCTAATTCACTCACACTATTGATTCCTATGTACACACACACATTGAGACACCTAGCCCATGTTATGTACACACACATGGCACACTTTACCCTATATACACACACCCTATTGTACAGACACACTGTTAGCACACCACACACATGACACACACACATATATATACGTGTCAATCTGAGAACAATTTGTGCATTGTTTCCTCATATTTTATATATATATATATATATTGCAGTCCATATTATCTCTTCATATCAGTCCAAGCATTTATTTAGTTCCAATCCTATTATTTGTCTTGTATTCAGTTGTTCAGTCCCATGACTGACATATAGATTAGGTATTGTTTGGTTGAAGGATTACCTTTTTAGTTCATTCCACCCTTGCACATCGACATTAGTTATCAACTTAGATGTCCAGCCTGTCCTTAAATCAGTTTTGAATTAATTATTCAGCCCCCAAATTGCTTATTGGTTAGTTCAGTCTCCTATTGAATATGAGTTCAGTTCCTGAGGTCACTTGACTAAATACTTGAGTATCAGTCCCTAACATCAAGTGTCTAGTCACTTACCTACCATGCATCTGTCCATGCCACACAGGTTCAGTCCTATTTTCACAAATGGGTCAGTGTTTGGAGTGTGGCTCGAGTTTGGGACTTTTGATGATAGGTATTCTTGTATCAGTCAACAGGTGGTCTATTTGAGTAACAGTCCTTATAGATTTTATTTTCCTTAAACTGTAAATAGGACTGAGATTGGTTTTCCTATTCCTGAGATAAATCCACTGAATGTGTCAACTGATTCCCTTGAATAACTGAAATTGAATTGACTGTTAACCAATAACGATAAGGTAAAGGGTACCAATAGCGAAGTTGGTAAAGGGTACCAACTTAAGGTATTGGTATTGGGATACCAATAGCGATAAGGTAAACGGTACCTTGGTAGGTAATGACTAGAAATAGGATATTTGACTTAGATTGGACTAAGAGTTGACAAAGTCAACTATAGGTCAACCCTTGACCTACTTTGACCTTGTTTGACTTTGTTTGACTTAGGTTGACCTTGTTTGACTTTGTTTGAATTAGTACAACCTAGTTTGACCTAGATTGCATATCATTGATATTAGTAACTGTCCGCTACTAATGTGTGTCCCTAATAAGACATAATATACGAATTTGTGCCTGTTGGATAATGTGTGTCCATCTTTGCAGAATTATTTCCAAATGGATATGAATTACTATTTGCGGAATCGTTCATGGATGTACAATCGTCGTCCTGATGATATGTGTGGTGTACGGGATGAATACATAGCGGAAGTAGAGCAGTTCTTGCAGTTTGCTAAGGCGTTCCCTCAGTACATGGACGGCACCAAAATTAAGTGTCCGTGTGTGAAATGTCATAACGTGAAATATTATCCAGAAGTGGAAGTGACATATCATTTGTACTCGAGGGGTTTCACGCCTAATTACTATCAGTGGACCGCACACGGAGAACTTGTGTCTTTAGCATCAGAGCCGGAGCCTTACGTTGAGCCGTATATGCATGCGGGACCTAATTTTGTTTCAGATAATCATGCATACGACGACGGGTGCGTGAACATGGTTTTCGACGCTGCGGGGCCTAGTTTCGTTCATGATGCACCTGAGGAGGCACCGAACGCCGATGCTGCACAGTTCATGGAGTTGCTAGAGAATGCAAGGACTCCATTGTATCCTGGTTGTGAGGATCATTCACCGTTGGAGGTGGTTACAAGACTGTTGAGCATTAAGTCAGATTTTAACATGTCGCAAGAATGCTACAACTGAGTGTTGGAGTTTATTATAGAGATCTTGCCGGCGGGTGCTAAGTTGCCAAAAGACTTCTACCGGTCTAAGAGGATGGTGAGATCGCTCTGAATGGGATACGAGAAAATTGATTCCTATCGCAATGGGTGCATGCTGTACTATAAAGATGACAAGGACGCAGATGTGTACAGATTTTGTGGTGCTGATCGCTATAAGACAACTAGTACAGGAAGGTCTACCGGTGCAAGAAGACCGACCGATTCAATGCACTACCTGCTTTTAACGCCGCGGTTGCAAAGATTATTTATGGTGAAAGAGACGGCCGAAAATATGAGTTGGCACATGCGAGAACAGATTGAAGGAGTGTTGGATCACCCATCCGATGGAGAAGCGTGGAAGCACTTTGATCGAGTGTATCCTGATTTTGCTTCATATTCGCGTAATGTCAGGTTGGGACTATCTTCTGACGGTTTTACTCCTTTTGGTCTTTCGGGATCCCAGTATTCGTGCTGGCCTGTGATTGTCACTCCGTATAACCTACCGCCTTGGATGTGCATGAAGACTCAGTACATGTTTCTAACCGTTATATTTCCTGGTCCGAACAATCCCAAAAGGAACATTGACGTGTACTTACAGCCTTTGATAGATGAGTTGAATCAGTTATGGGAAGTAGGCGCTAACACGTACGATGTATCCAGGAAGCAGAATTTTCAGATGAAGGCAACCCTTATGTGGACCATCAACGACTTTCCGGCCTATGGAATGTTATCTGGATGGAGCACTCATGGCCGTCTCTCATGTCCGTATTGCATGGACCGTAGTAAGGCTTTCCGCTTGAAATACGGAGGAAACCCGTGCTTCTTTGATTGTCATCGGCAATTTCTGCCAAAAGATCATCCGTTCAGAAGGAACAGGAATACATTCCGTGTCGGCGTTATAGAGAAGGGTGATCCACCGCCAAGGTGGTCCGGAGCCACGATACGGGAGGAGGTTAAAGATTTTCCAAGTGCTATCGAAGATCCTACAATTGGGTACAAGGGCGATGGATTTGGTAGAGATCATAACTGGACAAAGAGGAGCATATTCTGGGATCTGCCATACTGGAGTACCAATCTGATCAGACATAATCTTGATGTCATGCATATTGAGAAGAATGTGTTTGATAACATAATAAATACTGTGATGGACGTAAAGGAAAAAACGAAAGACAATCCCAAGGCCAGGTTGGACTTAGAAGAAATATGCAAAGGCCCTGTGTTGCATTTGATACAGCAGAATGGAAAACAGTTCCTGCCGAAGTCAATTTTCTTGCTGGACAAGGAGGATAAAGTGAAACTTTGTCGGTGGATCCAGGGCCTAAAATTTCCAGACGGATATGTGTCAAATCTGAGAAGATGTGTCGATTCGAAGGAAAACAAATTGACGGGTATGAAGAGCCATGACTGTTACGTATTCATGGAGAGGTTAATTCCGATTGTATTTCGGGAATTCTTACCGCAGGCAGTTTGGGATCCATTGACGGAGCTTAGCATATTCTTCAGGGATCTTTGTTCTAAGAAATTGCTCGTTGATCGTCTAGAAAAGCAAGAGAAGGACATTGCGGTAACACTATGCAAGCTAGAGAGGGTGTTTCCTCCTAGATTCTTCGACTCTATGGAGCATTTGCCGATTCATCTATCCTATGAGGCACGTGTTGGTGGACCCGTCGAATATCGATGGATGTACCCGTTCGAGCGATATTTGAATCACCTAAAAAGAAAGGTGAAAAATAAGGCACGGGTCGAGGGTTCTATTTGTGAAGCCTATGTTCTCGAGGAGAATACAAACTTTTGTTCGATGTATTTCAAGCCTCATGTTGCAACTAATAGAACGAGAGCTTCCAGAAACGACGACGGAGATCATGAAAGTAATGATACAATACTGAAGGTATTCAATGCTCCAGGAAAGCCATCGGGTAAAATGAAGAAGAGATATCTGAACGATGATGAGCTAAGGGCTGCTCAGGTGTATGTATTACTCAACTGCGACGAGGAGGAAGTAGAGAAACTGGAGGGGTAAGTAAATAATACGTCTACATTACTTTAATAGTGTTGAGAATAATACTATTACATTAATTGCACGATGTTGTTTTCAGCATATTTAATGATGATGTGAGGTCAGGTAGGCCACACATAACAGAAGAAGAACTAGAACAAGAAATGAGGCGTTATTTTCCATCATGGTTGAGTGCATATGTAAGACTTGAGAACTCTGTAATTATATTTCTGTATATGCACTTGATTTAGAATGAGCTTAATTGCTTCTTTCATGGTATTTAGGTCGATCGTCCATACGCAAGACTTGAGAATGAGTCTATTAGAACGCTAGCCAAGGGACCAATTTATGCTGCAAAAATATGGCCAAGCTACTGTGTTAATGGGTTTAGGTTCAAGTCAACAACTTGCCCGATCAGAGACAACTTTGTGGATCTCGACTCCACCAAAAATAGCTGTTTGTGTATCAGATCTTCGAACTACAAAGATGTTGATACGGACAACGATTTCTATGGCGTGCTACGGGAGATCGTGGAGCTGACATATAGTTATGGAATAGAGCCTGCTAAGATTGTGTTATTCAGGTATAATTGGTTCGATCCGATTGAAGGTCAGGGTTGGAAAGTAGACAAGCACGGTCTTGTTGATATAAACTATCGGCGTCGATATCAAACCTATGAACCATTTGTCCTATCAAGTCAGGCTCAGCTCGTGTACTTCACAAGTTATCCTAAACGGGGAACAACAAGGTCGGACTGGTGGACAGTATGTAAGACCAAATCTAGAAATACCTTTGAGGTTGACGATATAGCTTATCAACAAGATGAACTACCTCTTGTAACAAATATTATAGAAGTGGACACGACGGAAGTTCCTCATTACACATCTAATTGTGTAGAAGAAGTAGAATTATCTGAAAAGGAAGATGCAGATGAAAGTGAAGATGTAGAGAAGGAAGAAGAAGAAGAAGAAGATGAGTTAAACGAACTAGATGAATTTTCAGAAGAGGATTAAAATCTGTGATGTCTATCATATAAATATGTATTTTTGTAATAATAAATCTGTGACACTTTAGTGGCACTTTTATCTGTGACCATGATATTTTTCAAAAATCTGTGATGTCTATCATATAAATATGTATTTTTGTTTTATTGTCATATGTTATTATCAGGTATGACTAGACCAGGAGGACGACGCGGAGGATTATATATTAGCCAGTCCTGTCAGCCTCGGGCTGGGGATGGAGATGGCAGTTTCGTACCCTCATCCTCATCTCCGAGTACGTCATTGTACCGTTCTGTTCCCGGTCTATTACCGGGACAGGGCAGTTCCAGCAGGTTGCCGACTCCTTCCTCGTCGTCCAGCCTTCCTGATCCCTCGTCGTCCAGCATCCCCGATCCCCCGTCCAACATTCCTCCTGTCGACGGCTCTATGGGGGTAGTCGACGTCGAGCATATGGAGGCCGGCGATCAGACTGAACCTGCCCAGGCAGGAGGTGAGAGCGACCCTCCATGCGCTCCCCCGGGCGAGACGCGTATCGAGATTTGGACGGACGGGCCTATGAAGTAAGTTAATTAATTAATATATATTTCTCAAATGATTATATGTACATATATATTCATAAAAAATTTTTATTGTATAGATATCGGCCTTCTGTAGTACAGAGACAGCTGGGGCAATTTCTGAGGCAGAACTATGGTGGGCCTTGGCTCAACTACTCAGATGCTCCCGCAGATAGGAAGGCATTTTGGTTCGCCCACTTCAAGGTAAAAAATTTGTTTATTTTTAAATTTTAATAATCATTTGTGTATATTATACAACTTTTGTATTTTACTTCTTGTAGAGGACCTATTTCTATCCACCACACCGGGCGACGAGGAACGAGGGCCAATTTTCTGCCGTCGCAGCCAAGCTCATCCGTGATGCGATCGACGACCAGAAGCGTCGTGATCGCTCCGGACAGCCGATCCAGGATTGGATTACGCCAGAGCAGTGGACTGCGATGAAGGCTAGATTCAGCGAGCGCAGGTACCAGGAGCGGTCTGAGAAGGCCAAGGTGGCGCGGTCGAGCGCCGGTAAGTGGTGTGGTGGCTCCATTCCGATGACGGAGCATTTTCGTCGTCTGGTACGTTTCCTATGACGGACATTAATTTATATATAGTTTGATATAGAATGTTTAATACTAATAATAGATAATATATTTTAACAGGTAAAAAAGGGTGAGGACCCGAACATGGTGACCGTCTTCCTGGTCACACATCGGAGGGCTGGAGAGTTTATTGACGAGAGGGCGACGCAGGCATATGTACGTTCTATTCTTTATATTAATTTACTATAACTTAGAAAACATGAAAATAGATATCAATATAGACTTTAGCAAACACTTACACGTTAGCAAACATGTTCTAGGCCGAGTTTGTTCGGCTACAGCAGGAGGCGGCTGTTGCTGCTAGTGCGCCAGCAGAGGGAGGGGCTGGTAGTTCCTCCCAGCCGCCTATAGCTCCATCGCAGGACGAGCTCTGGATGACTGCCGTTGGCGGTCTTCAGAAGGGTACGTACTACGGTACGGGATCCTACGGCACGTATTTGGCTACGGAGTCATCCCGGGCCCCCTCTCTCAGTGTGCAGTCTCCGGCTTCGCAGGCATCGTCACGAGTTGGGGATATCCTTCGTCAGATCGAGGAGCTGCGTCGCGAGTTGCAGCAGCAGATTTCTGATGCGGTCGAGCGACGATCCGACCCTCCGATCGCAACCGGACGATTTGATGCGGTCGAGCGCAGTATACAGGAGCTGGTGACTCTGCATCAGGCTACAGCTGCCAGCTTGCAGACGCTCACCGAGTCTACGTAGCGCACAGAGCGTAGACAGGTCGAGCTGGAGGGATCGCAGAGGAGTATGTCTGCCTCACTCACTCAGGTTTCGGCTTCGCTTGAGGCGAGTACTGAGAGGGTGGTGAGATCCCTTGCTGCGCATGGTGAGCGACTGCGAGAGCTGGAGCAGATACGTCCTCCCGGTACATCGACGACGCCGACTCCAGACATTGCACTGCCTCCGGCGCCGACTCCAGACATTGCACTGCCTCCTACTGGCCCTACGGTACAGCTCACCCAGGAGCAGTATGACTACATTATATCCCAGTTGCGCGGCAGGGGTCCGCAGTGATTTTATTAGTTTTTTTATGACTTGTATGTATTGGCCCTATGGGCAAATTGTTTATTCATACAACTGTTGTTTATACACTTGGTGGGAGACTTTTTATCATCTTCTATTTTTATTTGACTCTATTGGATGTTTGTGAGGATTTGAGTCTGTGATATTTACTTTGCACTGCCTCATGTTTTTATTGTGATATTTACTTTGTGATATCTGCGACGGGGATGACAAATATACCTACGCTGGGTTATAAGCGATGATCTAATATACAAAGGAGGTGCTGCCGAAATTTTAAAAAAATATATTGTGTATTTTTGTTATGATGTGTGTCTGTGTTTATAGTGAATGTGAAATGCAGTGCTCGGAACCATCGACAGTTTCGATTACTGTTGTATGTGTTATCTTGGATAGAAATAGCAACAGTTCAGGGTGCACTTCTGAGAGCTTCATTTTCACGTCCTTCACTTTCTCGGGACGTCGTAAAGGTTCCCGAGAAGGTGAAGGACGTGAAGCGGAAGCTCTGAGAAGTGCACCCTGAACTGTTGCTCTTTCTATCTAAGATAAAACATAGAACAGTAAGCGAAACTGTCGATGGCTCGAACACTGCACTTCACACACACTGTAAACACAGACACACAGCATAACAAAAATATCAATTATATTTTTTTAAAATTTTTTTATTAAATCGGCGACGTATAGCGACGTTCGGCGACGTACAGCGACGGAATGTAGAAGTCGCTATACGTCGCTAAATAGTGACGTCACGTTACTAGACGTCGCCACTGTCCGTCGCTAATATGTCGGTAGACGTCGCTAAGATGCCCACGTGGCTGCCATGCCATGTCATCATATATAAATTATACAGTGTCGCAAGTGGTCGCTTTACGTCGCAACGTTGGCGACGTAGTGATACGTCGCTATCTGTCGCTCAGTTTAGCGACGTCTAGCGACAATTAACGCCGCGTCGCCGATAGCGACGTTCGGCGACTAAATTGCCATTTGCGACTTGCATATAAGCGACGTCCGTTTTTCGTCGCTAAATACGTCGCTAAGTTGTTTTAGCGACGTATTTTCCATTTTTAGCGACGTCTCCTGACGTCGCTAATATGGGTTATTTTAGTAGTGACATACATGCTAATTAATATAAATTACTCTATCAAATTCGAACCATTTATTTTAAATGATGCGTGGCTGAGATTGCGTATTCTTTTAGATGTCAAATTATGTGTCACTGATCCCCACCCATATGGACTTTCGGGTCGAGCCTGATACGGTGAGATACAAGTTTGGGTGCGGACCTTGTATCGAGTTTGTAGGCCTTCGGACCAGGAATCTGTAACACAATCACCTGTTTCTATATATATATATATTTTATATATATATATATATATATATATATATTGAAGAGAGAGGCCTAAAGTGGCTCAACGCCGTATGTATATTCTAACATAATTAAAAAAAATTAATTAGTATGTATCTCTAACGTAAAAAATTCTGAAATCCTTGTGACATTCTCGACATGTTTTCAAAATTCTATAAACATATTTATAATCAATACAAATTAAAATATATTTAATATTTAAATGTTATTTAAACTAACTAATATGCATTATCTAAACATATATGTAAAAAAATATCTATAACTAATTTTAATTAAAATATATTCATATTATCTTAATATAATTTAAATATCTATCTAATTATTTTAATAATATCTGATTTTTTTTTAAGTACGACCTAAACATGACTATATACATAACGAGAGAAAAAAGTAATTTTTTGTATATCATGACACTCATCTATCAACCCTGCGTAAGCTGGCAATAGGAGGTCCTTTATTTATTCTTCCAACAAATGTAAAATAATATCATAGGCAATTACTTACTTTTAATATATGATATATTGACATTATTATCAATTTCTCCCTCATGAATCCTCCTAGGGCTTTTCAAACATTCTACTCTGGAATAAACAAACACAAATAGTTTGTTCATGTCATCCCACTGGCAAGAGAGGCAAATTAAATGACAGAGGGGGACAAAGAGACCCATCAAAGACCACCATGAACAACCTTTTCCTTTTAATAATTACTCATCAACTTTCCTTTCCCAATATTATACACTATGGCCTCGTCTGGTTTACGGAAGGTAAATAAATTTTCTTGTATTTTTTATGGAAATTGAAAAGTAGAATTCATATGACATTTTAATTTTCTTGTTTGGTAAAATAAGGAAATCATTAGAAAAAAATTATTTTATTTTCTTTCCAGCATTTGGTTGGTGCAAAAAAGAAAAACAAAAATATATCAATGTTCCAATAATATATTATGTGCTATGATAAAAGAGACCCAAAAAAAGAGGAGTTAATGGTAAACTATATAAACAATAACATAGGGTTATATTTTTGTCATTATTTTTTTGTAATAAATGTTTGCAAAGGAGGAAAAATTAATCCCATTGGTCCCGAGAGAAATCATATTCCCTCCTATTTTTCTCCTTTATCAGAAAAATGATTTCCAAGTTTACCAAACAAAGAAAAGAAACAAATTTTTGCTTTCCTGGATCCTATAATCATACCAATACTAATCCCTTCAATTAGGGTTTCCTTGGCCTCTACACACTTGCTTCTCTCTCTCTCTCTCCCCAATGCATGTCATTAGTGATTAGCAGTAGCCACTAATGACTAGTTACCACTGCAACACTGATCAAGAGAATCTTAAAGCCAAGGCTAAGAAACTCACTCCTCCCAACACATCTCCTCTCTATATGCAATCCTAACTTCCCACAAGTTTGTGTGTATATATGTAGAAGAGATCACATATAGAAGGAAAAAAAAAGGCCAATATATATCCTCTCCAAACCCTATTATACACTCAACAAAAGAAGAAGAAGAAGAAGAAGAAGAGCCAAGCTATGGTATTCACTTCTCCTCCACTCTATCTAGATCCTCCCAACTGGAACCAGGTGAGTAATTAGTCTCCCTTCTTGCATAGATGCTTAGCTTCTTCATGAAAAAGTAAATTAAGGATGTGTAACAACTAACAAATATTCTCGGTACTTTCCCCTTGTCTTCTTGAATATACCATGCATATTGATATATTTTCTCATGAATTTTCTACATAATTTTCAGCAAAGTCATCATCATCAAAGTGAAGGCGGTGGCAGCGGTCACGCTGGCAACGAGCTTCAACAGGTAATTCAGGCCACCCAGATAGGCGTTGTAACCAGCTCAGCTAATGGAGGTTCCTCTATTCGGCCCGGCTCGACAGCAGATCGGGCACGCATGGCGAAGATCCCCCAGCCTGAGCAGGCCCTCAAGTGCCCCCGGTGCGACTCGGCCAACACCAAGTTCTGCTACTTCAACAATTACTCCCTCTCGCAGCCGCGCCACTTCTGCAAAGCCTGTCGTCGCTACTGGACCCGTGGAGGGGCGCTCCGGAGCGTGCCCGTTGGCGGAGGGTGCCGCCGCAACAAGCGGAGCAAGTCCTCCAAGTCCGGCTCCTCCGCTGCCAATGCCGGGGGAGGAGCATCCTCTTCGTCGAGCTCCACCGCAACGAGCGGGAGCAGCATGATGCCTTCCAACTTCTCCCACCACCATCAGCTCCCTTTCCTAGCCTCTCTCCACGCTTGGTCCGAGGACCGAGCTCCCAATCTCGGCCTAAATTTTGCTGCGATGCAGCCAAACGTCGACCATGCCATCAATTACCAGCTGGGTGGTGGCAGCTCGGGTATCGGATTGGAGCAGTGGAGGATTCAGCAGCTGCAGCAGTTCCCTTTCCTCGGAGGGCCGTTCGATAACTCGGCTGCTGCAGTGATGACGACTGCTCCAGTGGGGAGAGTTTACAACCCTTTCGACAGTGAACATGGGGCTGATCATAATCATGGGTTCAACAGGGAGGTTGTGCTGCCAAAGTCGACGAGCTCAGCTTTGATCACACAATTGGCTTCCGTGAAGATGGAGGACAGTAATCCACAAGGCCGTAATTTGGCAAAGCAATATCTGGGCATTTCCAGAAACGATCACTACTGGAATGGTGGTGCTGCGGGCGCCAGCACCAGCAGCAGTTGGGCACCGGGGGAGCTCTCAGGATTCAACTCTTCATCACCCGGAAATATATTCTGATTGCTTGAAGCTCAGTGTCAATTTTTTTTTTCAGCTACAACTTCAATCGATGGACTTAAAAAAAAGAAAAGTAGTACTAGTACTAGATTTTAGGTTTCATGTGCTTTTCTTGAGCAACTGCTGAAAGACTGATGGAGAAACCAGAGATTGTAGGTAGGATTTAATATCTCGTTTTTGTTTTTTTGGTGCTTCTTCTTCTTCTTCTTCTTCTTCTTCTTCTTCTTCTTATTATTATTATTATTATTATTATTATTATTATTATTATTATTATTATTATTATTATTATTATTATGTTGTTACAGTAGAATTACAGAAATGTGTATTAATGGAGCTTGTAATATCTGACATTAGATCTAGCTTGCTATTTCTTATATATGAGCATGGTTTAATTGGAGGTTGCAATTTCTGACATCAAGAGAAATTCCTTCTTGTTAGATTATGCAAGAACGGCTATGGTACTTCAACTGTCTTCAGTATATCACTTTGAGACTAATTTGTAGACTCTCTTTCTCTCTCCCTGTCTAAAATTTGTACAATATGAAGGTAGAAATGGTGAATTTTGCTGTTCAAAAATTTATCAGATGAAACTGGATTTGAAATGTGGAGCATGAAAGTTCAATTCAGCTATACTAACTCACATTGATACACGAACTTTTGAAAGTTCATGGCAGCGATATCTTAATAACAATAAGTTATGGTAACAACATTGTCAATACTTGATACTTGATGGTAATTATTATTGTCACATTGGAGTTCAAGTTCTTGCTGGAGGACTCGTGATTCATGTGCAGTGTTTGATTTGCTCTTCATGTTTTTCTCAATCGTCGATCTTCTTTAATAAGCTTTTTCTTCTATGCCTTTATGAAATGTTAACTGAATGCAGGTTTAACTTAATTATCAAATATCAAATATAGAGTGAGGATGAACAAATAGTATTCTATCATTCTAAGGCGCTTGTCACTAACTGCGATAAAATTCTTAGTTCTCATGCATTATTTTTTACTATAGAAAGGAAAAGGGCGACTCCACATTCCAATGGACACTGCCTCCTCGGATCAATGTCTGTCACCAGTTCCAAGTTCCCATCTTCCAGATTGAGAAGCATATCTACATAGGAATTTAATTACTTCTATCAATGAGTTGATTTTTGTGTCATTGAGTTATGCTATCCATTTAGAAGATACCTTCACATTGTAGTGTGATGATAGTGCTATAACGATTACTGATTGCAAGCGCACACCCAAATGTTGTGCAAGAAATAACATTTTAGGTGGCATATCATCCAACCAAACCTGCAATTTGCAACAAATGCAGATGGCGTTCATTTGGTTTCCTACATACCTGCATCGATCAATGCAGGTTCCACCGAGGAAATCTTATACGTGTACTTAATTTGCAGCGAAGACAAGTCAAGAATGTCCAATTCCAGCAGATTTGATTGCAGGCTACCAAATGGTCAGATTAGATATATATATTATGGTAGCAGTCCTAGTTCTAGTCCTAGTGCTGAATACAAGATTTCTCATATATAGATGTGTGCATGTTACTAGTGTACATGAAGATCTTCCCCACGTTCAAAATACACAAGGAACCGATCACTTTACTTATGAAGCATTCTGTCTTAGGTTTGATCTTCGATAATGTTAAGCACTCCTGGAACTAATGAAACTCACTGTCCACCCTTTTCTTCTTTTACAATTAACAGACAGAATTTACAAAGGGAAACACACAAAATGATATGGACTTCAAGGTGTGAATAGCCACCCGGGCACATGTTGACTGGTTTGACCGGACCTGGGCCGGGCCGGACTTAGACAGGATGAGAGGCGGGACAGGTCGGGCCGGATCGCAAATCAGAATGGCTGAATCCAACGCGGACCCGGACTCGGTGGGGGTGTCACATTCCGATTCTGCCGAGTCGTTCGTCTTCGCTTTGATTCCCGCCGAATCGATCGTCCATGCTGGGTACAATGCAATAACATGTACATTATAAATTCTTTTGAAAATACCAAACTCAGCAACACAGCAAAAATGTTGAATGCATAGTATAAGAAGAAATAGTTGATCTTTTTTTGAATAATTGCAACGGGATACAATTTTTTGCAGTACAACTTGAAATGTCGTTCCGACTTATATAGTTTTGCGGAAAGAAAATAACTGATAGGTTGTCATAAAATAATTTTACATTTTATACATTATGTCCCTTTTTTACAATTGAAATCTAAGCAGTAACTGGAAATCTGAAATACGTTGTAAACTTTAGCTAGGAAGAAGCTAGAAAACTGCAGCAAAAATCTTGTCTCTCTCGTGTACCTACATTTTCTCTAGTACCTGTGGAGGAGGGGTCCTCCTCTAGTAGGGCCGTCCATAGTAAGAGACTAAAAGTCTAGTTTATTAATGTCGACACATTTATTTCTTAAGTACTGATCTATTTTTTTGTACAAACCCAATTTTAAACGCAAACGTAGACTTCCAAAATATCTGGCAACATCCTAATCTTTTTTTTTTGCTTACCATTCTTGAACCTGCACTAAAACAAGATACCGATGCTACCGTGTGTAGTGCACCCTCCCAACATCGTGCCCCGTTTTTTGTCCACGGGGTGCGCGATAAAGGAACATTATCGCTATTGACTTGGTCGGAACTGATTGATCGGGATCGATTAAATCGATTGAACTGGAACAATTGAATTAAGATCCTTTCATCGTTATGTAATGGCTTCTTCGGAATCAAGTCACATATTCAGCGGGTTGCATCTCGAGGATGGACTATGCGGCTGAGTCGGGAGAGACCTCCTATTGCTCTGTTTTTTATACCGTACTTGCTTCTTGGCTTTAGTTTTCTGAATGCGTTTTCGATAACATTTTCGACGATTTTCTTGGTTTGCGTTCTTCGAACTTTCCATTTCATATCGAACTCATTGAATAGGAGAGTGTTCTGACCAGTTGCTTATGCAATTTCAGGTGATCGCGTAGACGCCGTCTAAGCGCAACCAACCGGTCCCTCGCCTCAATTAACCCAAGGTGAGTGGCTGACCCTTCTCCCTTTGACCATTTTTTCTCCAATGAACCGATAGATTGAATATGAATCAATTTAGCTGCAACGACACAAATGCTTATGCTAAATTAATTGTTGCATAAATTCTCACGTACACATGCTATATAACTGTTTTAATTGAAGATTTATGCTACGAATAAAATGTTGCAATGTTAAGGCGGGACACATTGGAATCGGTTAAGTTCCTTATGAATGCGTAGACCATGCTTAAGAAATTTGTGTATACTAGCACGGTCATGGACAACTTGTGTACAAAGGCGAATGTTTCTTCGACTTGGATCCGGGGGCCACGTGACCGATTTGGCTTAGGAAGAAATACGATAGCAATGCTGGATTGTACCGAAGATTTTTGGTTCCTTTCAACGAGGCTCGCTACCCGTGCTGAACGTGACTTCTTCTAAACCAAGCTATAAGTCCAGGATGGCTTGTCATGCCAGTGACCTCCATAAATATGTACTAGTTTAACTTATGTTATGCAATATAACAGGAAAGAACGTAGAAAGATTTATGTTGCACGACACACTCTGTCGTGGGTAAGTTCTAGTGTAAATTATATTGTTTATGTTTCGTTAAACTGCTTGCATAAAACTAACTAGAATGGCTAGAAAGATCACTAAAAATAATGTATGCTTTACCTTAATTCTTGAACAAAATTAGAGCACAAAAATTAATTAGCCATGCATCAGTACACATGAACGTACTAATCCTCGCTTTCTACAGGTACTATAAATTTGGAGGAGCGTGCCACCTAACTGAAGGCAGCGCTCGTGTGTTTTGAAGCTTCGCCCGTGCGTGCGAAGCCTTTGATCAAATCTCTTTTGAAGACCCTACAACTGTCCAAGCAAAGATGTCTCAACTCTCCCCTATTCAAGGTGTCTGCATATTTTGGTTGTATAAATGGGTTTAATGTATGGAGCGGCTATCTCATCGACGTTTATTTTGTAATGTAGTCAGTTTGTAAGCCTGTGCGACACATTTGTATCGAGTCTACAATATGATATTTATTATTAATAAAGCAAAAGTTTCTTATATACAATGTGTGTAATTCACTCTGAGTATTCTCTTTACTGTTGTGTTTCGGATAACCTTATGAAAGTGCCTTGTGCGAGCGCAACCTAGGCTCGTATGGCATCACGTCCGGGAGATGACTACCGGCTTTTCGAAATTGGGACATGACATATTGGTATCATATCACGGCTTTACATCCTTTGGTCTACTGTTAAGTTAAGTCTCGAACCTTTAACCTCGTATCGATGAGATGAGTTGTTCGATATAGCGATTCCGTAATATTTTTTGAAACTAATGTGAGTCGCCTTCCAATTCTAGAAATTGGGGATACGAGACGTGTCCAAGCCTAGCCTACGCCGTCGTGTCGACGGTAGTATGCTATTTATGATAAGCATAATACATAAAAGTACACAGTCCACATATATCATCTACAACTAAGTCAACACAAAGAGATTAAACTTAAATGTCTCAATAAATGGTTTAAAGAAGGATCCACTACAACTCAAAATAGTCTCAGGAATAAACCCGCTAAAATAAATATAAAACCACTGAAACTAAAGCCCGCTAAGCTCACTAGCTAAGAATAACACGAAAGTGCATAAGAAAGAAATATGCTACTCCGCATCAGAAGAAGCAACCGGCATATTGGTAACGTCAGTGTCATCCAGGTACGCAACCTCGGGGCAAACTACGTCGTCTAAAGCTGAAAAATAGTTATCCAGTCAGGATTTGAGCAAGATCACCATAACACTATGCTACACAATATAATATACAAGCACGCATAATAACAATAAGGAAAAGATGAATATGATATGACACAACAAAGACCACTATATCTTGGGAAAACAGTTCAAGAGTACAATTATAACATGGAATAGTTGAAGGTATAATTAAGACACGAAGACAATACAAAAGAACGATGAATATAAGACAAACCTCTCGACAAAATGTCAAAACAAAATAAATTATGTGTACGTTGTGTTTTAGAATACAAGTGTTCTGCATGTGGACGGGTTAGGACATCCGACAGTCGGTACGTGAGGTGCAACGATTGCTATCAACATTGACATTGGGGGAAAAATTGTACATTGCGTAGACCACATGCATACTAGTTGTATTCCCCCTCCCGACTCTCTCACAGGTAAACATGATCACTTTAACATTAACTTTAACTTTAAACATTGAACATTGAACATTGAAGATAGAACATTGAACGAAAATACTAAGTGAACATGTATGGTTATGGCAACAAGTATAACTCTCGTGCACCAATGGTATAAAAGATAATACTATCAATTTAAGGAAAAGAATAACATGCAGCATAAAATAAAAGCAACATAGGTCATAGTGATACTTTCCTTGCTCCGCTAGATGAAGAAGTCTCACAACTCAAACGTCGTAAATCGATCTACCCCGTCACATAAATAATCATAAGTTAGATTATGAAAATTTCACTCTAAGAACCCTAGAAAGTGGCTACTAGTTTAACATAACTAATCCTATTTAATTCTGAAATAAATCTAAAAACCTGATTTAATCTAATATAATCTAAAATATAACTTAAACAAGAAAGTTTGGACATAGAAAGTCATGTTTTCAATTTTGAAAACTATGGCTCGCAAATCGAGGCGTGCCGTTGACTATCTAGTCAAACTTCATGAACACTAGAATTTGAAAATGCACCTTGGTAGATTTCAGTGCCACGAGTGCGCTGAAATCAACAGTGAATTCACGTTTTGTTCAAAAGATATCACCGTTATGGCTAATCATGACCAAAACGGTGATTCACCGATCAATTCTGAGTTCAACAGAATAACTAAAATAATAGATGAACGAAATAATTTCTGGAAAAAATATATATCGTAGAGATTTGTGTTATCATTTCGAAACTTCAAACGGTTCATGATTCAGATTCTTGGTTCTCCCGAAATCTCGAAAACGCCGAAACGTGTCAAATTTCGGACAACTAGCACTCTACGAATTTCCCAGAAATTCAGGTTCAGAAATTATAAAAATAAATTAGATATTCAGGAAATATACCTCAATACGCTTCGAAAAAAAATAGTGCATGAAAAGCTCTTCTGGTTTGGCGGCAATCACTTCGAAAAGTTGGAAGAACCCTAGATCAAACCCCACTCTCAAATTCGGCCTAGAAAATAGGGTTTTGAATATAATAATATATATATATGAGAGAGAGAGGCAGTTCAGCCTGGGCACCGATAGGTGGGCCGGGTTGGGGGTTGACTGGGTAATTATTTTAGTAAAATAGGTTTTTAATTACCAGGAATGAATTTTTAATCAATTTTTAATCAAATAACTCAAAATAAATATGTAAAAATATCAAAAAAAATATGTAAAAATTCTAGAAAATATAAAATAACATATAGAACCCTAGAAAAATATTTAGGGTCAATATTTACTCATAGGCTTGCACAGTAAATTCTAGAAGTCCTAAAAAATAGGTTTTTCCTTCATTTAATTATCTAAATAATTCCAGAAAATACCAGAAACTTCCAAAAAAATATAAAAAATAGTTTATAAGGTTCTAGAGTCTTAATAAATACTGAGTCTCAAAAATAACCCCGAATGGCCATATGGTAAATCATGACATTAAATAAAATATATAAATCATCACAAAATAAATATTTAAAAATTATCTAAAATATCTAAAAAGGTTAAACTATAAAATAGCTAAATAATTCTAATTGAACATATCTAGAGGAAATATGACCATAATATGGTCCTAACTCACCTATGGGCTTAGGCATGACTTCCTATGATCATAAAAATCAACCATAATCTAATCAAATAAAATTTTTAAAAAATTCATAAATTTTTAATCGGGGTGGCAGATGCCACATACTATCCCCCTTAAAAATGTTGTTGTCCTCAAAAATCAAACACACAAGTTTATACATAAATATAGTAATATATGCAAGTAATCTTCTATGGCAATCTAATAACGATTCTTACTGTAAGTCATGGGAGGGTCATTATTGAAAAAGAAATCAAACTATCATTGCCATAGGGGAATACTTCGTGTCCTCGATTGCTTATTTTTTCGAAATAGGTGACGAAAAATAATAAGAGTTCAAGGGGATGGGATCGATTTGCAAATATGGATTTCAAGGACGATTGAATAGTTCAAAAGGGAGTTGTCAAGATCGTTGCGGTTGAGATCCTAGAGGAAAATTTTAACTGTATCTCAATCCATGTAGAATAATCATGCAAAGAGCAAACCAAGTGCACTAGGTTGATCAGACCATCATGCACCGGTTCTGATTAGACAATACATTAGTGGACATGCCCATATAACATATGTCTTGAACAAGCTCGATAAAAGAATGAGCTTGCAAAACTAGGCTATTATAGCAGCATTAGTCAAGATAGTTAGAATTATGAGTACACGAGAAGATGAAGAAGGTGTGAATAGTTCAAGTTCTTCAAATAAAATCTAAAATCATCCGGTGTTTGTGTTTATACATTCGTCCTATTGTCTTCTTGTCTAAGGCTGTGGTTAAGGTCAAAAGGAGTGTTAGGTCGTGAGGCATTCTACCCAACTTATAAGAGTTAAACTAGTAATGTGATGGGATAATGGAACATGTCTACCTAGCATGAGTCACCTTCCTAACCTTTATCAAGCACAAAAGAAGGGATAAGAATTATGATAGAAGGAATCAAGCTAGATGCAAATCAAAGAAGCCAGACGAGAGTTCGAAAATGGAATCGAGAAAGAAGGTCAGGTATGTGGATGAGATCCTAGACTCTAATACTATATATGGATGATGAAACTGTCCTAGAAGTTATTCTAAGTCATATCTTCAATTCTATTTGCAGGCTCACAACTAGTACTACTAAATTGAAGTACTAACCGTGAGTTCGCAACCTTATGCGAAATCGGACCTGCATGGGCTACCATAAAAACTTGTCACGACCCTTATCCGCTTTTCGGATACGAGACGTGTCCAAGCCCAACCTACGCCACAGTGTCGACGGTAGTACGATGTCTATGATAAGCATAATCCATACAAGTACACAGTCCACAATATCATCCACAACTAAGTCAATACAAATAGATTAAGCTTAAAAGTCTCAATAAATGGTTTAAAGAAGGATCCACTACAACTTAGAATAGTCTCGAGAACAAACCCGCTAAAATAAATATAAAACCACTGAAACTGAAGTCCACTAAGCTCACTAGCTAAGAATAACACGAAAGTGCATAAGAAAGAAATATGCTACTCTGCACCAGAAGAAGCAACCGGTATATTGGTAACGTCAGTGTCACCAAGGTACGCACCATAATCCTCGGGGCAAACTACGTCATCTAAAGCTAAAAAATATTTATCCAGTCAGGATTGGAGCAAGATCATCATAACACTACGCTACACAATATAATATACAAGCACGCAAAATAGCAATAAGAAAAAGATGAATATGATATGACACAACAGAGATCACTATATCTTGGAAAAATAGTTCAAGAGTATAATTATGACGTGGAACAGTTGAAGGTATAATTAAGACACGAAGACAATACAAGATAACGATGAATATAAGACAAACCTCTGGGCAAAATGTCAACACGAAATAAATCACGTGTACGGTGTATTTTAGAATACAAGTGTTCTGCATGTGGACGGGTTAGGACATCCGACAGTTGGTACGTAAGGTGCAACGACTGCTATCAACATTAACATTGGGAAAAAATTGTTCATTGCGTATACCACATGCATACTAGTTGTACTCCCCCTCCTGACTCTCTCATAGGTAAACATGATCACTTTAACATTAACTTTAACTTTAAACATTGAACATTGAAGATAGAACATTGAACGAAAATATTAAGTGAACATGTATGGTTATGGTAACAAGTATAACTCTCGTGCACCAATGTTATAAAAGATAAGACTATCAATTTAAGGAAAAGAATAACATGCAGCATAAAATAAAGGCAAATAGGTCATAGTGATACATTATCTTGCTCCTCTAGATGAAGAAGTCATAACTCAAATGTCGTAGATCGATCTATCTCGTCACATAAATAATCAAAAGTTAGATTATGAAAATCCCACTCTAAAAACCCTTGAAAGTGGCTACTATTTTAACATAACTAATCCTATTTAATTCTAGAATAAATCTAAAGACCTAATTTAATCTAATATAATCTAAAGTACAACTTAAACAGGAAAGTTTGGCCATAGAAAGTCATATTTCTAATTTTGAAAACTATGACACGCAAATCGAGGCGTGCCGTTTACTATCTAGTTAAACATCGTGAACTCTAGATTTTGAAAATGTACCTTGGTAGATTTTAGTGCCACGAGTGCGTTGGAATCAACTGTGCCTTAAATTAACGTTTTGGTCAAAAGATATCACCGTTATGGCTAATCGTGACCAAAACGGTGATTCACCGATCAATTTTGAGTTCAATAGAATAACTAAAATAATAGATGAAGGAAATAATTTCTAGAAAAAATATATGTCGTAGAGCTATATGTTAGCTTTCCGAAACTTTAAATGATTCATGATTCGAATTCTTGGTTCTCCCGGAATCTCGAAAACACCGAAACGTGTCAAATTTTGGACAACTAGCACTCTACGAATTTTCCAAAAATTTAGGTTCGGAAATTACGAAAACAAATTCGATATTCAGAAAATATACCTCAATATGCTTCCAACAAAAAAAACGGCACGTGAAAAGCTCTTCTGGTTTGGCGGCAATCACATCGGGAAGTTAGAAGAACCCTAGATCAACCCACTCTCAAATTCGGCCAAGAAAATAGGATTTTGAATATAATAATATATATATATATATAGGAGAGAGAGAGAGGCGGTTCAGCCTGGGCGTCGACAAGTGGGCCGGGTTGGGGGCTGACTGGGTAATTATTTTAGGAAAATAGGTTTTTAATTACCAGAAATGAATTTTTAATCATTGTTTAATCAAATAACTCAAAATAAATATGTAAAAATATCAGAAAAATTTGTAAAAATTCCAGAAAATATAAAATAACATATAGAACCTAGAAAAATATTTGGGGTCAATATTTACTCATAGGCTTGCACAATAAATTCTAGAAGTCCTAAAAAATAGGTTTTTCCTTCATTTAATTATCTAAATAATTACAAAAAATATCAGAAACTTCCAAAAAATATAGAAAATAGTTTATAAGGTTCTAGAGTCTAAATAAATTTCGGGTCTCAAAAATAACCCTGAATGGCCACATGGTAAATCATGAAATAAAATAAAATATATAAATCATCACAAAATAAATATTTAAAAATTATCTAAAAATCATAATAAACTATAAAATAGCTAAATAATTCTAATAGAACCTATCTAGAGGAAATATGACCATAAGATGGTCCTAACTCACATATGGGCTTGGGCATGACTTTCTATGATCATAAAAATCAACCATAATCTAATCAAATAAAATTTTAAAAAAATTCATAAATTTTTAATCGGGGTGGCAGATGCCACAATACAATATGTGTAATTCACTCTGAGTATTCTCTTTGCTGTTGTGTTTCGGATAACCTTATGAAAGTGCCTTGTACGAGCGCAACCTAGGCTCGTACAGCATCACGTTCGGGAGATGACTACCGACTCTTCAAAATTGGGACATGACATAATGGTATCATATCACGGCTTTACATCCTTTGGTCTGCCGTTAAGTTAAGTCTCGAACATTTAACCTCGTGTCGATGAGATGAGTTGTTCCATATAGTGAATCCGTAATATTTTCTGAAACTAATGTGAGTCATCTTCTAATTCTAGAAATTGGGGAAGCTACTGCTGCGAGCAAAGAAAATGCTTCGAGCGGCTCGAGTAGTTCAAGGGCTAAACCCTCAAACGCTCATATGGAACGGATGCTGCGTATTCTGGAAGCGCAATAATGGCAGGTCGAAGAAAGTCAACGCCTGAATGAACAATACCGATGGCACGTTAAAAACCAGCAAAGACAAGCTGAGGTACGATAGACTCAGTTTGAGGCCCAATTTGATGTGAAATTCAAGTTGCAGCTGTCACGCCCCGCTCCCGTAGGAGCGATCGTCCTCGCTAAGGCGTGATACCGCACGAGCCTAGATTGCGCTCGTGCAAGGCAGTTTCATAACGGCCGATTATATCGGCGGCGACGGGGTCGTCGCACAGAAGTCTCAAGCAGAAATATCGAAACATGCAGCGAAATTTAAGAACAAGTACACATGAACACATGTCATTCAAAAGAAGCTCTTTATTGATATTGAATATAAGATTACACTTGTGGGCGTAAGGCCAAATTACAAGTCTATCGTGCTCACTTTTTGCTCGATTACAAGTCACTCTGCTCTCTCTCATATCTCGATTACAATGCTTGAGCCAGCGGAAGCTTCGGAAGGCGATGTCCATACATTATGTCCTGTATAAGTCTTCAGTCCACGCGGTCGCACGCTTCGAATTGCCAAGGAACTCCGTGCCTCGACGCGTCCAAGCGAGCTCCACGCCACGAGCTGCTACCTGTGCCTGCACATGAAACACTGTATGGGTGTCAGTACTCAACTGTACTGGTGGAGTGAGCTCCTCGCCCACCCATACAAAACTAACACGTTTCATTTACTTTGTGCAACATAAACCCTTTTACAATTGTCTTTCTATTCTTGCCTTAGGATCAGTTTTAGGACCGACGCCTTTGCATACTTGTGTCTAAGGACCATCCCGTGCTTGCACAACGACGTTAACTCATACTTTTGCCTTAGACCCTTCTCGTGCCAATAACGTTAACCTATCAAGTCGTGTTGCCTTACGGCCATAATCAGAGATGCAACTACACGAAAGACTCCATTTTCTTGCCTCTAGACCTTTCTCGTGCTTGTATTGTCGACGCACCGACTTATACTTGTCTTTTGTAACCAACTCTGGGACGTAAAGACTCTGTCGTACCATAACTCGATTTGTGCTTCAATATCTCCGAGGCAGCGCCTCCTTGCTTAGTCTTGCCTACACTTGGGTTGTGACAATACGGCCGTTCCTCATATTTCAAGGTCGTGTCCAGCAACTCAACGTAACTTCACACAACTTGCCCTACGGCCCTTCTCGACTTAACTCGCAACAACTTAAGCCTAACTCATGCAACTCTATGCCAACAACTTAACACTCGATGCCACATCTCGTGCCGAAGCACGCCGTCTTCGTTATAGCCAAATCTTAGGCCCAAACATTATGTCTTCTAACTGCATACATATCCAACTCAACTCAATCCAAAGGCACACACGCGGATTGTCGCCCGTGCCGACACATCTATATGAAAGGTCACTGGCATTAACTAGCCATTTTGGACATAGCCTGGCATTCGGGACCCATGTACCGCCGATTGCGATCCTCGATGCAAGTCTCCGACCTACCGGTTGCTTCATACCCAGCTCGGCTATAACCTGTTTCTTCCTAGGCCGAGTCGGTGCCCATAGCCCAGGGCTGCCGTTCGAAGAAACCATCGCCCTTGTCGACAAGTTTTCCATGACCACGCGCCTACGCTAACTTCTAAACTTAACGTAATACATGGTCTCATCATCATCATTTAGCTACTTTACTTTACTCTTTTCATACTTCCTTTGCAGAGCCCAAACCAGGGTTGCATCGGCGACTGAACCACAGTCCTGACATATTTTCTCTCGGAGACTAACCATCGCTTAGACTTAACATTCATTGAACTCAGGGAACAGCTACGGCATAGCCTTCCAACTTAACTTGAACATAACGTGTTTCCTTAAGTATCGACCGACCGTGGCTAACTTTTCACTGAACCAACACTGGCTCGTGCCTTAAACCGACTCGTGTTCTACGCAACGCTATCGCGTAAGTCATACTTCATATGATGGGCCTTGGGATCGTGGGACAATTTAACTTGACAACCGCAGAATGAGCGGGACAGCACTTGGAATGACTTAGGTCGACCGGCATAACTTTGCCTAACTTACTCAAGCCTACAACCTAACCCGAGGGACGAGCAAAGGCTATGCCAAGCCTTGCGTAGTGGAACCGTGCATGCTTTATCAAGCGTTTATACGGGCGACGCCTACGACTTAGGCAAGTTCATAGTTTTGTGTCAAAGACCAACTTTCCTTCTCCCAAGCCACGGGACGAAGGACCAAGTGTCATTTTCAAAGCACGTCGTGCACCAACTCTAAGCCGACCGTAGGATGTTTTCCATGTTCTAACTCATTTTGACCCGTCGGGATTATTCCCTTAGCTATGTGGATTCGTCTCTTTTATTATTAAGCCTACTTGTGCAAGTTGAAAATACGATTTATTATGTGAAGGCAAAGATGAGGCAAGTTCACCGAAACTACCCCACCTGAGCGAGCGGTCGTCTTGACCGAGCGAGCCTTTGAGCAGCCGTTGCAAGACTAAGGCCGAACACCGTCGGCGTTTCGATTCCTCCGATTGACTTTGCGGAACGGGGCACTACAACATACACCACTCAAAACAAGTCTCGTCCTTGAGACTTTCCTGGAGGCAAGCCATCCTACCATTTCTATGGCCAAGACTTAATCGTGCACACTCCGTCTATACGTTTCCTCAATTCCGAGCCACGCTCGTACTACAATCAATCTTTCCTTTAACACGATTCCAAGATCTCGGCACTCTCCCCTTTTCAAGTCTTGCTTGAACTCATTGTATCACTTGGCTGGACCGTACATGCATTCCAAGCGTCCCCAAAATACATGCATTCAGCAAAGCCGCATGATAGAGAATTCGTCATTGTCATTCGAGTCGTATCGTGCACATACCCAGGCGTCCCTGAAATATATGCATGTCAGTCGAGTCTCGTGAGCAGGGTTTCCTACATTCATGATTCACACTATCCATTCAAACCAATCCTCAAGATCAATTCTTCGACTGATAACTCTTGCAACAGGGGCGTTTCGCCTAACCGCTAGGCCAATCTTTGCGAGGCTAAGTCAATGTCAGGATTGGAATCATAGTCCCCCAACAATAATGCCAACACTGACCCCAATCCTAGGGTCAAACCATAGTCGGTAGTACGGGGTTTTCTACCCAAGCTTGCATCACTCAGATTTCTAAACATCGAGCACGATCACCTATTCGTATCAGTGCATTCATTGTGCATATTCGAGTCCATTCAAATCATCAATTCTAACCAATTCATGTATTCGATCACGAGGTCGTCTAGCTTTTGACAATATGTTGTGCCCCAATCTCACGTGAGTCCGATTATCCACGGTGGTTCATGAATCACTATGCAACGCACCCGCAGAATAATCATTCTCATCGGGGCGTAACTCTTATTTGAGTTTAGACTAACTCATTCTCGATACGCGGATTGGACCTACTCAATCCTCAAATTCAACCATCAAGCCTGCTGATTCATTCTCAAGTCTACCTTCGCGTCAAACCACAAGTCGAAGCAATCAGATTACCACGCCATCCAAGTTCAATCACTCCTGCTGTATGAATCACCATAGCAGCGCTCACGCAGAGTGATCGTCCTAATCGGCACGACGTATGTGCGAGGCTGGAGTTGCGCTCGCATAAGACAAGAATGTCGAAGTTATGGATAACGACGAAGCAAATCCAAACGTTTCATTTTTCTTCCAAGCCAAGATCTCAGTTCGATTGTCCGTTATAATTCGTTCAACTAGGAAATCCTCGAGCCATGTCTATCATTTTTTTGATACGTTTTAATATCCCGAGTATAGCATTTGTCGGAGCAATGGCATCTGCACGATCATCATTCGTCGAGTCAGAGTACTCCCGAGTTATCGTATATCAATCTTTGATACGCCTCAATACCATCGACGATATGCGTAACCCGACGATCTTCCTTTACAACCAATTTCGAGTCGTGCGACTGATGCTATTGTCTGAACTAGATATACCACATTCCTCGATATTCAAGATCAAGTTCAGTCGCTCTTCCTCAAGCTTGTTTCAAGATCATTGTTCGAACTCAAGTCACATTTCATTCGAATCAATCCAAAATTGTACGTGCAATCCTCTAAGTTTTCTCGATCAAGACCATTCATTTCATTCATCGTTTCGAATCACTTCTAACATGTATTGCTCGCTCACAAGTTGTCCTAACGAGATGCTCGTTCGGGACATTCGAAGTCACGATCAACTAAGCGTGACGCGTTCTAAGGCTCTGCGCGATCGCATCGCCTTGCCGTCATACTCGTTATTATTTCTAATCCCCAATCTTCGCTCGAATAATTTCCAAGAAAATCCATACACCACTCGGATTCGAGCCATTCGATCTAGCCTACAATCACGTTCGCGTCATTCGCTAAGACATCTTTCAGATTCATTCGACAAATTTCTAGCATAATCGCTCCAGTCGTACCGACGCGCTAGGTCGATCGCACTATTCCTCAAAATCCAAGTCAATCTTTCGCGTACGCCTAAGTGTTAGATCGATAGCGTTCCTATCGTTAGACACTCTAAGTGTATCTCCATTCCCGACCAAGCGGTACTTGTTATCGCGTGCGATTCGTTTGCACCAAGGGTCGAGGTGTGCGACGCGAAACACAACTTAGCCAAAAGGCCGTGTGCATAGTCATCCCGTGCGGACTATTCCGAGTTTACATGCTCAATTTCTAACGTCGACGTAGGACTATTTGGGAACACACGCAACTTTGCTAACATTAGCATGTGTTTTCATTCAAGACAAGTTGACACCGTTCGGCACAAAGGCCATCGCCTATCGATTCATTCGATTGAACGCTTGTACGTGCTTTTGAAAATATTTAGACTTATTGTATGGACATGCCGAGGGACATTCGAGAGAGAGAGCACACACTTATTTTCCAACGACGAGCTTTCAAAACTGAGACATTCGACGTGAAGTCCAAGGACGTAAAGCCGTGCTCTGATACCATTATGTCACGCCCCACTCCCGTAGGAGCGATCGTCCTCGCTAAGGCGTGATGCCGCACGAGCCTAGATTGCGCTCGTGCAAGGCAGTTTCATAACGGCCGATTACATCGGCGGCGACGGGGTCGTCGCACAGAAGTCCCAAGCAGAAATATTAAAACATGCAGCAGAATTTAAGAACAAGTACACATGAACACAAGTCATTCAAAAGAAGCTCTTTATTAATATTGAATACAAGATTATATTTGTGGTGCAAGGCCAAATTACAAGTCTCTCGTGCTCACTTTTCTCTCGATTACAAGTCACTCTGCTCTCTCTCATCTCTCGATTACAATGCTTGAGCCAGCGGAAGCTTCGGAAGACGATGTCCCTACATTATATCTTGTATAAGTCTTCAGTCCACGTGGTCGTACGCTTCAAATCGCCAAGGAACTCCATGCCTCGACGCATCCAAGCGAGCTCCACGCCACGAGCTGCTACCTGTGCCTACACATGAAACACTATGTGGGTGTCAGTACTCAACTGTACTGGTGGAGTGAGCTCCTCACCCACCCATACAAAACCAACACGTTTTATTTACTTTGTGCAACATAAACCCTTTTACGATTGTCTTTCTATTCTTGTCTTAGGATCAGCTTTAGGACCGACGCCTTTGCATACTTGTGTCTAAGGACCATCCCATGCTTGCACAACGACGTTAACTCATACTTTTGCCTTAGACTCTTCTCGTGCCAATAACGTTAACCTATTAAGTCGTGTTTGCCTTACGGCCATAATCAGAGACGCAACTACACGAAAGACTCTATTTCCTTGCCTCTGGACCTTTCTCGTGCTTGCATTGTCGACGCACCGACTTATACTTGTCTTTTGTAACCAACTCTAGGACGTAAAGACTCTGTCGTGCCATAACTCGATTTGTGCTTCAATATCTCCAAGGGAGCGCCTCCTTGCTTAGTCTCGCCTACACTTGGGTTGTGACAACGCGACCGTTCCTCATATTTCGAGGTCGTGCCCAGCAACTCAATGTAACTTCACACAACTTGTCCTACGGCCCTTCTCGACTTAACTCGTAACAGCTCAAGCCTAACTCATGTAACTCTATGCCAACAACTTAACACTCGACGCCATATCTCGTGCCGAAGCACGCCACCTTCGTTATAGCCAAATCTTAGGCCCAAACATTGTGTCTTCTAACTGCATACATATCCAACTCAACTCAATCCAAAGGCACACACGTGGATTGTCGCCCGTGCCGACACATCTATATGAAAGGTCACTGGCATTAACTAGCCATTTTGGACATAGCCTGGCATTCGGGACCCTTGTACCGCCGGTTGTGATCCTCGATGCAAGTCCCCGACCTACCGGTTGCTTCATACCCAGCTCGGTTATAACCTGTTTCTTCCTAGGCCGAGTCGGTACCCATGGCCTAGGGCTGCCGCTCGAAGAAACCATCGCCCTTGTCAATAAGTTGTCCATGACCACTCGCCTACGCTAACTTTTAGACTTAACGTAATTCATGGTCTCATCATCATCATTTAGCTACTTTGCTTTACTCTTTTCATACTTCCTTTGCAGAGCCCAAACCAGGGTTGCCTCGGCGACTGAACCACAGTCTCGACATATTTTCTCTCGGCAACTAACCATCGCTTAGACTTAACATTCATTGAACTCAGGGAACAGCTACTGCATAGCCTTCCAACTTAACTTGAACATAAAGTATTTCCTTAAGTATCGACCGACCGTGGCTAACTTTCTACTGAACCAACACTGGCTTGTGCCTTAAACTGACTTGTGTTCTACGTAACGCTATCGCCCAAGTCATACTTCATATGACGGGCCTTGGGATCGTGGGACTATTTAACTTGACAACCGTAGAATGAGCGGGACAGCACTTGGAATGACTTAGGCCGACCGGCATAACTTTGTCTAACTTACTCAAGCCTACAACTTAATCCGAGGGACGAGCAAAGGCTATGCCAAGCCTTGCGTAGTGGAACCGTACACGCTTTATCAAGCATTTTTACGGGCAACGCCTACGACTTAGGCAAGTTCATAGTTTTGTGTCAAAGACCAACTTTCCTTCTCCCAAGCCAGGGGACGAAGGACCGAGTGTCATTTTCAAAGTACGCCGTGCACCAACTCTAAGCCGACCGTGGGACGTTTTCCATGTTCTAACTCATTTCGACCCGTCGGGATTATTCCCTTAGCTATGTGGATTCTTCTCTTTTATTATTAAGCCTACTTGTGCAAGTTGAAAACATGATTTATTATGTGAAGGCAAAGATGAGGCAAGTTCACCAAAACTACCCCACCTGAGCGAGCGGTCGTCTTGACCGAGCGAGCCTTCGAGCAGCCGTTACAAGGCTAAGGCCGAACACCATCGGCGTTTCGATTCCTCCGATTGACTTTACGGGACGGGGCACTACAGCAGCAGAAGCAGCTTGATACTCTTCAGCAGATTGTCCCGACAGTTGTGCCCAACAGTAACTCTGCAATGAATCATGCCGTAACCGAGCTTGCGGCATGACCTAGCAAAGTCGAACTAGAGGAGCCCAAGCATCAACCTACAACACCGATAAATTTCAACTTTGAGGTGTCAAAATTCAAAAAAATTGCCTCACTTCCTTCAGTGGTACTGAAGATCCTTCTCTGGTGATCGACTAGTTAGAGGATGGAAGATCATTTTGAACTTCTGGGCATTGAAGAGTCCAAGAAAGTTACCTGCGCTCAGCTTCAACTCAGATTGAATGCACACGACAGGTGGGCCATACAAAAGCGAGCAATCTGATGCGACGACGAGACGATGGTGATTACTTGGCCCATCTACCGAAAGGCATTCGAGATCGAATATCTCCCCACAGCCGTTCGACAAGAAAAGGAGAATAAATTTATGCAGCGGAGGTAAGGTAACATGATGGCACGACTGTATGCAACAAAATTCAACAGAGTAGCCAAATTTGTTGGGCCATACTTGCTTACATAGAGAGTCACACTCGACGGTTCGAAGTGGGTCTACGACCCTCTATCTCTGCTCATGTGTCAGTTCTGGAATACAAGACGATATGCGAGTCTCTGAATCATGCTCTCCATCGTAAGTGCTAACGTCCCCCAGCCGCTGCCGGCACTGTGCATATATACAATCACAAACGCCCTAGCCATGCATACGGGAGGAAACAACGCGACCAAGCATCCAAGCAACGTGCACCAGGGAGGATACCAAGGGAAGAACACGAGACCTTGCTGTACTAGATATCGTCGATTCGGACACCCAGCTGTCGATTGCGAAGTTCTTGAAGGTAGATGTTGTAACTATGAAAAAATGGGCCACTTTAGTTCAAACTGCCCGGCCAAGAGACCGAACCCAAATGTGCCTCCGTCGTAGCATTGTCCAGATAATTGAGGCTGGCACCCCGAGTCGCCCAGTCGGCACAGCAAAATGGCCAATACCGTCTCCCTAATGTCCAAGGATGCGTCTATGCCATGACTCAAAATGAGTCATTCACTCTGATACAGTCGTGATAGGTATACTGCTCCTCAATAATAAGCCTTCTCGTATATTGTTTGATTCAGGTGCTACGCATAGCTTTATATCGGCAGACTTTGCCGCCGAACACAAATTTCTCATGCCATCGCTAGGCCTTAATCTTAATATTAACATAGCATCGGGCAAGTCACTACTTGCAAACTTAGGCTGAGAGACGAAATCATCTATATCGGAGGTAAACATGTGTATCTTGATGCAATAATTCTAGATATTAAGGACTACGACATCATGCTGGAAATAGATTGTCTCGGTGCTTGCAATGCCACCATCGACTACACCAGAAAAAGGTCAACTTCTACATACCTGGAGTGACCGAATTCTGCTACTCGTGTGGTGAAGCATCGTCGACCTGCATGGTGATCTCGACAATTTCTGGTTGGAGGATGCTGTATTTCAGATACGAATGCTACTTGGCGTCCATTCGAGACATGCGACAGTATGGTGCAAACACAGGTCAGACCAACATTGTGGTAGAATTCTTCGACGTATTTTCGGACTAGGTACCCGACATAACACCCGATCGAAAAATCGAATTCACCATCGATACCTTTCTTGACACTCGCCCGATATCTAATGCTCCATAGAGAATGGCCCACGTGAGATGAAAGAACTTAAGGTCCACTTGCAAGAGTTTCTCGACAAAGAATTCATCTTGTCTAGTGTTTCGCTATGGAAAATGCCCGTATTGTTCGTAAAGAAAAAGGATGGGTCAATACGTCTGGACGTCGACTACCAAGAGCTGAACAAAACCACCATCTAGAATAAATATCCACTACTCCGTATAGACGACTGGTTCGATCAACTATAAGGCGCCTCGGTATTTTCGAAGATTGATGTTCGTTCGAGTTACTATCAACTCAAGATCAAGCCGAACGATGTGTCGAAGAAAGCCTTCCGTATTCGATACGGCTACTATTTATTTCTGGTAATGCCATTGGCCTAACAAACGTTCCAGCTGCCTTCATGGATCTTATGAATCTGGTGTTTTGACCCTTTTTCGACAAATTTGTCGTAGTCGTCATTGACGATATTTTTGTCTATTCGAAGGGCAGAGTGCAGCATACACAGTATCTACGAGCGATACGCGAAACCCTTTATGACAATCAGTTGTATTAGAAGATGAGCAAATGTGAATTCTAGCTAAACAGTGTATCATTCCTTGGGCACATCATCTTCGCAGAGGGCATCACAGTCGATCCAAGAAAAGTTGAAGCAGTTGTTGATTAGAAATGGCCTGAGTCAGTTAGTAAGATTCAAAGCTTCCTTGGCTTGGCGGGATACTACCGGTGCTTCGTGAAAGACTTTGCGAAGATTTCATCACCATTGACTCACCTCATTCAAATGGGAGTCGCGTTTGAGTGGTTATACGACTGCGAGACTTGATTCCAGGAGCTAAAATAGCAGCTTATTTCGGTCTTGATACTCGCACTTCTTGAAGGGAATAAGGGATTTCAAATTTTTAGTGATGCTTCCGACCAGGGCTTGGGATGTGTGCTCATGCAGCAGAATAAGGTGATATACTTTACTTCTAGACAGCTGAAGCCGCATGAGAAGAACTATCCTACGTATGACTTGGAACTAGCGGTAATTGTGTTCAAACTAAAACTGTGACGTCAATATCTTTATAGCATGGCATGCAGTATTTTCACGGATCACAAGAGCCTAAAGTATCTCTTCACCCAGAAAGAACTGAATTTGCGGCAGAGGTGATGGCTAGAACTGATCAAGGACTACGATTTGACTATCGACTACATGCCGGACAAGAAAAATGTTGTGGCGGATGCATTGAGCTAAAAATACATAGCCTCACTATACATGAACGAACGACTACTTAGCGATTTGGCGGATATGGACATCGAACTCCGAGTTCAATTTGTAGGTATAGAGCTTGCTCAACTACGCACGGAGCCGAGTTTGTTGAAAAAAATCAATACCGTTCAAAAGGACAATCCCTGCCTAAAGAAGATGGGAGAGCTGAATTCAAAGTGTAAGGCGAGCGACTTTGTGGAAGATGAGACCAACGTACTACGATTGAAGGGCCGACTATGTGTTCTGGATGACTTAGAACTAAGAAAGAAGATATTGCCGGAGGCATACTATGCAAAATATTTCTTGCATCCAGAAGTACCAAGATGTACAAGGACTTTCGCACAACATTCTGGTGGAAAAGGATGAAGATAGATGTGACAATCTTTGTATCGCAATGCATGGCATGTTAGCAAGTACTAAAAGCTAAACCCCAGAGACCGGATGGGGAGATGTAGAACCTTGCTATTCCAAAGTAGAAGTGGAAGAACATCTACAAGGACTTTATTATTGGTTGTCGAAGATGCCACGGAGAAACGATGCCATCTGGGTCATTGTCGACAAACTAACCAAGTCAGCATATTTTATTGCCATCAAAGTTACTTGGAGCGTCGATCGCCTGGCCCAGATTTACCTTGATAAGATTGTGCGACTGCACGGAGTGCTTATATCTGTCATCTTTGATCGGGATGGGCGATTTCTGGCACGCTTTAGTAGTAGCCTTCAGTAGTCTCTAGGTACTAAGTTTAAGTTTAGCTTGTCTTACCATCTTCAGATCGACGGCCAAATGGAGCACATGAATCAAATTCTCTAAGATATGCTATGGCTCTGCGTAATTGACTTGAAGTCGAGTTGGGACGTTCATCTACCGCTAGCAGAGTTTGCATACAACAATATCTACCAGTCAACATCAAGATAGCGGCGTATGAAGCCTTGTACGGACGTAAGTGCAGATTAACCTTTTGCTGGGATAAAGTAGCAAAGTGGCAGATTCTTGGTCCAGATCTGCTGGAACAGATCGTACAGAAAGTTCGGCTCATTTGGGAAAGACTGAAGATTGTATAGAGTCGACAAATGAGCTACGCAGACACCCATCCATGACCCCTCGAGTTCTTAGAAGGCGATCACGTATTTCTGAAGGTAATGCCCATGTCACCAAGTTCAGAGCTAAAGGTAAGTAGAGTCCAAGATTTTTGGGACCCTTCGAGATACTTAAGTGAGTCGCCCCAGAAGCTTATCAGATTGCGTTGCTGCCAACACTATCAGATGTACATGATGTCTTCCACGACTCGCAATTTTGAAAGTATGTGCATGATCCGAAATACGTGGTAGAATTTGGTCAGCTAAATCTGAAGGCGGACTTCTCTTATGTGGAGGAACCTGTCCAAGTCTTGGAGCACAAAGATAAATTTCTCTAAAATTGGGCAATCTCTATCGTCCGCGTACTCTTGAGGAACCATTTGGTCTAGGAGTCGACTTGAAAACTCGAGTCAGAGATGAGGAAAAAGTTTTCTTCATTGTTTTCTTAGAGGTAGGCTCTCTTCTTAAGTTTCGAGGATGAAACTTTTTCTTAGTTAGTTATGGTGTAGTTGTTTGCCATCAAAAATACGACAAGGTTTTATTGATTAAACTTTAGTATTTCAATTATAAACAAAATAGTAAACAATGTAGGACTTAGACGTAGTCCTAGGAGTACAGTCTTTTGTTTTTATCTGGAAACTGTATCGGTAGAGCGAGTGGTAATGCGTTGACTCCATTGACGATCTGACGACGATCTTGAACTCTTTGAAGGTCTGGATTACATTGGATGCTGGAGCGTTGCGAGGAGAAGAGGACATTAAACGTCTCTTCTGGCCTCCGTATGTGTGTATATATTCGTCCTTGTGTGTTGGGTGAAGGAATGATCCTTCTATTTATAGATAGCAGGCTGGCTGCTCATGTGCGCATATGTCGAATGCGCCTGGATGTGGGGTTGCCATGTGGCTGATGCTGGCAGGGGCACATGGTTGATCTGCCATAAATTGAAGCTGAATATAATGGACTGTTGTACTGGGCTGCGATGGAGCTGACACGTGGCAGTCGTAAAGATTTGGTTATTGCTGAGATCTTGGGTGGTTAGCACCCATTTTTGAATAGAACTGAGTCAAGGGACACATAGCGTATGCCTGTGGCTCAAAAATCTCGGTTTTGGAGGAGAGTGATCTATCGGGGTACACCTAGGATCGGGCACATGCAGGCGACTTAGTCTATGAGGTTTACGTATCATAGACGAGTCTGGGCGTATGGCTTTTGAGGTGCATGTAGAGCTTTGCATCATGGTGTGCCTAGAATTAGGCGCAGGGAAGGTGACTTGGTCTCATGATCTTTAGGAGCCATGAGCATGTCCAGGCGCATGGTTTTTGAGGCACATGCAGAGCTTTGTCTTCTGTTGCTTGGGATCAGAAGTAAGCCGGGGGCGCATGGCCACGAGGCGCATACGAATGATCGATCTGCCACGTTGCTGACCCCATGTGTAATGATGGTGCTAACATCAGCGGTGTTTCATTTTCTGCACAGCTGATTGGACGGCTCTTGGAATGCGTTGCCGCCTTTTGTTATTCAGCATTAAATGTTTGATGGAGACGGTTGCATTGGTTAGTGCCAATCTGGGTGCATGGCTATCGCCCACTGGGCGCATCTATAGGGAGCATATAATATCGATGGCACATCTGCCAATGTGTCGCATCCTCTTTGGCCCGCCTGTTGGGTTCTTCGAGGCGTTAATGGTTGCCTTGACTTAGCCGAATACGAGGCGACGGATGTATTTGCTATTAATGTAAATTCATTGTATAGAATTTGGAACGTTGGCCATTTGGCACTCGGGTGTAGGCTGCCCGTGCTTATAAATAGCCGCATGAGGGAAAGCTTTGCTTTTATTCTTCCTTTCGATATAAAGATGAACTTGGTCGGAGCTTTGCCTTAGTGAACTGTCGAACTCGAGCTCTTTCCGAGGGTGAAGATGCGCTACCCCAGTCTTTCCGTCGTTCTGAGCTTCTGTGATAGTATCTGTTGCATCCAAATATTTGGATCGTCGAGTCCCGACACAGGCCGATGGTGCCTGTTGCATCTAAAGATTGTGATGGCCGTGCTCCATCTTTCGTTATGCTGGCAAAGCCACAGGTTGCCGAGTGTGCCTGTTGCTTCCGAAGATCGGGGCATCTTGCTGTAATCTTTGTCGAGCTAGGGGAGCTCCTCCTCCTGCTACACAAGGGCTGATTGGTGTTGATGCGCCTGCTTCATAATGACGAGGCGATGTGTCTGGATGAGATATCAGAGTGATGCGCCTGACGGATGATGCGCCTGGCATGGGGCGCTTTGCAGTTGCTGCGCCTGGCTGTTAGCTTTAAGATCTTTTTTTTTTATAGAAGTTCTCATTTGTAAAACCTTGCCTTAGACATGTAATAGACTTTCATATGAAATAAAAGCCTTCTTTTCAATATCTTTAAACTTGTACTTTTCTTTATTGTGCCAAGTATCTATTTGAGCTTTCTGGCGTATTTGAGTTGGTCGCATGGTTGGGTTGAGCACATAGTAATTCTGGGCTATAGATGCGCCTGAAATTCTATGTTTCTACAAGACCCCCTTCAAAGTTTTCAAAACTTTTTGGGCAAGTTTTGGAATACTTTAAATAAGAAGCATGGAGATTAACGACTATGGGTGTATGCCCTTCGCCTAGGCGCATGGCTCTTCTTGGCATATAGTCGTTATGTGCGTCACTGTAGAGAAGGTTGTTGCTTAGGCGCATACTGCTAGGGCACATGCTTCTTCTGAAGAGATAACGCCTCGATCTTAGAAAAGATTAATGATGATCTTTTGAAGATAAGCAACCGTTGGTTTCTCGAGACCCGAAGCGACTGATTGCTGATATCACGCCTCATCGGTTTACACGCGAGGCCAAGCCTATAAATAGGTGGCTTGTGAGGAGAGCGAGTCTTCTACTTTATGAAAAAGCTTTCTTCTTCCTCAGAGCTTTTTACTTCTTTTTTCTTTGCTAGAGAGATGGCTTCCAAGACTCCCCTAGGCGGTGCTGCTAGTCGAGGAAGGGGCCGAGGCAAGAAACCCTTGGAGGTCGACACGGAGGAAGTCCCCGTCGTCATGGAAACCCATGCCGACGTTCGCCCGGAAGTCCTCGGTGGGTATTCTCTTGCCTTGGTCTTTGTTGCAGTGATGTTGGGGTGACCTAACTGTAGAAGAACCACCTCATGTTGATGTGCTTAGGCTGACGCACATGGACTTTTGCCCTGACGATGCGCCGAAGCCCTTTAAGCTGACGCACATGGACTTAAGTCCTGATGATGCGCCGAAGCTTCTCTCACTGACGCACATGGACTTAGGTCCTGATGATACGCCGAAGCTTTATTTGCTGATGCACATGGACTTAGGTCCTGATGATGCGCCGAAGCTTCACTTGCTAATATGCATGGACTCAGGTCCTGACGATGCGCCAAAGCTTCTCTTCAATTGCACCCAAAGTTTTGATCCTGTGTCTTTGTTGGCATTCTCCTCTACGTACTTGGGTTTCAGCCCAGTTGACGTGCCAGAGATTCTTATGTGGCTCAGATACTCATGTTGGGCTCCTAAGTCCTTTTAGTCTTTTGTCTGATGGCTTTGTTTCATTTTATGTGACAGTGTTGATGACGATCCCCTTGCTGAACGAAGTCCTTTTGGACCATGCGCTCTGTCAACTGGGCGTGGATTTTGATGAGGTTGGTTGTGAACCCCGCAAAGGCTGCCATTATGTTGGGTTAGCCTCCGGAGAGGATGGCCCAGATTCACGAGCAGCACGACACATTCCTCTAGGGCACGACGGAAAGAGGAACACTCAAATCTGCTGAATCTGAGAATAAGTCCTTCTTGAAACCCGAATTCATGTTCGGAGACCGCCCGACTTCTACTGAAGCGAAGGTGCTGGGGATCAAGAAGGATTGGTTCTTCAAAGCCAGAGGCGTAAACATGTATATCAAGCAAGCGGAGCGCCAATTGCCTTTGACGGCCTTCCGTATTCTTGCTTCGAAGAGAAGGATGGAATGGGAACTCACTCCCTCTCAAGAAGGAGCCGTGGTTGGCACTATACGGCTCGATACCTCCTCGAACCAGTGGAACACCTTGACGGCTACGCAAGTCGGGACCTCTCACCATTGGCGAACTTTGTGTCCCGAGGGTATCTATAGTGATGTTCCCACCGATACGTTTACGTTCAATGCTTCAACCTTCGTCAATCGTCTGGCATCGGCCAAGTTATCATACCCGAAAGGAGAGTTTCGGGTCGAGGGTTGGGGCTACTATGTGCAGAAGTGGGACGAGTTGACCCTTTGGGTTCTGACAAAGTTTAGAGCCGATCTCAAGAAGATTGGTCTTATCACTGCTGTTCATGCTACTTAGGCGGGCATAGACCTGAATAGGCACATATTTTTCGCTCTTCTGGAGATGTACAACACCCACACCGACACTTCTTCACTCCCGTAGGGGAGTTAGGACTGGCGCTACACAAGATGTACGAGGTCTCGAAGCTCCCTTGGGGGTCTCAACCCTATGAGGAGTATTTTCCCTCAAACGAGGAGTTATTGGCTTTAGAAGAGAAGAACTCTGAGATGATGGCAGTCTTCAAGGTGGTTGCGAGCCATCATTACCCGCTTCAACGCAGGGAAAAAGACAGGGCGCAGCCCCATGTGAATGCTTGGAGGGAGTATGTCTTCAAGCAAGACTTGGCGGATCGTTTGAAGATCCATTTTATGACTCCATAGGGGCTCTCCCATCCTGAGGTACTCGCTCAAATTTCTAGGCTCAGTGAGAAGAACCCTCGTGAAAATGAGGATCGAGAGCTATCCGAGCACATCTATAGCTGCTTCTGGCACTGTGCTCATAAGATGTCTCCAAAGGCCGTATTGGCGTCCTTTCTGATGCTATGGCTCTGCGACCATGTATTCGTCGGTGGGTCCATTCCTTGGAGAGGATATCCAGGAATCTCTTTTTATCGGTTGTGAAGCTGGTCTTTGGTTACCCTCTGGCTCTGCTTCCTGCTATGGTGTGCAACCTGAAGCGGGGTTTGAGAGAATTCACCGATGATATGATAGGTGAGAAAGGCAAGAGGAGTAATTTCCCTTGTGCGGAGCTGCCCTTCCATTACCTGATGGGATGGCTCATCCTGCATCACCCCAACATAATGACTCCTGGGTCGGCCGAGGAGCACGAGGAAGGTGACGCTTTTATCCGTCGCTTCTACAGGCAAAAGTGGTTGCATACAAGGGTACATGTCTGCAAGAGGGTTTTGTCTTATCTCCAAGGATGGGAGATTACCACGATTGCTCCAACCTTTGATCGTTGTGAGGCAGATGAGGAGCTGGAAGATGCCGGTGAAGATATAATTTCTTTGGCACTATGGGGGTTCCACTGGATGTCGAGCATCTGGCCTTCACACCTTGTGTATCGGAATCAGAACTGTTGCTTCTTGGAGCCATATTTGCCCAGTCGCTTCGCACGCCAATTCGGCTACACCCAACTGATGTTGAAAAACACCAATAGCTTTCTGGGATTCATTGGGAGTTTATTGGATGGTGCCCGGGGTGGCAGTATTACAATACCGGGTGCACTGGGGGGATTCACGCTACCGGTCCGCAACCCCCAACCATATATATTGTATTCTGCCACAATTTTTTACTGCGCAATGAATACCGTTCATGTTAGATTTGATCGGGAGACTAGTTTCATTGTCGGCACGTAGGTCGAAGCTTCGGAAGGCATGCTAGCAACGGCTCAAGCTTATCATCCTCCTGAAGTGACAGCATACAGAACTGCCCCTGTGGTAGCGGCAGGAAGCTCCCAGGAGGACCCCTCGGCCAGACCATCGAAGAGATGTGCCCCGACGGAGGCAGATTCATCTGACCCGAAGAGGCCCAAGAAGGCTTTAGCTACGCATGTGCAGCCTTCGGCAGCTCTAACAAAACCAGCTCCTGTAGCGGTATGTGTATTGTCATCGGTCTGGTTCAGTTATTTCCTCTTTCGCTTATATGTCGCTTCTTTTACAGGAGAAGAGGAAATCCCGGTCATCGAAACCGGGCCCAAGTCAACAAAAGGAAGTGGCAAGCTTGCCTGATGAGCGTATCCCTCCGATCGCGCCGTCTCCTGTGGAGGTGACTTTGGGTGATGTTGTCACCGTGGAATTCCTAGTACTTTGGGCTACGGTGGAGATGATACTGCAGGTGGAGTGGCACTTGAGGATGTTGACTCCTCTCATCGGAGAGGTAGAGCAGAGTCTTCATAGGGAGTGAAACAATATACTGTAGGGTCCCCTAAGATTGGTGCGGGAGGCTCAAAAGAAGTTGTCAGACAAACCCCTCCTGATGGGAAGGAAGAATGGGACTCGTCTTCTCCAGACGATGCTCCTGAAGAAGATGTTGCTGGGGATGTTCCCGCAATAAGCAGAGATGAATGTGCCGAGAAGTCGACCGCTGAACCCTCTCTTGGAGAGGCATTGGAGAGCACAATTTTAAAGGCTGCTCCATTGTCTATCTCTGTTCTTGCCCCGGTGGGTGACATGACTCGCTTGTCGAGTCCGACTCCAGTCCCGAGAGTTGATATTGATGAGGGAGGAATGGCTCGACTACCGAGTCCTACTCCGAACTTGAGTGAAAAAGAGGCGAAAGGATTTGCTCTCTCGTCTGATGTTGAAAACCTTCCGTCGATGGTAGGAGGATCCGTATCTGCCACCAATATTGTTGCCGGGCCTGTTGTGGCGGACCCGGCTGTTATGGGGCTGCCTGATGCCCATTTAAATAAGGGCAAGAGCCCTATGGTGGAAGATGCACCCTTTCTTCCTCCTACCTGGGGGGAGGTATCGGGTCCTCAGGGAAGTTTAGGGGTCATGATTTTTGAGACTCCGATTTCTTCTTCTGAAGATATAAGATCTGAGGCTCCTTCGAGCCAAGCGGTGACTGCGCCCTCAGCCTCAGGCGTGGGAGCTTCTGCAGGAGTTGCTCCCTTAGCACTTGTAGCGACTCCGACAACTCCTGTAATGACATCTCAAGTACTGGCTGATGCAGATAAATATGTAAAATTTATGGTCGAGGTCGTCTACAAGATATTGCGACGGGGGGTGTCAGCTATATTGGACGAAGGTGGAAGCTTCGCGACCGCGAGGCACATGGCACTCCCTTTTATCCAGCAGATCCGTAGTTACCAAGGCCATGATCATATGGCCGAGATCTTGGAAGCTTCTATGACTGAGCTCAATCTTTGCCTGACAGAACTTTGGAACATTCGGTGAAACAATTTTTTTCCTAAATCGAAGAAAAGCAGAATAAGCTGAAGGCTTTCGTTGAGTCGGCTTACTCTGACACCATGGCTACCTGGGCGCAAGAGATGGCTGATCCTGTAGACAAGGAAGGGAGTTTATCCTTGTCGATGGAGGATAAGGCCAAACTGTGAAGTCCCTGAAGGTCAACTTCGTAGAAGTTGATGCGCAGATTCGTCATCTGCAAGAGCAGTAAGCCTGGCTTCTGGCTGATTCCGAACAGGCGCAGGTCGAACATGTTCAGCTTATGGAGGAGACGGCAAGGTGCACTCGCCGTGCGGCCCTCTTGCTTTGTCAGAAGAAGGAGTTGGGCAACAAGTTCACTGTTGACCTTGCTCCTGAAGCCAGGCACACAATGCGCCAGGAAGTTGAGCGTCACGTTCTAGCGACTGTGGAGACTTGAGCTCAAGAATTATAGCGTCGGGTGGACGAGTTGGTTGTCGATCCTTAGTCTCTTTTTGGCTTTATTTTCTTTTGATTTGGAGAAACTTCTGTCTCTCTTTAGATGTAGGTTCTTGCAAAATGTAGCTCTTTGTTATTTCCTTTGTTAAAGAAATAAAGAACCCTTTGCTTTGTTCAACTGTTTTGGTGATTTTTGTGGACCTATTATCTTTTGCGCACTTTGGTGTGGGTGCAGAGAATAAGTTGTATGATGGACCCAACATATTTACTCACAGGTAATATGGACATGATAAATATGGGATATCTCTACTGGTGATTTTATATGGACTTATCATCCTTGGCGTACCTTGGTTTTAGGTACGGATTGATAAGTTCAGAGAGAGGACCAACATATTTACTTAGAGGTAATGTGGACATAGTAAATATGGACTAACTGGTGGAGCTTTCCTACTCAGAGGTAATACGGACATGGTAGGAGTGAACTTTGTAGGTGTTTATAGAACATCTCAGAGGTGATATAGATGTGAATGTTCTATGGTGCAACAACAGGGATTATTGTATGGAATGTTTACTCAGTGGTGATGTGGACATGGTAAACATTGCCTTAAGCATGATCTTACATGATGCAGGACCCTGCTTGATGAGGTGTAGAGAAGCAACTCAGAGGTAGTGTGGACGTGGTTGTTCTTCTATTGGAGATAGAATGCAACAAAACGACTGGGTTCCAGAAGCATATGATTTCAAAAGATGGGGTGTGAACTTGGTCTGGTCAAGTTCACCGGTCCTCTCTCGGGGAAGAGGTAGTATATTTTTGACATATATCAAGAGTGGAACTTCTTTGAGGTTTTACCGACGATGGGAAGTACGGTTGTTAAGTTGGATGACAGTACCTTCCTGAGGACCGAACTGATGCTGGTATCGGAGTCCCAAATTGAAGTTTCAACGAGTGAGAATGTATGACATCATCTGCTTCTGATTCTTCTAGAGTTATTGGAGGCATGATATAGTCTACCTTCCGTCGGGTACGGTGATAGTAGTCTTGCGACTTTCCTTTTGGCACTGGAAGTCGTAGGAAAAGACGTCGACCTTTGCCGTAGTTCAGACCTTGTCCATTCTTCAAGTTGTAACCTATCTTTTGGATGAGATACTTAGCTCGATCGATGTATCGGTAGGTTTGCATTCTGCCGGTGTCGGGTTCTGGCTCCGTCGGTGGGAGGTCTTGGTGACGCTCGACTTTGCCAAAGACAATGGGTCTTGGTGACGCTCGACTTTGGCAAAGATAATGGGCTTCTCGTCCTTGTTCTGAGGCGGAACTATGTAACAGACTCCTTGGTACAGGATGACTCAATTTTTATGACTCATAGTCATTTTTTGTGTTGACAACGACTGTAGAGCATTATCTAGAGTGTACATGGTATTTCAATGTGGAAGACTAGGATAATTAAAAGACACTCTATTATTGATAAAATATAGGATCTTGTCCCAAGGGATTACATCATCGAGGGATGGAGCATCGACATTAGCCGATATGTACTCTCGAAGTTCTTCGTCAGTGAGAACTGGAGCAGCCTTGGGAGGTTCATGAGAGTTTTTCGGAAGCTTACCCTATGCTGGCTCCTGGGACTATGCTGAGAAGGACGTCGAGGTCTTCTTTGATGGCCTGACGGGTGCCGACAACTGAGGAGGTCTACCTTTGAGCCGTACCTTGAGGGGAGCCTCGGTTGGTGTGCCGGGAGCTGGAACCTTTCCCTATAGCTTATCTATGAGAGGAGCCGCCACTTGAGGGGGCTTGCCTTTGAGGCGTATCTTCAAAGGAGCTTTGTTGGGCGTAGTGCCCAATGAAGCTGGAGCCTTCCCGCGGAGTTTGACTACCATAGGAGCCGGTGTTTGAGGCGGCCTTCCTTTGAGTCGCACTTTTAAGGGAGCATTGATTATCATGTCCGCCTCTAAGTCAGTTTCAACCTCAGCTTCTTCCTCATCATAAGTGTCATTGGCTTCATCTTCGAGATGAATTGATTTGTATAAATCAACATCGGTGAAGAAGGCTTCAATCCCCTGAAGGGATCGACATCAGCAAACTTTGTTCGGATGATGCCGCTAGTAGATACGTATTTCATACATTGATGGAGGGTGGATGGCACCACCATATATTCATGTATCTATGGCCGTCCCAACAGAATGTTGTAGTTGACGTCTGCATCCACAACATAGCAAGTCACCTCGATCTGGCGATCGTCGATGTGACACTTCAAGTGGATCTTCTCCAGCGGCTCACTCTTACTGGCGTTGAAGCCACTGATGGCAGTGTAAGACGCTGTCAGGCGATGCATCAGGATCCCCAATGTCTTAAGTAGTGTTCGGGGGATGATGCTAAGAGAAGACCCCGGGTCGATCTGTATTCGATCCACCTTGATGGCATCGACGTACCCTGTGTAATACAGGGGTCTGTTGTGCCTGTTGTTCTTGAGCAGCATATCAGGTTGAGTGAATGTGATGTTGGGGATAATCTCCCCCATATTATGGCAGTACGAACATACTGTAGGATCATCGTCAGGCTGCTTGACCTGACTGATTAAAGACTCGGCATCCTTCAGGGCTTCACAAAGAGCCTCCCGAGTATCTTTGGATAGGCGGAGGAGCTCGAATAGGGAAATCCATGCTATAGTACTGGCCAGTTGTGCCAGTATGTCGAAGTTGTAGGGCTTAGCTAACCCCGGAGTGTTGTATTTTCGAAGAGGCCTGTCGAAGCGGGCCTCCTTCTGCTTTTGTTTATCAGCTGCAGGAGGTTGGGATGAACCTTCTCCTTGGACAGCTGTCGTGATGATAGAAAGCGTCACTTCGGGCGGAACCTCCTCTGGTTGGGCGTTCTGCTATGAACACGTTTGTACGGGAAGTGCTTCTTCAAGGGAGGAAGTCACCATTCGGCAAGACTTGGTCTTCTTGCCTTTGCTTTTGGAGGTAGAAGTTACCCCCGGTTGAGTCAGCTCTAGAACGAGATCCGGTGAACCCATATGATCTTTTCCTTAGATGTTATGAGTGGTGTGAGCCCACCCACATTGTCATGGGTTGGTGGAAGGTTGACTACTTCCATTGTCTCCTTTAGGATGGGGACAATGCCATCTTGAGCCGCGGTAGGCGGTAAGGTGTCGAACTGGAGCGACACCATGTTGGCCGAGACTGTCTTCTCCTCGTAATCGAGTGAGACGACGTTCGCATTGATCATGCACTGTATATAGTCTTTGAGGATGTAGCAGCCTTTAGTTGGATGTCCAATGAACCGATGGTAGTGATAATACCTTGGGTCGCCGACTCTGCCTACTTCGTCAGGACACTTGGGATCAGGTAACTTAATTTTGTTGCCCTGCTACAGCATCTCGAAGAGCTGTAAGGTATCCTCATCGTGGAAGGAATAGACCATCTTCGGTCGTGGTACGGTAGGAGGCCTCTGGGCAGGACCATGCGTCCTGTTAGATGCATTGACAATCAATGTCTGTTTCCCTTTTGCTTTGCGGCTGCTACTACTGGTCGCAGGCCATTTCTCTTTGTCGTCGAAGGTGGGGAAGTTAACCCCAAAAAGGCGAGTGTTACGTGCCTTCTTCTCAGCAGCTTCGGCTTCGATGATCAACGAACTCCAATCAGACGGGGGAGTGGAGTTGAGCCAGAGCTTGATCGTGGCGATCATGTTCATGCTGCAGGAGTCAATGAATGCATGTTTCGGTATGCCTGGAGGCAACCTTAGGCATGTATGTCGGAAACGCTCGATGAATTCTCGAACAGTCTCCTTGTCACGCCCCAGACCCGAAATACCGGGGGACGGAAACAGACTTGGCCAGCTACGTATTACGGGTAGAAGAAATACCGAATAATACGATCAATGCTGTAAACTAGACAAGGGGGTGCATACTATATACAAGTCTCGCTAGGGTCACATGACATCTATTGTCTCAATCAATGAATCAAGAAGCAGTAAATAAAGAGCATATATGATAAAGAAATAAGACGTCCCAAACACTCGGTCAAAATGTTCTTGAGATCTGGCTTTACAAAACATAGCCAAATAATATGATAAGGTATACAAAATCGCTATCAGCTGCAGTCTGAATTAATTACAATTATATAAAAGCAAGTGCTAGACAGTCCGACTAGCAGGTCGGTGCCAAAACGGCAAAAGTAAAGTAAAGAACAAGACGAGTAGGGAGTCAAGGAACCCACTCGTGGCCTCCTGCGGTCATTCTTCTAGTATTGACCATCTTGAGGGTAGAAGTAAGCTGAGTCCTCGGAAGATGGCTCTAGATCTGGCCATGCAAAACAAGAGAGGTTAGACCTCTAATAGCAAGTACCACAAAGGAAGCACGACATAAAGGATTAAAACCAGTAATAAGAGTTAAGGATAGAAATGAGATAAATAAATCTTTGCCTCTTACTAAGGTACGCCTAGCGTCTTGACACTCCGAACCAACTCCCCAACCAAACAAGGACAGAAGTTGGTCCGTCAAGTCAGGACGTTAAGCTTACCTCAATAGTTGGAAAAGTAGGATACAACCCACAATCAAATCAGTTTAAGCGGCCAGACAATTATTATGGCTTACTACTTGTGGGCTCCAAGTTACCCTGGAACCATGCATTAGAGAATTTCTCAGTTCTTTCTATAGACAAACAAGGGTGGTCGATCCAATAATCGGTTGCACCATGCGGGGAAACGAGTCCCAGCGGGACGCTCGTCGATCGGGAAAAGTAAACCGGATACCACTCCCTGCCCGTATGGTAGATATGCAGTATCCGTGGGAACCAGCCGGCATGTCGGGACACTATTTGTCCCAAGGACGGCCGTCATGTAAGAACTCGGAAATCCATTCTCTCCATGCAGTAATTATTTTATTTAGCTTAGTTGGCCCTATGTTAATTGAAATCTCATGCCGTGGACCATGAGTATTTTGCATGAGTACTTTCGTACAAGGTACGATATGTGTAACTCTACAACGATGCCAGTGTGGTTAGCTTGTAGGTTCTGCATAGCATAATGCAACAATCAAACCTATCCACGGGATAATCATGCCTTGACAGTAGGATACACATGCTACTTTAGTAATATGAAATTAATTATCGGTGCCATAGCACCTACTCAATATTATGTAAATTCATGTACATAATTATAAGTTGGAAATCAGCACGGGTACATTGTCAATGATCGGGATCAGCCAGTCATTCTCAATGGTTCATACATGAATGTCCCATCCAGTACAATAAGACGACTAGCCAGTCTCTTAGTTCCAGACATAGGAACGCATGATCAGTATTAAGTCAGGATAACAATTATTGTCAATTCGTGACAAGACATGGTAGTCAAAAGTTCTATATCAAGAATAAGAGAAACTTGCATAAAATAGTTGGTAACATATTCTTGAAGCCAAGGAAAAGATCTACAACTTTCATGTTGGAAGCTAGGAGAAATTCGGGCCAGAAAACAGTCAAAACACTACAAAAAAAGTGTCTTTCTGGGAAGCCAAAAATTCGTCTTAAAAAGGCTCAAATCAGTCCCAAATTGTAATTTGGGACGAATTTTAGGACGGTAAGTGACAGTGCTATTAGGGTGGCGTGGCAAAAAGTTTTAGGACAGAAAATACCGTCCTAATTTGATTTTAGGGTCGAAAAATCTAACCGTACCAAAAGAGTTTGAATTATTATATGTTTACGACAGTTTACTAAACTGTCCCAAAATAAAAGAGTTTGTGACGAATATCATCTGTCCTAGAAATATTTGCCAGCGTCACAAAAGGATGTCATTTATATCTAGGACAATTACATAACCGTCCCAAAAGTAATACTTATGAAATTATCGTTTGTATCTTCCAGCTATAAAATATACCATTTAAATACACACATAACATAATTCATATGATCATTGTCCTCAGATGTATCTCCATGTGTCAGAGCTCCAATACAAAAAAAAGCTTAACAACATCAAGCATTCTTTACCATTAAGTAGAAGACAACAAAATTCATATATAACTATATATGTTCAATTGATAAACAACGAAAAAGCTTAACAGTAAGCATCCTTTACCATCATTTCCAAAATAAATTCAAAACACAACATCACCCACACCATCAGTTACAAAGAACCCCTTGTCTCCACCATTACAAAATGAACCCATTGACTCCACCATTACAAAATGGACCCATTGTCTCCACCATTACGTATATACAAAATTCTGAACCCAAAACATTAAGCACTACACAATGTTTTTGAACATTCAAGTATATCCAACATGAACCCAAAAAATGAACCCAAATTTTTTTCCCATCACAAGATAGTCGCCCATCATTTTAGCATATCCAGAATGCTTTTGAAGGACCTGCAAATGAAATAAGATATGCCAATATATTAGCAACCTGCTAACTGTATACAAACCACCAAAAAAGAAAGACACAGTGTATCAACCAAAACATATAACGCAATTAGTGCGATCAAGTAACGCAATCCTCATCAAGAAAAAAGTCCTGCAGACAAAATACAAATAAGTACAAAAATCTTGACAATGTGTACCATAATAGGGAAAACAACAACAAAACCAACAAAAGATCCCTCAAATTGGTTGGTACTTAGTGGCGTGTTTATTAGGTTGAAGTAATTAAAAGAAAATTATGGGATACGTCAAAGGTAGCATATATATCAACTTAGGAGTAACCTAATATATATTCTGAAATTATAAGAAGATTACATGCACACTCACTACAGAAATTACAAATTCTAGGTTGAAATAACATCTTTCGGCATCCAATGCTCTTGTATGAACATGTAGGAGTCCAGGTTGTCCTGTCCTCAGGGTCAAACCCATTGCCCTGTAATCAGAGGGGAAAATCTGATACTTAGTGTGTTAATCTAGACAGACACCATACTCAAACCAAGTAGTACCCTGTTCTGGATACCAGTTGGTCGACATGCCAGTGCACCACCTGCCCTACCTTAAATAGGTTGATAGGAAACTATCATAGATTCTTCCTAACATCCATTAATGTACTAGGGTGTGTGTTGTATTAGGATTTGAATATTAAGATTAGAATCAAGTACTATTGCCATGGTTATCTGGCAGACTCAATGAATAACATGAATCAGCCTCCATCTTATTTCAGTCAGTCCAATTAGGCATAACTAATGTGAGTTTAGCCCAATTTACATCTAGTAGTATGGTCCAATGCAACCCTCCATTACAGATGTCCAGTCCCTTGTGTTCAGATGGGAAATATGGTGTATTGGTTTAAATAGGATATATATTGCATACATTTAGCATAAGTACACATGTCCTACTTTAGGACTTGTTCTGCAAACTCAATTGGGCTTGTCCTGCATTCAAATGACATGGCCTGCCATTGGAACCTACTGCCAACACCCAAACCTTCACTGCCCATGCTCTGTCCCATTGATTAGTTGTATTAGCCATGTTAAATGTTAACTCCTTCACCTATATATATGCATTCCTTTAAGCCTATCGGTCCAGTTCAACTGGAGTCACACACATGCACACCTATGCTGTAAATAGTGTCTAATGTAGATAGGCACACATGTATAGCAATTATATATGCATATGGATAGGTATAGTTAGGAATGTGTGTTCTGTCAGTAATGAGGCTGAGGGTTCAATTCAATCCTACGACTGAATAAGTCTTGTATATATACATGGATGAATATAAACCTGGTATGCATTAGGAGTTCAACAATTTTTAACCACTACTTGGTATCACAAATGTGATGTTGTCCTGCAAAGGACAGAACAGTATGTGTACTAGATAAGTACAGACACTTGGCTTTCAGCTTTCAGTTTGGGTCCAACCATTGCTCTGGAACTGAGGATCCCATTTCTTGGAGGCCCCAGTTGCTGGAATTTACATAACCTATATGTGAGTAAGTATCCAGGGAGAAAAGGAAAGTTTTAATGTACTAGGGTGTACCAATGTTTATATACAGTAGTGGTTTGTTGCACAACAGTATTGGCCCTGCATAATTGTTCCATATGCAGCATTGTTGCATATACAGTATTGGTTGGTACACAGTAGTAATGACCATAGATTATTACAAGGGTACTGCCCTGCAATTGTGTCAACATTTAGGATGGCTAGCTGTCCTTATATGTGGATTTTATTGAGGATGTGGAATATATATATAGCTAGATACCTACGAGTGTAAGTGCCTACTGGTCAAATGTCTGTTCATTAGATTACTGGATGGCATGGGTATACTCAAAATACATTAGAGGGAGTACAGGGGAGTCGAGAGAGTATCCTATGGAGATGGAAACAGGAATGGGTGTCATGTCTTTAGCCATCCCCTTGCCTTGACCATCAGATCAGTGCACTTGCTATCAATAACCTTGAGTACCAAGGACAGGTTCGAATGTCTGCATATAGGATTCATTGATTAGAGTATCAGATATATATGTAATGTCCTGCATATGGATTAGCCTTAGAATATCAGGTATATGTGGTATTGCCTGCATGTTACAGATTCATTCCTTTCACTCTTTGTTTCAGACATTAGCTTAATGCAAGCCATACTCTTTTAACCCCGATTTATGTTCAGACCATGAACTTCTTCACAAATGTTTGTTCTGCACTTTTAGCAACTGTCCATCTTTGCACTTGGTTCAACCACTGGGATAACATGTCTAGTGTAGGCTATTCTGTCCTGCCCCTTTTTCTTCAGTCCATTGATGATTAGGTTCAGGTGGTCACATTTAGTTCAGTTTGTGAACTTGGTAATCAACCATAGAGCATTCCCCAGTTTACTGTATCCCCATGTTATCTGCATTTAGGAGAATGTTCAGATACTGAACTTAGTTCAGATATATTAAATTTCCTTAGATGTCCTATCCACTTCTAGATGGATGTTACTAAATGCCAACCCTTGGTTTGAAGGTTGACCTGCATCACACAAATTTCTATTCTATTGTTCATTTTGTATCTGTCTATTAGCTTACAAAACAGATATGAGACACACTACTTTCATCACCTACCTCAGTCCTAAGGGGAGAGCAGTACTTGAAATATCAGTATAGGTAACAAGTTCAATATGGAGCCTGAGTTACCTTACACTAGGCTTAGGATTACCAAACAGTTGCAACTGCAGGGCAAATTGCATGTAACTATACGAGAGTTCAATTCTTTGAGTAACAAAGTTTAGTATTAGCTCGGGGTACCTGGAGACATCAAAAGGCAAAACGGAGAGATCTCTGTGATTGTCTCTAACTCAATAACTGAGCTTAGAGTAATAACAGGAAGAAGTGAAGACAGTTTTGAGTATCTTGTGTGGTAAGGAAACCTTATGTGAAGAATCAAATGATCTGTATGGACAGAGGGTCGAGTACAGAACCTGAACATGAAGAGAGTTGGGGTGAGGACTTTGGGGTTATGTAGCAAAGTGCCTATAGTCATAGGTATATATATATATATATATATATATATATATATATATATATATATATATATATATATATATTTTTTTTTTTTTTTTTTTTTTTTTTTTTTTTTTTTTTTATATATATATATATATATATATATATATATATATATATATATATATACATATGTACATATATATATATAAAAAAAAATATATATATATATATATATACATATGTGTTTTCTACCTTAGTGTAGGTAGCTATGGTTTTGGGACTTGATTAGGATTGGCTTTACCACAAATCAACCTAGAAGTTTAGCAAACAAATAGTTAGACCATGAACAAAGGTTGTTTCCCAAGAATATTATAAACCCAAATATCTGTGGTGAAAGGATTATGAGAGTTGAGTAGTGGATTCTCTTTTATACATTTTTATTACATTGAGATCATCTCTTCTATCATATTTGGTCTCTATACTTGGTGACCTTATTCAGTTATCAGTTTGCAGTAACAATATCATTAAAGAGAAAAAATACCTCATTCGTCAAAGTTTTTATCAAATCATATGATTGTCCAGCCCTCATCATCACATTAATGTTGTTGTTCTTTTGCTTTTGCATGGACAAATAGAGTAACAGTTTCCCAAATTTTTAGACCATTCCCTTTCCCACATAGAGGTTAGGAGGTAATCTGGTAAAGGGAATGGTTGTCTGAATCATAAGATACTAAAACAAATATACATATGTCCAAGTTGTCTTAAATTATAATACCATGCTTATCTACAATAACACTCTGAATGACTACAAGATACAAAAATATTAAATAGGAAACCTGTACATAACCTCATGGATGAAATATGACAGCCTAAAAGCAAGATAAATTAATGAACATATAGGAGATCATTTCAAAAGGAAATGACAAGGATTAAAGTATCAAATTGTAAGGACAGTTTGGAGTTAGAAAACCATAAAGTACCTTTAGGGGTTTTTTGATGCTCATAATTCATTGCATGATACATTGGTCATTCCAAAGGTTATTTGATGCACACGTACAGTCATGACTTCCACCTGAACATCAATTTAAATGTCATTTATAAAGTGCAGACTTGAGTAAAAAAATACAAATAAAAATTTTCACCACACCACAGAGAATATATTGACTATGCCTGCAATTTGCAACTCCTTTTAGACTCTTTTTCTTGCAACTTTTTGTAGACTATAGGTGGGCGTAGCATATGATTTCTCCGTTTGCTACTTTTTCCTTGTGCTAAAAAAACCATTAGGAAATGAACATGTCATCTTGAATAAACCAGAAAGTATTTCTTGAGAGTGTGAGAGTGTAGAATAGAACCAAATGCTTCTAACAGGCAAATATGACAAATCTGCTCATGACCCAAGAGCATAGGAACATCCTTAGCATCATAATGCTCTGCCCTTGTATCTTTGAGTATCAGGAATAAAACCATGACAAGCTTCTTAGCAGTGTAAAAGAACAAGGAGATAGAAAGTTAGGAAAGTTAGGAACTTTCTCATCTGCTAACGTACAGTTGTCATTCTTCTTAAAATTTTCATTTCAAGATCTTTGAAGGAAATAAATAATCATGGCTGATGCACTTGCGGGTTAATAATGCTGCAAGCAATGTTAGTTTCTATTAGAAATCCTTTCAAATACCACCTTATTAAACATAAATAGTACAAAAGTAATCAAGGTTCTGTGGTATCAGTATCGGACCTTCCTATGAGTATCAGGATCGACAATTTTGGATCAGAGTAATTTTTTGGTATCGGAAAAGAAATATTTATTAAAATTTTAGAATTTTTTTTTTATAAATTTTGGCGCCACTCTTTAGCAGCTCATGTTATGGGTAAGCATGTTGATATGCAGATCTTGCTCAGCTTTAGTTTGTCGTGTAAACTTAATTTACAGAAAAAGCACATCCCAAAGAGGCTGAAGGAAAGGAATGTGTTTCTTATTTGGACTCCATTATTTACAGTAATGGAAGGAACGACCACCAAAGAGGCTAAACAAAAACACTGGAACAAAAGTAAAGCTAGTTAGCATGAATCATGCTTTCGTTTTTCATAATTAGTTCCTGACAAGTAATACAAAGTTGAGACAGTTGATATGCAGAAAAGTTGTAACTGATAGCTAGTCAAATATTTTCATACATTCAGTAGGGAAGAATAGTTTGGCTACACACAACATAATTAGTAATCTATCTTTAAGCGACACCGACTAAGCATTCTTGCAGATCAAGATAAACTTGATCACCTTTCTATAATGTGCAATAGTAACTTCTACGATCTGGCAGTATTAGCAACTAACTTAAGAACTCTTGAAGAAATTCCCACAAACTACACAATCTAGATTTTTAATACCCATGAGACTAAGTGATCATGTTTCAGAAGAAATTTGTGACAGTTGTTCGACCTTGTTTTCATCATATCAACACAAAAAGTTAAAGCAGAAAAAAAAAATGTTGTACTTAGTTTAAAGTATTGGATATGTGAACAAAGGTACTAACCTCAAGAAACTAGATGCAATCATCAGGAGATGAATTACCTTTAATAATCAAAATCTGGTCATTATTTATAAGAACAACATAGTATCCTTTAGTTGTGGTGGGCTTTGTACCTAGTACAGTAGGATTTGACCTGCAAATTTGATGCACAATAACTTATCCATCTCTCAAATTCCAAAAAATAAGAAATAAAAGATAGTAAAATGGAGGCAACCATAAAATCTCACCATTTGCCAGTTTAACTTATCATAAACCTTGACGCTAATTGATGAGTTAGCTTCATCATTAGATCCTCCTACAACATGGTGAATGTAGAAGTTAATCCCATTAGAACATCAAGATTTCTACCAATTCATGGTGTAGAAGAAGAAATTTTTATACCAATCATGTACTCACAATCTTATCATCGATGGCTATAAAGGAGATATAGCCTTATGATTCTGGATCATACCCAAGAACCGTGTTATAGAAAATCTCTGGCACTTCTTCCCCTAAAATTCAACAATATATCGTTAAGTGTCTACATGTAAAGAAACAACAATCATGTTTCCAACAAAATCTAACTCACCATTAAACAGAAGCTCTGTGTGCCTAATCAACCTATTGTCCAGAAAGAACTACAGACAAAATGCACTTAAAATTGGACTAGTAATCTATAGTCTAATAAATACAAAGGATTGTTACAGACTAAATATCAACATATAAATAATGTACACATCAATCGAAAGCAAGATCCAATGTAAACTACAAGCCAAGATTGAGAAATTTTCTTTCATGTGGCATAAACATGCATAATAATAAAAAAACAAATTATAACAGACAATGTAAACTACAAACCAAGATGAGATCTTTTCCAATTTTATTTAATACCCATGTCATAAACAAGCAAAATAATCAATAATAACCAAAACCAAGTTGCCAAACCACTCCACCACCACCCCTACCCGAAAGTAGTAGTAATAATAAAATAACAGAGATGACAAACAATGTAAAATACTAACCAAGATGAGATCTTTTTCTGATTTTATGTTTTAACAAACACCCATGTCATAAACCATAATAATAATTCATATTAGACGGACACATGACAGGGCAAGGACACGACCCACACAGTGACATGGATAAGATACATATTTTAGTGTGTCTCTAACAATAAACTAAAATACTTATTGTCGATAGAGAACAAATCAATTTTACCAAAATGTACTCAGTCCAATAGTTTAAAGTATAAAAACTATAAAATTAAGTAAGCATTCATGCTAAAAAAAATACATTACAATATGTTATTGGTACGTAGTTACCTAGTCTACGGTGTTGCAGTCGCTTGTGCATATGTGCAAACACGTGAAGTGCAACTCTATTGCAAGTTTTATTGCCACCAGAAAAAAAAATGAAATGTGCCTTCTGTAAGTTGTTTGATAACAAAGTTGAAAACAAAACAAAGACTCGTAAAAGAATGGATCCAAAAGCATTAAAAAACAGATGTTCTCATAGGAAGGGTCCGATAACGATACTAAGAACATTGCTTTCAATCCCTTTCATAAGATAAACACAAGACTCAGATGTCTCTCTACTCATCAACCATCCAACAGGTATATGCCACTAAAGTGGCACATGTTTATCCAAGGTTTAAAGTACGGGCCGAAACCACCAATAGGCTTCAACCATTTCGGACCAGAGTCTGTGTCCGAGAATCATTTCGGAAATATAATCTGCGTCTTATTCGTGTCCATACAAAAACATATTCCTATCCATGCAAATGTGTCTCAATTTTTCACAAAAAAATCTAATTTTTCACAAATAATCACAGTAATTCCTACATGAACGGATAATCACAATAATTTGACAAATTAAAATATGCAAAGAACATAGCCATGTTCAAACTCATGTTCCTGTCCATGCAAATGTGTTCCAATTTTTCATAAAAAACCTAATTTTTCACGAATAGTTATAGTAATTCCTCCATGAATGCATGTAAATAGTGTAAAACTCAAATTTCAAGCAAATAATCTAGAACAAAATAACATGCATCCAAAAATTAGGACAAAGACGAAAAAAAATTGGTAAAATATTCTAAAGATTGGGGAAAATATACCAAGCAGCAGCAATGGACAACCTAGGGTTGAAAGGTCGGATAGAGAGAGAGCAATGGTCGGAGAGAGAGAGAGCAGCAGTACTGGAGCACCTAGGTCAGAATAATGGTCGGAGAGAGAAAGAGCAGCAGTACTGGAGCACCTAGGTCGGAGAAAGAGAGAGAGAGCAGCATCACCCAATTTTTTTGATCGGAAAGAGAGAGAGAGAGAGAGAGAAAGATTTTTAGGTTACTTTGATATTGAGCAGTGTGTTTTCATCAACTAAGTTCTGAATGTTTTGGGATGGACGGTCTGGATTAATCCATCCGATCGAACGGTTGAGATGAAAACATGTGGAGGTAAAGTTCCCCCCATAAAATTTGGCAATTAGCCGCCAAATGTGTGACATTCCCGCCAATCTATTTGGGACGGTAATGTGTATTATTTGGAACAGAAATTTTCATTAGTCCCAAATAGTGATCCATTTTCACAATCTGTCCTAAAAAATACAACTTTTTGTTACTAAAAATATAGTCATCCCTAGAACTATACTTTTATGACTTTTTAGACAAGTGTTCCTTATAGTGTCGTCCCAAAAAGACACTTTTTTTGTAGTGAAAAGAGCATCAAACAATCAAAATCAGCCAAAATCAGCCTCATGCGGCTCAACACTATGCAGCTCACGCGGCTCAAAAATGCTCATGCGGCCAGAAATACTCATGCGGCTCAAAAGTGCTCATGCGGCCAAAAATGCTCATACGGCCAGAAATGCTTATGCGGCTCAAAAATGCTTATGCAGCCAGAAATGCTCATGCGGCCAGAAATGCTGATACGGCTCAAAAGTGCTTATGCGGCTCAAAATGCTCATGCGGCTAGAAATGCTCATGCGGCCAGAAATGCTTATGCGGCTCAAAAATGCTTATGCGGCCAGAAATGCTCATGCGGCCAGAAATGGTCATGCGGCCAGAAATGCTCAGGCGGCCAGAAATACTTATGCGGCTCAAAAATGCTCATACGGCCAGAAATGCTCATGCGGCCAGGCACTAGTCATCGTTCCTGCCAAAATCAGGACAGATAAACATGGAAGTTTGACCAAAATTGTTTTGGCCATAACTTTCTCCAATGAAGTCGAAATCTAACTTTTCAAGAGCCAAAATTGTGGTAGAATTGAATTCTCTACAACATAGAACAATCAAAACATAGAAATGATGAAGTTTGATAGATCAAACCTAAGAAAACCGAATAGAAGAAAAACTTAGATCTACACAAAACTAACCATGGAAAACAAAAACTACAAGACCTAAACATGTAGAGGAAGAAGAGACAAACTCAATGGACTAAAAATAAATGAGGATCCATAAAATCCTCCATGATGTGCAAGATGTACTTGCCTCTCACAAGTGGGTTAGGGTTTGGTGGAGGAGTAAATGTGAATGAATGAAGAGAGAGAATGAAAGAAGAAGTTTTATATCAAGGTCAAGTGGATCTCCACCATTCATTCTCTCCACCAAATCCAAGCCATCCATTCCTTTCCATGTTGAACCAAACCAAACCAAGTTGGTTTACCACGAACCGAAATGAACCAAGAGCCAAGAAAAAGTAAAAAAATAAAATACAGAAAAATAATTAGCATGAAATTAAAAGAATTAAATATAAAATAAATGCATGACAGATACTAAATAAATTCGGGCAAGCGGTATACGTATAAAAATACGCATTCCGGGAACGGGGAGTGACATCTCTACACACCTTAGATAAATTCCGTCCTCGAAATTTTAAATCCAAGCAGGTTAGAAATATCAGGGCCGGGCACAAGCAATACAGCAAGCAATCAATCACCCTATAATACTAATCAGCCACTAATTTGCAACTATACTATCAATCCATGAAACCAAGCTACTAATCATACGTGGATATGTATGTGGAATCAAGATAATCAAGGCATATGGAAATAAAATATACCTTGTGAGTCAAACAAGTACGGGTACCGCGATCGGATATCATCCTCCCGCTCCCACGTTGACTCTCCTAAGGAGTGATGGCCCCAAGCAACACGAACAAGGTTAATTGTTCGGTTCTTGAGTATCTTCTCCCTTCGATCCAAAATGGACACTGGCTGCTCCTCATAAGACAGGTTGGTACCCACAACCAGCTCAGAATGATCGAGAATATGACTTGGGTCTGATACATACCTACGTAACTGAGATACGTGAAATACATCATGCACCTCTCTTAACGAAGGTGGAAGGGATAAACGATAAGCAACATCGCCTACCCTATCAAGGATAACGAATGGGCCCACGTATCGCAGACTCAACTTCCCGCGAACACCAAATCTAATGACTCCTCGAGTAGGCAAAATCCACAAGAACACGTGGTCCCCAACAGAAAATTCCAACGGCCTGCGATGCTGGTCTGCCCAATGACGATGTCGATCCTGTGCAACACGAAGTCGCTCTCTAATTCCCTTAACAACTTCAACTGTCTGGACAATCATCTCTAGTCCCAACATTTTCCTTTCTCCAATATCATCCCATGCCAACGGCGATCTACACTTCTTACCGTACAGTGCCTCGAACGGAGCCATTTGAATACTGGCCTGGTAACTATTATTATATGAAAATTCTACTAAGTGCAGGTGACTCTCCCAGGATCCTCCAAAATCTAAAGTGCAGGCTCGTAACATATCTTCTAAGGTCTGAATGGTTCTTTCTGATTGTCCGTCCATCTGCGGGTGGTAAGCCGTACTGAATCTTAACTTGGTGCCTAGGCTCTGATGTAAACTCTTCCAGAAATACGACGTAAAACGGGTATCTCTATCCGACACAATACTGACAGGAACTCTATGTTGCCTGACGATCTACTGTATGTACATCTCTGCTAGCTTTTTCTGTAGTCTGCCGTACTCTGAAGGAAAAGAAATATGCTACCTTTGTAAGTCGATCCACTATAACCCAGATGGCATCCTTAACACTAGGTGACCTCGGTAATCCAGTCACAAAGTCCATTATGATGTGCTCCCACTTCCATTCCGGGATAGGAAATGGCTGTAATAATCATGCTGGCCTCTGCTGCTCTGCCTTCACTTGCTGACATATCAAGCAACGGAAGATGAATCTAGCTATCTCCCTCTTCATTCCGTTCCATCAGAAATGTTGTTTAATATCCCTGTACATTTTGGTACCTCCCGGGTGAATAGAATACTGAGAACTATGGGCCTCTGCCATAATCTCCTGTCTAATATCTCCACTAGGCACACATATACGCGATCCATACCTAAGTGTTCCATCCTCATGAATTTTCATCTCCTTCCGGAGTCCTGACTCACATTCTGTCCTGAGCTTCTGAATCCTTGGGTCCTGTGTCTGAGCTGCCTTGATCCTGTCTACCAAGTCAGATTGAACTTGTAGCCAAGATGCCTACATCTCCAGGAAGTATAACCTCAATGCCCATCTCTCGAAGATCCTCTAAAATCTGCTTCTATGATGTCAACATGAATGTACTGCCCCTTCTACTGAGGGCATCCGCTACTATATTAGCCTTGCTTGGGTGATACTGAAGCTCTACCTCGTAATCCTTGATCAATTCCAACCATCTTCTCTGTGTCATATTCAGCTCCTTCTGAGTAAAAATATACTTTAAGCTCTTGTGGTCGGTGAATATATCTACTCGATTGCCGTACAGGTAATGCCTCCAAAGCTTCAAAGAAAATACTACGGCCGCCAACTCCAAATCATGAGTCGGATAATTCTTCTCGTGGTCCCGAAGTTGTCTAGATGCATACGCTATCACCTTCCCATGTTGCATAAGGACACATCCAAGTCCCTTACCTGACGCATCACAATATACATTAAAACCTCCGGGTCCAACAGGCAATGTAAGTATAGGTGCCGAGATCAATTTCTGCTTTAAACTCACAAAGGATGCCTGACACTCTGTTGACCAGACAAATGGCACATCCTTGCGTGTCAAACGGGTCATGGGTGCTAAAATTCTTACAAAATCTGACACGAACCTTCGGTAATATCCTGCCAATCCTAAGAAACTCTGCACATCTGCTATTGTCTTAGGTACTGGCCAACCTTCCACGGCCTCCACTTTCTTAGGATCCACTGATACTCCGGTCCCTGATATGATATGCCCCAGGAATAAAATTCGATCCGACCAAAACTCACATTTACTGAGCTTGGCGTACAACTGGTTTTCTCTCAAAACCTGCAATACCTTCCTGAGGTGACCTTCATGCTCTTCTTCGCTGGCTGAGTAAACGAGAATGTCGTCGAGGAATACAACGACAAATTGATCCAAGTATGGCTTAAAAATATGGTTCATCAAATCCACAAATATTGCTGGAGCATTGGTCAATCCAAACGGCATAACTAAAAATTCGTAATGCCCGTACTTCGACCTGAATGCTGTCTTGGGAATATCCTCCCCCCGAACTCTAACTTGATGATATCCTGACCGAAGATCTATTTTGGAAAATACTCTGGCTCTGCTCAACTGATCAAACAAGTCGTCGATCCTCGGTAGTGGGTACTTGTTCTTTACGGTTGCTGCATTGAGTTTCCTATAGTCAATGCATAATCGGGATTACCTATCTTTCTTTCCTACAAGTACAACAGGTGCTCCCCATGGTGATTCACTGTCCCGAATGAACTTCTTTGCCTTCAATTCTTCTATATGCTGGTACACCTTGGCCTGCTCTGAATCTAGAATTCTGTAAACTCGATCCGACACCGGTTCGGTCCCTGGCACCAATTCTATACTGAACTCGACATCTCTCTTCGGTGGTAAACCTGGTAGTTCTTCCGAAAATACATCAAGAAACTCTTCTACTACCCTCGGGACTTGAACTCCTCCCAATGCTGCTACGACTCCGTCTGCCAACTGTTCTGTTTCCGGCCTGACCAAAGCGAATTGTCCCATGCCTGGAATATCAAAAGATACGCTCCCTCTATGGCAATCTATTGTAGCATGACTGTCTTTTAGCCATTCCATGCCCAAGATAACATCAAAATTTCCCACAGAAAATTCTATCAACCTAGCGGGTAAGGAACGTCCGCACACTACGACTCTACATGCTGGAATAATCCTACAAACTCCTACAAGCCCATTACCAGTGAGTATATTCAACCTCTCTGGCAATGCCTCAAATTCCATTCCTAGTCGTATTGCAAATCGTGTAGATACAAATGATTGTGATGCTCCCGAATCAAACAATGCTACTGCGGAATATGAGGAGATGAGAACGTTACCTGCCACAACATTTCCCGATGCCAATGTCTCCTCCAAGGACAGATTGAACGCCTGTCCTTGGCCTCCATGCTGATTTCCCTGCTGCGGCCTTGTCCGATGTTACTGCTGGCCCTTGCCTCGATGATGCTGGGGTGGTCTCTGGTGTTGCTGCTGTATCGGCGGTCTCTGCCGCCGAAACATCTGAGTTTGTGTCAATAACGGGCGTTGAGCCAACGATTTTACTGCCACCATTGGCCCTCGATACTGGCCTGTCCCTGGTGCTGGCAGGGCAGGAAATGGTTGCACTGGCCCTCCTCGCCTCGAACTCATAGGGCAAGTAGAAACCCGGGGATCCGGACTCCCACATACCAAGCAAAACCCATTAAATGCCCGGCATATATTCTTAGTGTGCCCTACCTTCCCACAATAAGTACAACCCGCGGGTGGCTGCTGATTCTTCCTCTGCTGCTATTGCTGTCTGGCTGGTGGTGCAGGCCCTCGCACTGCCACATCATGAATGCGAACGCCAGGGGACGGTACTGTCGATCGGGGTGCTACTCCCCCTCCTTCTTTCATCTGGTTGTGAGACCTCTTTTGGCCCCCAGCCCTAGTCGCCATCCTCTGGATAGTGATCTCATGCCTCCGGGCCGCCGTCAGTACCTCATCAAAAGTCTCGTAGTTATGCCCCTCTACTAGTTGCAAGAGTTCAAGATGAAACCCTTGTTGAAACCTCATTGTCACCCCAGTTTTCAGAAACAGGGGTATTTTTGTCATTTTACATTTTTGAATATTTTTAAAATTTATTTTATTATTTATGATATTATTTTGGGGTTAAAATTTATTTTATTATTTATGATATTGTTTTGGGGTTATTTGAGTCGGGTTCGAATTTCAACTCAATCCGACTTGAAACGGGGACCCAGGGGTAGTTTGACTCTAGTGGGACCCACACACTAGTTAGGCATGGCCCACATAATATTAATTTTAGTCCACATGATAGAAATATTTTAGTTAGAGGTTAGACTAATTATTATGGATAAGGTTAGTGTGATTAGAGACTTTAGAATGACTAATTTAGCCCCAACAAATTAGCCCTTTCCTAATACTCATAGAATAGGTTAGTGGGGGCATTTTGGACCTTACCATAATAGGACAAATAGCCCCATATGGCCAGCCACTTTGGGAGAGGATAGGCTCAAGTTCATTTCATTATTCTCATCCACACTCTCTCTCTTGTTCTTCCCCAAATTCCTAGAGAGCAATTCCTAGCAATTTCTCCACCAAATCCTTCCATTTTGCCACCAAATCTTCTTCTTTCCTTCTCCATTCTAGCCAAGGAGGAAGCTACCCAAGTTTGGGAGGATTCGGAGCTCGTTCGTGTCCTTTTGGAATCTCTACGTGTCGGTGTCGCTCCGGGAAGGCTTTTCTTCGATCCGATCTACCTGGAGGTATAAATCCCTTCTTCTTTTCATTTCCTCATGCATATAGGTCTATTTTGAACCCATAGGAATGACCCTCATGGTTGTATCTCCATTTCGTGTCCATTTCGTGTCCATTTGGAGGTCATAGGAGTGTCATTTGTGTTGTGGTTGTGTCCATGTAGGAAAACCCCAAATTTGGACACACTATGTGTTGTTGTTATGTATGAATGAATTATTACATGTTTAATATCATATTTTTGTATTGGAGATGTGTTCTATAGTGTCTCATATATATATATATATATATATATATATATATATACTTGTGTTCTTTTGTCTATATATATATATATATATATATATATATATATATATATATATATATATATATATATATTAGTGTAGAGAGTGAGTTCTTGATATATTATGTTATATACTTGTGTTCTTTTGTCTCAAACTACCCAAATCCGTCATGATTTTTATCCACGTTTTTAATTTCAGCCCTAACTTAGAAATGTCATAACTTCTAGCTCAAAGCTCGGTTTAATCTTCCGTTTTTTTAAAAGAAGCGTATTGAAGTTAGCTTTCCAAAAACATATATTAATAGGCCTAATTATTTTTGTAACTTTCTGGAGAATTATTTGAGTGTCAGTTGTACGAAAGACAAACGCGTTCTCGGTATTTTCGCGATTCCGGGAGTTTTCGAAAACGAAAATGCGATCCGTTTGAAGTTTCGGAAAGCTAACACATAGATCTATAACATACTTTAATCCTAGATTTTAATTCATGCTGAGATGGTACAGTATTGATTATTAGTAGGAGTTAATATTCGGCATATGCATTTTGTGCACCCTTGTGTGTAATATAATGTTCTATTTAATTTTAATCCATGTTAATGTATATACATTATGTAATTAAATAGAGAATGCAAGTATGAGTAAATTTTTAAATAAATGATGTATGAGGTGTAAGTATCCTATCTAATGTAAGCATGTATAAGTATGGCTTGTAATGAATATGTAGGTTCCATAGTATGTAATGTATGGTGCATATAGTAGTGCAAGAGAATAAATGAATGATGAATGAATGCAAGCATGAATGTAATGTAATAATAGATGTAATGTATGCAATATACAAGTTAATGAGATGTAATGTTCTATGTTAACATAAACCCTATATTACCTTATGTACCTCTTACACTATGTAGACACTATCACACTTGACACTTTGTTCACTTACACTTTGACACTCTTTGATATGTATATACTATGTATGCCCATTTAACCCTCACTTGCCCGTTTGCCATGTTCACATGCACACACATAGCCTCTTAAATAAGTATTTATGAATACAGTTAACTTAGCTATGTATGTATATTATATATATGTTAGCATATTGTGTTGTAATATATAAGTTTATATAACCATTTGAAATGCCATGATTATAGACCTAATGTTGAATACCAATATATGCATGTGTATATATGTGTAGACATATATAGTTTAAAGTAATAGATTATCTAGTGTATATCCAATGTGAATTCTTGCCTATTTGAGTATTGAATAATTGCATGCTATATAGAGTTGGGTGTATGTTGGCTTGTATAGCCTTGTATTGATGTGTGCTTGCTAGGATAGTCTTGGTTAGGCCTAGTAAGACTTGCTGGGTTAGGACATGACCTAGTTTGACCTAGTTTGACTAGTGCAGTTGACCAGAGTTGACCAAGGGTTGACTTTGGCCTAGTTTGACCTAGATTCATATAGAATGCATTGTAGTGCTTTATATTACCCTTCTGGACATGTTGTGACTTGTGCTGTTCTAATTAGGAGCCAGACACCTCTCCTCGGACAGTATCTTTACCTTGGACATTCAGATATCAGGCGAGTACATTCTCTGATCATTTCATATCCTGCTTAGAATTATATTCCTGATTTAGATTACTATACTTGATGCTGTCACGACATTATCACGGATTAGTACTATACGGATCTCTTCATGCGATGTTATCCCCCTCGGGAGCATCGGGTACATTATGTCATGTGCGTTTCACTTTCATCATGTACTTCTGTGCTTTTACTATACATGTACACTCTTGTGAATCATGTACTCTCATGTTCATAGAGCCTTCATGTATACTATCATGTGCACCCTTTTAAGGTCCCTATGTGATATCATGTACAATAACATAACCTGCTTAGATCCTTGTGTACTGATTGGGGAAAACGGGGGAGTGCTAGTAGTCATGTGAACAATTCTTTAGTAGTGTAGATCACGTACAACTCTTTAGTGTAGATCATGTACAAATCTGTTCCGTTCACATATGCTATCCTATACTCTATATCACTAGCCACTGTTAGTTCTCTATTTATAGTAGATATTTCTATTACTGTTCTCTCTTTGTTTACATACTGTATTTCTTCAGATCTTGTATCTTACTTTACTACATGATTATATTTTCTAACCTGCTATGAACTGTTGAGATGTAATGTGCTCGCTCCTATCCTGACTGGACCTGTTAATAAATTTTACAGATAGCCTGGGATTGCCTGCTAGCCTAGAGGAGACACTGTAGAGGTCGTTTAGATAGTTATTTCATTTTGTCTGGAGTTGTATTTACTTGTGGATTACTGTATTTGAGTTTTGAGATATATTTCTGGGATTATGTATCTTAGACACTTAGACTTCTATCTCCTGTATCTCTTTTGGATTTCATATTTATCTATCTTTATCATTCTACCTTAGATTGTGATTGAGTTGTACCTCTGTGTTGGCCTCCTTATGGAGAGTATTCATATTATGCTAGTTATAGTTCATGACCTAGAATAGCGTTCTACTGCCGACACTGCGGCGTAGGCTGGGTGTTGTTACGTACTCGTACCCTCACGGTGGGTGCGGGTTATGACACTCATGGCCCTCTAGCTCTCTGTGTCTACCATCTCCGGGGCAAACCTACTCAATCTGTAGAACTCCGCTGCATAAGCATCCACGGTCTTCCCAGCCTGCTTGAGGCTGATGAACTTCTGCTGTAGCTCGAATTGAGCTACAACTCCATAGTACTTTGTCTTGAATCTGAAAGAAAAATTGTCCCATGCAATAGGATGCCTGGCACCTACTTCCTCTGATTCCCAATCACGGGCGAGATCCTGGAGTAACAACTTTACTTGGTCCACTTGCTCCTCCACTGGAACTTTGGCTGCCTTTAAAATGGCCTCAATATCCTTGAGCCACGCATCTGCTGTGATAGCATCTTCTGTACCTTTGAAACGTCGGGATTTGTACTTGCAGAATTGGGTCGACGCTCCTGAATCAGTCCTCACTCCTCTTTCTAATACCGTCTGCAAGCCTTGATTAAGTAACACATTATACTCTTGTTGCTGGGCATGCATCTGTTGTTGGACCAACATCTGATGTTGCTGCGTGGCCATTATCCCTCTGATGATCTCTAGGAGGACTGGTGTATCTACTGCCCCCGGAGTGGGCGGAATCATCGGTGAGATCGGAACCTCTGGATATTGCGGCCCAACGGCTGGCTCTACTATCACCTCTTCTTGGACATGCTCTTAGGGAAGCACTGGCCCTTGCTGCTGACCAGCATGGTCCTGCTGCTCTGGTTGTTACTGCTCTGACGCGGACGAGGAGCCCCTAATACCAGGGACAAGAGAACAATCAAACGACCGGACATGAAAGATCAACAAAGTCAAGGGATACCGGGATGTCAAGATGGGATCGAGAGCAACGAATCATGAGATCAAAGGAAGAACATGTGTGATTGAGACCTCCTATAAAATAAAAGCACCCCACAAGTCTAAAAACAGACCTGTATGGGCCACCACTAAAACCTTGTCACGCCCAAGACCCGAAATACCGGGGGACGGGGACGGACTTGGCCAGCTACGTATTACGGGTAGAAAAAATACCGAATAATACGATCAATGATGTAAACTAGACAAGGGGGTGCATACTATATACAAGTCTCGCTAGGGTCACATGACATCTATTGTCTCAATCAATGAATCAAGAAGCCGTAAATAAAGAGCATATATGATAAAGCAGTAAGGCGTTCCAAACGTTCGGTCAAAATTTTCTTGAGATCTGGCTTTACAAAACATAGCCAGATGATATGATAAGGTATACACAATCGCTATCAGCTGCAGTCTGAATTAATTATAATTATATAAAAGCAAGTGCTAGACAGTCCGACTAACAGTTCGGTGCCAAAACGACAAAAGTAAAGTAAAGAACAAGACGAGTAGGGAGTCAAGGAACCCACTCGTGGCCTCCTACGGTCATCCTTCAAGTATTGACCATATTGAGGGTAGAAGTAAGCTGAGTCCTCGGGAGCTGGCTCTAGATCTGGCCATACAAAACCAGAGAGGTTAGACCTCCAATAGCAAGTACCACAAAGGAAGCACGATATGAAGGATTAAAACCAGTAATAAGAGTTAAGGATAGAAATGAGATAAATAAATCTTTGCCTCTTACTAAGGTACGCCTAGCGTCTTGACACTCCGAACCAACTCCCCAACCAAACAAGGACAGAAGTTGGCCCATCATGTCAGGACGTTCAGCTTACCTCAATAGTTGGCAAAGTAGGATACAACCCACAATCAAATCAGTTTAAGCGGCCAGGCAATTATTACGGCTTACTACTTGTGGGCTCCAAGTTACCCTGGAACCATGCATTAGGGAATTTCTCAGTTCTTACTATAGACAAACAAGGCTGGTCGATCCAATAATCAGTTATGCCATACGAGGAAACGAGTCCCAACGAGACGCTCGTCGATCAAAAAAAGTAAATCGGATACCACTCCATGCCCGTGTGGTAGATATGCAGTATCCGTGGGAACCAGCCTGCGTGTCGGGACACTATTTGTCCCAAGGACGGCCGTCATGTAAGAACTCAAAAATCCATTCTCTCCATGCAGTAATTATTTTATTTAGCTTAGTTGGCCCTATGTTAATTGAAATCTCATGCCGTGGACCATGAGTATTTTGCATGAGTACTTTCGTACAAGGTACGATATGCGTAACTCTACAACGATGCTAGTGCGGTTAGGTTGTCGGTCCTACATAGCGTAATGCAATAATCAAACCTATCCACGGGATAATCAGTAGGACACACGTGCTGCTTTTGTAATACGAAATTAATTATCGGTGCCATAGCACCCACTCGATATTATGTAAATTTATGTACATAATTATAAGTTGGAAATCAGCACGGGTACATTGTCAATGATCGGGATCAGCCAGTCGTTCTCAATGGTTCATACATGAACGTGTCCCATTCAGTACAATAAGACGACTAGCCAGTCTCTTATTTCCAGATATAGGAACGCATGATCAATATTAAATCAGGATAATAATTATTGTCAATTCGTGACAAGGCATGGTAGTCAAAAGTTCTATATCAAGAATAAGAGAAACTTGCATAAAATAGTTGGTAACATATTCTTGAAGCCAAGGAAAAGATCTACAACTTTTATGTTGGAAGCTAGGAGAAATTCGGACCAAAAAACAGTCAAAAAGAGCATCAAACAATCAAAATCAGCCTCATGCGGCTCAACACTATGCAGCTCATGCGGCTCAAAAATGCTCATGCGGCTCAAAAGTGCTCATGCGGCCAGAAATGCTCATGTGGCCAGAAATGCTTATGCGGCTAAAAAATGCTCGTGCGGCCAGAAATGCTCATACGGCCAGAAATGCTTATGCGGCTCAAAAATGCTCATGCGGCTCAAAAATGCTCATGCGGCCAGAAATGCTCATGCGGCTCAAAAATGCTTATGCGGCCAGAAATGTTCATACGGCCAGAAATGTTCATGCGGCCAGAAATGCTTATGCGGCTCAAAAATGCTTATGCGGCTCAAAAATGCTCATGCGGCCAGAAATGCTCATGCGGCCAGAAATGCTTATGCGGCTCAAAAATGCTTATACGGCCAGAAATGCTCTTGCGGCCAGAAATGCTCAGGCGGCCAGAAATACTTATGCGGCTCAAAAATGCTCATACGGCCAGAAATGCTCATGCGGCCAGGCACTATTCATCGTCCCTGCCAAAATCAGGACAGATAAACATAGAAGTTTGACCAAAATTGTTTTGGCCATAACTTCCTCCAATCAAGTCGAAATCTTACTTCAAGAGCTAAAATTGGGGTAGAATTAAATTCTTTACAACACAAAACAATTAAAACATGGAAATGATGAAGTTTGATAGATCAAACCCAAGAAAACCGAAATGGAGAAAAACTTAGATCTACACAAAACTAACCATGGAAAACAAAAACTACAAGACCTAAACATGTAGAGAAAGAAGCGACGAACATAATGGACTAAAAATAAATGAGGATGCATGAAATTCTCCATGATGTGCAAGATGTACTTGCCTCTCACAAGTGGGTTAGGGTTTGGTGGAGGAGTAAATGTGAATGAATGAAGAGAAAGAATAAAAGAAGTACTTTTATATCAAGGTCAAGTGGATCTCCACCATTCATTCTCTCAACCAAATCAAAGCCATCCATTCCTTTCCATGTTGAACCAAACCGAACCAAGTTGGTTTACCACGAACCGAAATGAACCAAGAGCCAAGAAAAAATAGAAAAATAAAATACAAAAAAATAATTAGCATGAAATTAAAATAATTAAATACAAAATAAATGCATGACAGATACTAAATAAATTCGGGCAAGCGGTATACGTATAAAAATACGTATTCCGGGAATGGGGAGTGACACTCCTTCTCAGTCTGGCGCACTAGTATTAGAGATGACATGGTCATGTCTCTCCTTCCGTCGTAGAACGATGAGGAAGAGGCGTGTCAAATCATCGAAAAATAATATAGAGTTGTCAGGAAGACTGTAGTACCAGTCATAGGTGACTCCCTTCAGAGCCCCGACAAACAGGCTCATGAGTAGGGTGTCTTCCTTCGAAAGATGTCCCGTCTGAGACTGGAAGTAGGTCAAGTACCGACGATGAGAGTCCTTCCCGTTGTATGGCGTCAATGTATGTGGTTTATACTTGGAAGGATAAACCACCTTGTTTCACTCAAGTGGGTAGGGTTGAGGAAGCCCCAACTTCTGACGTTCTTTTTGTCTATTTTGGGCCTCGAAGCGTTCACACAGGTCTCTGATCATCTTAGCCGAGTATTCTGTCGAGCTGGGAGCAGGTGAAGGCGGTATGGCCTAAAGCTGTATATTGAAAGAAGCTGATGCTCGCGGTGCGGTGTGGTGTTCCACGCTTGAAGATACCTGTTAAGGGGGTATTCTCCGTTAGCCCCTAGATCAGGGCTGGTGGAGACAGGTACCCTCGTTAGAGTGGTTCGAATGTCGAACACCGCCTGGGTCAGGATCTACATGGAGGAAGAGAGGGTCTTGAGACTCCCCTCAAGGGTGTCTATGCGCTGCACGACGTCTAGCACTGGAGCGTCTGATTCTCCTTCATCACCACCCCCTGTCATATAAGATGTCATGACATGGTTGGAAGTGGATGGATCGGTCGAGGCTTCGCTTTCGACCTCGCTTTCCTGTGGAGGGACTTCTTCTTCTGAGGCCTCGTGTTGGCTACCCCCAGCTATGTCAGAGTCGGTTTGTCGAAGCATTTTTTCGTCTTCGAGGGGAGGGTTGTCAGAGGCTTGACTACCCCCGACTGTTGCTTCTGCCTGGGCCTTGATCCTTGCTCGGGTGCATTCGTACACCCCTGGGGATGGGACCACCATTTTGTTCTTTCTCAGTTGAATCTTGGATGCAGAGGCTGAGGAGTTGGTGGTTGTCTTTCTCACGGACGAGTGAGAATTGGAGACAATATGACAGGAAACGATCTTGGGCTCCGCTTCGTCTTCAATCGGCACTTTCTTTCCGAGGTGACGTCAGATAGGTGTCGTGGATTGCAGTCACTAAAACACGGACTACCTCTGTGGTGGAGCCGCTGTTTTCTAACAACAGCAATTGATGGTGACCATAGCACAGGTGTGCCCTGTAAGGGGCACATTGTGCTTATTGGTGAGATCTCCTGATCTACGTTTGTGACTGATCAGATTACGCAAATCATGATGGATGAGTTTTACTTTAACATCCCCCATCAGGCACATGGCAAGGACAAGCATCAGGGTGGTCATATGAATGTTGTACCCCTGATCTGGTTCACGCGCATGAAATATGCCCAGATTATTGGTAGAAGAACATCATTTATGGCAACTTGAGTCCACTTCATGCACATCACCCAGGTGGGCGCATGGACTCAACATCGTAGTTGCCCAGCCAGACCTGGTTCGAAATGTAGTAGATGTGCCCAAGCGGGATAGGGACTTTGAGAGTGGAACTATTTCTAGTACAGATGCGCCCGAGTCAACTCTGTACAGTTTACCATCAGCAGCGCGTATGATTTTGAACGCATGCTTTTGGTTTGCTGTTGCCATAGCACGTTCGTGGAGCATGGCCTGTGCTGCCTTAGATTTTTTTGTACTAGCCCACGAAGACGCATATTACTCAGAATCCAATTGTGTCTCGCCACGACAGTGAGTGAGTCTGTTGAAGACAAATGTTCTCTTCTGCGCACCAGAGCTCATGCGCTGGAGATTGGTTGCATTTTTGCTCCGTTGGCGCATCTTCTTCGGCTGGGAAGAAGACGATTAGGGAATGCAGTCAACACTAAATTTTCCAGACAAATGTGCGGTACCAGCGGGCGCATCCTTGTTGCTGAGAGTGTCAGCAGGAAGGGCCAGCTGCGGTGGCGCATCCCCTTCAGTGATGGTGCCAGGCGCATCGGCCTTGCGCACCCAGACTTGGCGAGTCTTCTTCGGCTTTGGCTGCCGCTTCGAAGGACTCGCACTGCCTTCAGAGATGAACTTCTCATACGCCTGTTGATTGAGGTGCACCACAAGTGTTTTATGGGAGGAGCCGAGTTTGATGTCGTTAGATTGTGACACAACTTTTTCGTTGGAGAAGAAATTGGTCCCCAGCAAAGTCGCCAGCTTGTTTGCCATCAAAAATGCGACAAGGTTTTGTTGATTAAAACTTTGGTATTTCAATTACAAACAGAACAATATACAATGTAGAACTTAGACGTAGTCCTAGGAGTACATTTTTATTTTTATCTGGGAACTGTATCGGTAGAGCCAGTGGTAATGCGTTGACTCCGTTAACTATCTGACGATGATCTTGAACTCTCTGTAGGTCTGGGTTGCTCTGGATGCCAGAGTATTGCGAGGAGAAGTGGACATTAAGTGTCTCTTCTGGCCTCTATATGTGTGTATATATCCGTCCTTGTGTGTTGGATGAAGGAATGATCTTTCTATTTATAGATAGCAGGCTGGCTACTGATGTACGTATATGTCGGATACGCCTGGACATGGGGACACCACGTGGCTGATGCTGGCGGGGGCGCATGGTTGATGCACCCTGAATTGAAGCTGAATCTGCTGGACTGCTACGCTGGGCTGCGATGGAGCTGACACGTGGTAGTCGCAGAGATTTGGTTGTTACTGAGATCTTGGGTGGTTAGCACCCATTCTTGAGTAGAACTGAGTCAAACGATGCATGGCGTATGGCTATGGCTCAAAGATTTCGGTTTTGGAGGAGAGTGATCTGTCGGGGTGCACCTAGGATCGGCCACATGGAGGCAACTTAGTCTATGAGTTTTAGGCATCTTAGAGGAGTCTGGGAGCATAGCTTTTGAGGTGCATGCATAGCTTCGCATCAGGGTGCGCCTAGAATCAGGTGCAGGAGAGGCGACTTGGTCTCATGATCTTTAGGAGCCATGAGCAAGTCCAGGCACATGGTTTTTGAGGCACATGTAGAGCTTTGCCATCTGTTGCTTGGGATCAGAAGTAAGCTGGGGGGCGCATGACCACCGGGGCGCCTGTCGTCTTCTAGGCGCATGTAAAATCCTTATTTTTATTATTATTTTATTAGACTTAAAAATGAATTTATACAATTTATGGTTGTTATTAATTATTAAAAATGACCTTAGCCATTGTTGAGTTTTGGAGCACTAGACGACCATGACTTTTTAGCACGGAAGTTGTACCAGTGTGCCTTGACTAGTGTACCAGTTATGCCGGGGGAAGCTAAGCCAAGGTGATGTCCAAACTAGAAAAATCAGGCCAAGTTGTGAATGGACTTATTTAAATTATTTTAATTAAATATTATTTTATATACAGATGTTTAGACGACCCGGTTTGTCCAATTCAGCCCGAACTGGGCCCGAACCAAATTTAAGCCCATGTAGGCATGGGATGGGACTAAGGTGGCCATGTAGACATATTTTATGTACGTTGAAATATTTTCTAAATTATTTTAGAATTTTATGTACAATTTCTAATTATATATTTAAATATTTGTACTATTATTGGTATTTTATTATTAAATAATATTGTGCAATACTTTGTATAATTTTTTGGACCCGGATAAGGGGTGTAGTATAAATTCACAAAGCCACCATTTGAATTATTTTAATATTTATTTATTGTTAATATTATTTTGTTTATGATTAAATAAATATATTTATTATTTTTAAGTTACTATTATTGGTTTTTATTTTATTTGTTAAACTAAATTTACATATATGGAAATATGTCAAAAACAGATTCTAGATAATATAAAATTTTCATTTGGATTTTATGGATATATATATATATATATATATATATATATATATATATATATATATATATATATATATATATATATATAAATATATAAGAATAGGATAAAGCAAAAGAAAAAGAAAAAATACACAAAGTGTGGTCGGCCCCACATGTGGGAACCGACCACAACAATTAGTAATAGCAGCAGCTAGTTAGCATGTGGCCGCCCAAATATAAGCAGTAGCCTCATGGCCGAACCTTTCCCCTCCTATTGTACATGTATATATATACCTCTTCAATTAAATTAAAACCCTAAATTCCAATTACTCCTTCTCCACTTTTTTTCCTTCACCCTCGTCCGCCTCTCCTCGACAAGCGCGCCCAGCCTCGTCTACCGCAACACAGCCCCGCGACAGCAGCGGCAACAGCATCAAACGACAACAACAACAACAGTTTTAAACTCCGAGGTACCCGACTTCTCTAATTAATTTCTTCGCCAATCTAAATCCATTTTTAGATCCAAAATTCGTGTAGAAAGCCCACATGACCCTCTTCGAGATCCCCAAGGTGGATTTCAACGTGCCCATCCAACTTGCTCGAAAAATCAAGACGAAGTTGGAGAAAAACTACTTTTCTAGAATATTAAAAACTGTTTTAAAACACCAACTTGTCGGCCACTTTTCTTTCTGTACAATAGGATTTTGTAGAGAATAATTAAAGACAGTCAAAGACAACATAATCGAGATTGTAACGCACCTTCTGGATTCACTTTTCATCTAGTGTGTAAAAAGTTATACGTTGTTAAAGTTTTACGAAAAATTATAAATTCTGTTTTCTAAAATTAAAAAAACACCCCGATACGGCGTGCGCCCCGACAAACCGGACGACGTGGTCGCGCACTATACACATCGAACGGCGCGTATGGATGTTGTCGACGTGTGGGAACTAACGGAACCCGATTTCGTTGCATGTGCTAGACAAAATCAGTGCGTATCCGTCGAGATACCCCCGTATCGATCCTTTACAAATTAAGTCACAACTTCGTGTACACTCATCAAATCATGACAAAATTTATGCCATTAGACTCAAAATATTTTTTTGATCCTGTGAGCCAAGTTTGGTTCAATTCTGAGAAGGTTAATCGGGATGCCATTTTAGCGGGCCCACAATCCAACTCAACGGGCGATTTTATGCACAACCCACCAGAATTCAAAATTGGATATACCATTGAGTTCGTCTCATCAAAACAAATCCGTAGACATGTAGTTTGACGACTTTAGAGACCGTAGGTTCTGGCGCGCATTTCATTACAAAGCGGGTCCAACGGCGGACATCGTTTTGACCCGAAATTACAATTTTGCCCCTGTTTCAGAATTTAACTTTTGGATAGGCATATCTTTTATTCCAAACTCGTTCATGATGTTTGTTGCAGCATCCGGAGTCATCTGCGGGATTTGGCTTTTCTTGCTTCGTTTATTTGTCTGTTCGAGCTACTGGATTATTCTCTTTTGCACATAACCTCAGGCAAGATACCTTGCCATTATACTGTTTATATTCAGTCTACATTTTATTACATATCACTGTTCATTATTTCCAGTTATTGTAGTTCTTGATTTACTACATGCTCAGTGATTATTAGTTACTTTGTTACTATCCTTTGATTGCATATGAACCTAGAGTTAGGGGACTACCGTTTGTAGTGTATTACATATGCCTCGACACAGTTGTACCACGAGGATGTGTGAGACGAGTAGCATGTAGAGGTCCTTGCGTATGGGCTGATCCCCCATGTGCATGCATCAGGGCTAACTGCTAATAGAGGCATGTTAGGAGACTTAGCAGTTAGTAGAGGTATATGAGACATAGATGTGACTCTATTAGGCATTGGGTGGGAAGAACAGTTCCTTAACGTATGGGTCCTTATGCACTTTCCTATTACTGATCCTGCTGGCCTCTGACATTCGAGGAATGTTATGCTTTGAGGTCCCTGGTATCCTGATGGGACCATACCTGAGTTACTGCTACTAAGCCAGATAACCCATACGTTGGAGGTTTGTTCTTAACTGCGTGAACATAGTAGTACGGTTAGATTACCTTATTGTTGTCTTGTCACTTATTTTCTTTGTGGCATATTTTGTATTCAGTATTTAGGGCATATTCTTCCTGTAGCTTGTTACGTCCCTCTGAGGACCTGGTTATCTCTCCAGGTGTGTACTTCTGTGAATTTACAGGTGTTCTAGCCAAGGCCGTGATCTTCTCCATTCTTTCAAAGACGATTGCGCTTGGTTTGTCTCGTTATTTTATCGATCACTTCTTGTACATTTTATTTGAGATAGTTGGTAGTGGACTTTGTCTCCGCCGAACGATTGTATACATGACAAATTCAAAGTTGCTTTTATATTATTTATTTATCTAGTGGATGAGATTTAGTTATTCTGGTTTTACTGTATTTTACTGCTTATGTATTCATACGAGGTTTCCATATATTGGAGTATACTTTGTATGTATGCAGTTGGCATGGATACGTACCTAGTCCTAAGTATTTTGGGACTGGGCGTTACATATTTTTGTGGTGGCCTATGCAGGTCGAGTTTGTCACTTCGGTTATGTAATTGTATCGATGTGAGCCTGCAATATAGGATTAGAATCTAGGAATCTCACCCATACAGCTTGACCTCTTCCCTTGGCTTCAAATTTCGAACTCTCGTTCGACTTCCTTGAATTGCATCTTGCTTGATTCCTTTCTACCGTTGATTCTTATTTTCGTGCTTCGTGTCAATTAGGAAGACGACTACACTAGTATATGCTCATAGGTCAAACACATGGCTAGAATGGTTATATTGGCGATTGGAATACATTTAAGACTCTAAATGAGTTAAAAATATATTTTTTTAAAAAGTGTGATTTAATGATTAGTAATTTGTAAAGTAGAATATTACCAAGGAAAGTTTTAAACTTGAGATTTCTAAATAATAAACACCATAGGATTGATACTGCAGGAAGAAAACAAATAGCTAGAATCTTTATACCATTGATTTAAGAAATTGATTGGATTTTTGAGTTTTGATATTTATGAATTATTGAGTTATAGTATACATCTTTGAACAAATATAAAATTGATTTAGTTTTTTTTTAGTTGTGATATCTATGATTTATTGGGCTTTAGTTATACACCTTTGAACAGTTATAAATTTGGTTTAAAAATGATCTTAGATTTTAATTGTGGGAGAAGGAATTATTTAAATTGAGTCGTACAGGTTACGGTTAATATGTTTATTAAAATTTTAAATTTTTTTGTAGAATTAAGGATTTCTAAATTTTTGGTTTAAAATATTTGAAAGCTATGAAAACAATTTTTGAGATTTATTCTTTATTCTAAATTGTGTCCTATGATTGAGGATTTACAAATCTATTTAGATTTTGGTTTTTTTTAAAAATTATAATTTTGGATATCAATTTCGAAAAACTTGATGATTTTATGACTGATAAGATTATTTGAAAATTTAGTTTAATGTTGGATTGCTAATATCACAAATTTTGAAATAAAATAAAAATATATTAATGATGTGATAAGGTTGTTTTGATTGATCAAATAAAGTTACCATTTAAAAGTTGTGATTATGTTGGAATGACTTAGTATGAATAGAAGTTATAACTGATGAGTGCATTAAAATATTGAGCTAAAAATTTGAGATTGCTTTGTATGTGCTAGAAATTTTTATCTGAGGAGCTATTAATTTTTGTATAGTTTTAAAGTTATGATTGATTATGGATATTTTATATATAGATTCATGATTTATGAACTCTTGAGTTTAAATGTTGAATTGAAAATGTAAAATTTTGAAAAAGTCAGTAGTAATATGATAAAAAAAATTGCTTTGAGATTTATGAAAGTGATTTACATTTTTTGTCATGATTAAATTTAATGGCTTGGAGTGAATACAAATTATGGTAGTTCATTTTTTGAAAATTTATTTAGAAACTTTTGGAGGAAACTTGGGTTAAAATTTTAATGGTGGACAACCAAGAGAGTCCAAATAAGATAGATGTATTCCACACTAAATTGCCGTATCACTCATGACCATGATGGTAGTATATACACAAGTGTTGTTAGTCATCTACCAAACTATGTGACTGTATCGTAATCTTGACTTACCCGACCTCCCCTGTAATCTAGATTTTTACTGTGATCTTCTAACTCAATTGCAATTTGAATAAGAATTTAATTGTTCCTTAACTGTATTCATCTAGAAGACTATATTCTCACTAGAACTGAGTTCCTAAATTATTATTTTACTGGATTCCTTAATTAATTTTATCTCATGCTTTAACTTGATCTCCTTTATTTTTGTGCATAAATTGTCACCCCATGAACTCCCACTTCCTATTTTTGATCTTTTGGCATCACTTACGTTACTTGGATATTTGGAGTACAACACTAGACTTTTTCTTCCAAAAAATTTCATATGTAAGACCTAGACGGGCACACCTTCAGGTAGATATATCATGTCCCACTAAAATATGTCTTCTTGTACTCTATTTTCTTGATATGACTTCCTGGTCAAAATGGCCAAACTATAACCTCTACCATAATACCAAAATACTCCCTGGCTTCAATTAGAGACTCAACCTCGACTCAATTCTTTCGACCCAATATATGATTTTGTTCTACTTAATTTCTTAAATGCTTAAATTTGTGCTTTATCTGGATTGCTTGACCCATTGTCCCATCACACTACTAACTTAACTCTTGTAAGTTGGGTAGAATACCTCACGGCCTAACAAAGCCTTTGCCCTTGTGACCCATGTTGATAAGTTTACTCAGACTAGAAATTCAGAGGACCTTAACTTATATAGGCAACCAAGCCATAAATGAAGAAATACTAGGACAACCGTGTAGGCCCACACCTCGAGCAAGACTTGATTTTAAAAGATCTTTGATTAATTAAATTCCTTCGATATTACCTCCCTTACTTATATTTCAACAACCTGATGCTGCTAATTTAGCCTTGGCTTTGCAAGCTTATCTTTTTCGAGCTTGATCATGACATATTTTATTGGGTGCACCCACTAACATATTGTCTAATCAGAACCGGTGCATGATGGTCTGATCAACCTATTGCACTTTGGTTCGCTATTCATGTATTATTCTACGTGGATGGAGACATAGTTAAACTTGCCTTAGATTCTCATCCGCAACAACCTTGGCAATTCTTTTTTGAATTATTTTCGTCGCCTATGAACCCCGTATTCGTACTCAATAGCACTGTCTTTGAAACCTTGTTGTTCTTGTCTTATACTTATTTTGGAAAGACAAGGCACTGTACTTGCTAGATAGACTCAAGGTATCATCTTTGGTTGCCATATCAGTTATTTATATACGAAATGTAGATAACCACCGACCGACTCATGTGGCTATATCCTCGCCTTTAACTACTCCTCATTCCTCAACCCTAGAATTGTTATCGTGCCCTTCCAATTATTCTTGAGCACTCGATAATGATTCTAATCGTTCACTTAAATCCAACACTCAACCAAGACGATTAGTATCCAGTTTTCTCCCAGGGAACCATATATCCCAATCGTCAAATTATTTTCCTTGAAATACTGAATTTTTTGCTACTCTTTAATTCGTGTTAACCAAGTTTGTTACCTTCACTAGAGACCCTCAATCAATTTCATAACCAAGATATGTTTTGTATATATCGACTCCACAATTTTCTAATGCATGGTTGTGTTGAACGTCGTTTCATCGCCTCCTCCAAAAAAAAATTTATCGTTTGTTGGTATTGATAAACTCTTTCTATTCCTCAACCTTATCTACCCTATTATTCCTAAATTTCGAGAACGAAATTCTTGTAAGTTGGGTAGGATGTAAAATCTATATTTTTATTATTATTTTATTAGACTTAAAAATAAATTTATACAATTTATGGTTGTTATTAATTATTAAAAATGACCTTAGCCATTGTTGAGGTTTGGAGCACTAGACGACCATGACTTTTAGCACGGGTTGTACCAGCGTGCCTTGACTAATGTACCAGTCATGTCGGGGAAAGCCTAGCCAAGCTGATATCCAAACTAAGAAAATCAGGACAAGTTGTGAATGGACTTATTTAAATTATTTTAATTAAATATTATTTTATATATTAATTTTTAGATGACCCGGTTTGTCCAATTCAGCCCGAACTGGGCCCGAACCAAATTTAAGTCCATGTAGGCATCGGATGGGACCAAGGTGGCCATATAGACATATTTTATGTACGTAGAAATATTTTCTAAATTATTTTAGAATTTTATGTACAATTTCTAATTATTTAAATATTTGTACTATTATTGGTATTTTATTATTAAATAATATTGTGCAACACTTTGTACAATTTTTTGGACCCGGATAAGGGAATGTAGTATAAGTCCACCAAAGCCACCATTTGAATTATTTTAATATTTATTTATTGTTAATTTTATTTCGATTATGATTAAATAAATATATTTATTATTGTTAAGTTACTATTATTGGTTTTTATTTTATTTGTCAAACTAAATTTACATATATGTAAATATGTCAAAAATAGATTCTAGATAATAAAAAAATTTCATGTATCCCAACTACGACGGTATATCCCAGACCCGAGCCACATCCTGGATCATTCGAAATTGGTTGTTGGTACCAACCTTTCGTATGAGGAGAGGCCCGTGTCTATATTGGATCGGAGGGAGAAGATACTCAAGAACAAGACTATTAAGTTAGTCCGTGTTGTTTGGGGTCATCACCCTTTGGGAGAGTCAACGTGGGAGCGTGAGGATGATATCCGATCGCGATATCCCGACCTGTTTGACTCGTAAGGTATAATGTCTTCCTTATACCTTATGCTCCCCGTTCCTTGATTGAATGAATGATTGCCTGATTGATTGCTTAGTCATAACTTGTCTGTGATTAGTATAGCTTGTCCTTGCCTCTCTAGTCTCTTAATTAAATTCCGAGGATGGAATTATTTTAAGTTGAGTAGAGTTGTAACGAACATAGTTCGTATTACATATTTTGGTATGCATGTACGTATATTGCATGTTTCATTGCATGGCTTATTGTGGTATTTCAATTGCTTGGTTCGGCTTGGTTAGCTTGGTTCGGTTTGGATTGGTTTTTTAAGTGGACCAAACCCCCACCTACCACCCCTCTTTTCCTTTATTAGTCGCCCACTCTTTCTCTCTCTCCTCATTACTTCTTTATATTTACTCTTCTTCTTCCTCACCATTACTCTCTTCCACCTAACAGGAGGTTTAGGCAAGTGCAACTTACTTCATGGAGGAACTCAAGTTTTATTGTTCTATTCTCTTTTCCACAAGATTCTAAGTCACTTTAGTACTTAACATTTTCGAATTCCATGGCTCATTTCATGTAGATCTAAGTTTTTAGTATTTTGATCTCCTTGGTTTTGATCTTTTAAAAACTTGGTTGTTCCCGAATTGGAAGTCCCATGTAGTAGAGATTTCGATTTTTACGCCAGTTTGGTGTTGAGATGACCGGACTTCCCCAAGTCTTGGTTAAGATGGAGTTCCTCGAGTACCCGAGCCTTCACGCCTACTTGTATCGGCCTTGGAGAGAAGATAAAGTTTTACGCACATGTTCTAACGTGTTAGCATAGTGATTAGCCTTTACGCCCATGTTTTATGTGTCAGTATGTTATTTCAGCCTTTTACGCACACGTATTTGTGTGCCAGCGTACTCCGTTTTACGCTGAGTTCCTATGAATTTTACGCTCGGGGCTCTCCCGCTTGCGTAAAATCATCCTCGCATTAAAACCCCTGGCTCGAGCAGACTCTCACGAGCGTAAAGTTTTGCTTGAGTGTTTCCTCGCGTAGAGCTCACTCGCGTAGAGTTTCACTCGCGTAGAGTTTCGCTCGGGAGGTTGCGTGCGTAGAATTCTACGTGCGTAAAATCTTACGCACGTATAATTTCGCTTGCGTAAAGCCCGACTAGCGTAAAACACCACCCACGTATACCCTTGCTCGCGCTAGCATAGAGCCACTCTACGTTTGAGGCCCTTGGCCTAGCGTAAAGGCTCACTCGCGCAGAGCTTTGAGCCCTTGTGCATCCGATTGGCTTTCTAAAGCCTTACACTTTTCATGACTTGACAAGCACGGATTGAGTGATGTGACCGGATCAATAATGATACATGGCATGGTGTGGAGTAAACATGACATGACCGGATATGACAAGTACGCAGGATGATAATTATTGAAAGCTGTTGCGACGGCTTGCATGACATGACTATAATGAATGACCTGGACGCCATGGATGATTGTGTTTGTGTAATGAACCAGTACTGTCTTGCATCATGTCTATGGTATGGATCCCTGAATACCATGGTCAGGGGTACCTACTGAAAATGACTAAGGCTAATAGCTAGAATAATTCAGTAGTCATGAAGAGATTTTCCTCCGCTACAGGCAATCCCGTTATCTGGGCGCTCAAGTGGACTTGTAGCCTGCCGATGAGTAGGGCACATTTCCAGCACACTTTCAAGTGTTGCCCCCACCATGGATGGATATTCGACCTGGATAACCTGGATGGTCTGCAGGGCTTATGGCTGTTGGAATAATCTCATAGCATTTTGATAGTAATTAGGCCTGTGATAACCCCAGTTAGTTAAAGTATCAAGCCGTACTCATTGCGTGGCCGTGATTGTTTGGATGTAGTCTAGCACAGTTTAGTCTTGTCCTGATCCTGTACAAGATTGTGGCATGATATGATTTCATGTGCCTTACTTATCGATAAATGATGAGATACCAAGTTCTGTTCAGATGAAGGGTTACAACCCCGATCCTTGTCTGGTTTAAGGGTTGTAACGTGGCTATCTGAATATTCCCGTGGTTATCTTATCATATATCGTCCTGATTACTTATGCTGGCCTTAACAATAATAATCATGGTCCAGTTCTGTTTAGGCGAAGGGATACAACCCCGGTCCTTGTTTGGTTTAAGGGTTGTAACCTGGCTTCCGGAGCAGTTATGTGTCCTCTCTTCGTTTATTGTCTTATTGTGCCCCATGCCATGTTCATCATGTTTTACCTTACTTAAATAGCATGGTTATTTATACTAGCCTTAACAATAATGATCAGGGATCCAGTTATGTTCAGGTGAAGGGTTACAACCCCGGTCCTTGTTTGGTTTAAGGGTTGTAACCTGGCTTCCGAAGCAGTTCTGTGTCCTCTCTTCGTTTATTGTATTATTATCCTATTGTACCCTATATCAAGCTCATTATGTTTTACTTTACCAACAGTATTTGAGACGGATTTCTATTCAGGTGAAGGGTTGCAACCCCGGTCCTTGTTTGGTTTAAGGATTGCGACTTGGCTACTTGAATAGTTTCCTCGTATTCAATTAAATATTGTTGTCACTGTTATATTCGGTTTTCTTTACATATAATTATATTTATTATTCAATTAATATATGTTGGTTTTAGTTCCTAAGTGAAACCTCCTTTGTGGCACTTGCTCTTTCTGGGGTCTGACCTAGCTGGTTTTGTATGGCCAGATATCGGAGCAGCTCCTGAAGATCTACCTACCTTCCAGCCAGATGGTGACCACCAGGCGTAACCCTAGCAACGAGTGGGTTTCTTTTGTTCTCCCACTTATTGTAAAATTATTCTTTTGAGGCGCTTAGCCGACGAGCACGTGTTTAGCTCGATTGCACCTTTACTTACTGTCTGCCTACGGGCTGTAGCCTGATTGACTAATCCTAGGGTTGATCACGTATAACTAAAACTCTTGATAGTCTTGACATTTTGTACGACTAGCTTCATGATCATCCAAATATATAATGTATGGGACGCCTTATTATTGTATATTTGGTGCTCTGATATCTTGTAACTGTTATTACTTGCTTGAGATTGAGACAATAGGCTTGCTCATGACCTAAAGTGACTGATGGCTTGTAGTTAAACCCTCGCGTATGTAGACAGCCGTGACCGTATAGCGAGGTGGATTGCACTTCAATATACGTATGGCTATATTCGCCCCCGCTCTACAGTATTCGGGTTCTAGGGCATTATATGGTTTAAGTGGTGGCCCATGCAGGTCTTGTAAATCATGATATGTGAGGGTTTATCGAATAGATGTCTCAATCAGTACCCGCCCTTGATCTCTGTTCGTATCCTTTTAATCCCTGAAATCTTGACCTGATCACATGCTTGTATCGTTGATCTGTTCTGGTCCTTCTTTATTATTTTCTATGTCATCTTCTTCAGCGGCATTGTTCCTGGTCCTACCGATCAGCAAGGCGGAGCACCTCTCGTAGACCGGCAGCAACCTGGAGATCAAGCCCAGCATTCAGGAGTAGCCTTCAGAGTCATACCTACTGGGGGTCCAGAGCCACCAGTTCAGCCCGTCCAGCCTGTAGAGCCTGATGATGGCACCTTGGTGGGTCTCATCAGGCCATTGTTAGCTTCCCAAGATCGGTGAGGAGATGCCTTGTACCAAGCAGTGGCAGATGCTCTGACCAGAGGAGGTCATCATGGTAACAGCACGGCCAACAGCTTCAAGCGCTTGAACCCTCCCTTCTTCGACGGTAGTGAAGTTGCTATTGCCGCGGATGCATGGCTTCAGGACACAGAGGTGATTCTAGAAGCAGTCAGGACTCCAGAAAACGAGAACGTGGCCGTGATGCGCCTACCGTTATTGGATTTGGCACGCAGCTGGTGGACAGCACAGGCCGTTGAATTAGTGGCACATATTGCCTGGAAGGTATTTCGTGAGAGATTCCAGACCAAGTATTTTGATGTTGTAGCTCGGTACAATCTATAGACGAGGTTCACCAATCTGAAGCAGATGGCAGAACGGTCGATGGTTATACGGTCGAGTTTTCGAGACTTAGCCGGTTTGCTCCCACCTTGGTAGCGACCGAGTTCGATAGAGCCCAGCGGTTCCAGCAGGGACTTCACCTGGAGATTTTATTGGCAGTAGAGTAGTTTGAGCATCAAACTTTTGATACGGTATTGAGGGCAACAAGGAGGCATGAGTATACCTTCCAGAGGATCGTGGATAGGACCAGAGGTCGGAAGCGATCCCATAACTGTAGGCGGGCGGCTTCAGTAACGTCGGTTCAACATTCAACTCCGACGTACACTCAGTAGCAGAAGCAGTCTTCCGCAATGGGTTGCACTCATTGTGGGAAGCCAGGGCATGTGGTATCAGAGTGTTGCAGAGCACAGAATTTGTACTTAGTTTGTGGTGCTCCGGACCACAGGGTTAGGAACTGCCCAAACAGGGGGAGTTCATCTTCATCAGCCTTCTCTATTCCTTCAGTTAAAGGACTAGCACTAGTCCAGCAGCAGCAGCAGTACCCATTCTCGAGGCCATTGCCGTCGCAGGCCCAGGCATTCCAGCAGCAGAGACCACAACAGTATGCCCAAGCCCAAGCCCTGATCCAGAGTAGGCAAAGGAGTTTTTAGCAGAGGGGACCCGCACCCAGAGGACATGGTCAAGTGCTGGCTTTGACCATGGAAGAAGAAGGATTAGCACCAGGTGAGGTAGTGGCAGGTACTATTCTTGTCAACTCCTTTCCAGCATCAACATTATTTAATTTTGGTGCCTCGCATTCATTTATGTCTGCACGATTCGCGACACGAATAGGACTGGAGCCCGAGTCATTATCAGTAAGGCTCAATATACTTACTGGTAACGGACTTGTGGGAGTAGATAGAGTGTTTTCCTCGTGTCGGATCGTAGTTAGCGATAGAGAATTCTCCGCTAGGCTGATAGAGTTTTCGATGACCGATTATGATGTGATCTTAGGGATGGATTGGTTGAAAGACCAGTATGCGAGGATAGACTGCCATATTGGCAGGGTTGTTTTTAGCATTCCCGGCGAGCCCGAGTTTTCCTTTTCCCGAGGCAAAATTGAACCTTCTCCTCCGGTATCGCGGATGGCGGTAGCAGTAGTACAGTTACCCCGGATAGTCGAAGAGTTTCCAGATGTTTTCCCAGAAGAGCTTCCAGGAATGCCGCCGGAGTGAGAGATCGAGTTTACTATCGACTTGATCCCAGGGACAGCCCCAGTGTCAGAGAGAGTCTACAGGATGACGCCGTCAGAGTTAGAGATATTGTACAAGATGATTGAAGAACTTAGAACCAAGGGATTCATTCGTGCTAGTGGATCGCCTTGGGGAGCCCCGATGCTTCTAGTAAAAAAGAAGGATGGTACGTCCAGGTTATATGTAGATTATCGTACCTTGAACTCAGTGACAATCAAGAACAGATACCCTCTCCCGAGGATAGATGACCTGTTTGATCAACTCAAGGGGTCAGCCGTATTCTCGAAGATCGACTTGCGGTCACGATACCACCAGATCAGAGTCAGAGAGCAGGATATCCCAAAGACAACTTTCAGATCTAGATATGGGCATTGGAAGTTTCTTGTTATGCCATTCAGAGCAACCAATGTGCCGGCTGTATTCATGGACCTCATGAATCGCATCTTCATGCCTTATTTGGATCAGTTCGTGATTGTGTTCCTAGGCGACATCCTGGTCTACAGCAAGAGTGAAGCGGAGCATGAGCAGCATCTTCATGTGGTTTTTCAGACTCTTAGAGAGCACCAGTTGTATGCCAAGTTTAGTAAATACGAGTTCTGGCTCGATCACATTTCATACTTGGGTCATATCATCACCAGAGGAGGAGTAGAAGTGGATCCCCAGAAGATTGTAGCTATTGAGACGTGGCCAATACCCAGTACAGTTGCAGAAGTTTACAGTTTTGTTGGCTTGGCCGGCTACTAACGGTGATTTGTTTCGGACTTTGCTCGGATTTCAGTGCCATTGATCTAGCTGACCCGCAAGGATGTACAGTTTGCTTGGACAGCAGAATGCTAGGATTCTTTTGAGAAGTTAAAGCGAGGCTTGATGATGGCTCCCATTCTTATGCTTCCAGATAGGACCGGAGGATTCTCAGTGTATTGTGATGCTTCAGGCAGAGGCTTAGGATGTATTTTTATGCAGCATGGGAAGGTAATAGCTTATGTGACATGTCAACTTCATGATCATGAGAGGAATTACCCAACCCATGACTTAGAACTAGCAGCGGTAGTGTTTGCACTTAAGCTTTGGAGACACTACTTGTATGGAGATAGGGTAGATATTTTTACCGACCACAAGAGCCTGAAGTATGTGTTCACCCAGAAGGATCTTAACATACATCAGAGAAGGTGGCTAGAGCTACTTGTGGATTATGATATCAACTTGCAGTATCATCCTGGGAAGGCCAACGTTGTTGCAGATGCATTGAGCAGGAGAGCCGGAGTTTATTTTTTAACAACACAACCTGAGATGTTAGCAGATCTTCAGAAGATGGGTATTGAAGTTGTCCTTCCTACCAGTGTGGCACTGATGGCCAGTATGCAAGTTCAGTCTACTATAGTCGAGAGGATCCGGATGGCACAGTCAGCAGATTCTAAGCTTCAGCGGCTTAGAGCAGAATATATATAAGGCAGGACGACGGCCAGAGTTATACATCCATGAAGACAGTACACTTCAATATGGGAGGAGTCTTTGTGTACCCAGCAGAGATATCAGACAGGAGATCATGGCAGAGGCTCACAGTTCTCAGTATTCCGTACATCCCGGTGGCACGAAGATGTACCGTGATATCCGTCAGCACTTTTGGTAGAATGGCATGAAGAGGGAGATAGCCTGGTTCGTCTCTCGATGTTTGGTTTGCCAACAAGTTAAAGCTGAACATCAGAGGCCAGCTGGACTTCTCCAGCCCTTGCCAATTCCAGAATGAAAGTGGGAGCATATAACCATGGATTTTGTGACTGGATTACCTAGGTCCCCGGCCGGTAGAGATGTTATCTGGGTCATTATAGACAGGCTCACGAAGGTGGCTCACTTTCTTCCGTTCAGAGTTGGTCAGTCGACGGCTCAGCTAGCGGAGATGTACCTCAGGTAGATTGTCAGATATCACGGTGTACCAGTCAGTATCACCTCGGACAGAGATTCTAGATTTATGTCGCACTTTTGGCGTAGTCTACAGAGGAGTTTGGGAACTCACCTCCAGTTAAGCTCAGCTTATCACCCACAGACAGATGGTCAGTCAGAGCGTACCATACGAACCTTGGAAGATATATTGAGGTCTTGTACGCTCGACTTCGGTGGTTCGTAGGAAGATCACCTACACCTGGTGGAGTTCTCGTACAACAATAGTTTCCTGGCCCGTATCCAGATGGCACCGTTCGAAGCACTATACGGTAGGAAGTGCAGATCCCCGCTAGTATGGGATAATATTAGTAAAAGGCAGATGCTCGGTCCGGAAATGATTGCTCAGACAGTTGAAGTGGTCAGACGAGTCAGAGATCATCTTCGAGTTGTCCAAGATCGTCAGCGTCATTAGGCCGATTCTCATCGGCGTCCCCTTGAATTCTCGGTCGACGACCATGTATTCCTGAGGATTTTGCCTAACCATGGCATCATTCGTTTCGACGTACGGGAAAAGCTTAGTCCTAGGTATATAGTACCGTTCGACATTCTGAAACGAGTAGGAGATGTATCATATCGTCTCGCTCTTCCGTCGTCGTTACGTGAGGTGCATGACGTGTTCCATGTATCCCAACTACGACAGTATATTCCAGACTCGAGCCACATCCTGGATCATTCGGAATTGGTTGTTGGTACCAACCTTTCGTATGAGGAGAGGCCCGTGTCTATATTAGACTGGATAGAGAAAATACTCAAGAACAAGACTATTAAGTTAGTCCGTGTGGCTTAGAGTCATCACTCTTTGGGAGAGTCAACGTGGAAGCGTGAGGATGATATCCGATAGCGATATCCCGACCTGTTTGACTCGTAAGGTATAATGTCTTCCTTATGCCTTATGCTCCCCGTTCCTTGATTGAATGAATGATTGCCTGATTGATTTCTTAGTCATAACTTGCCTATGATTAGTATAGCTTGTCCTTGCCTCTTTAGCCTCTTAATTAAATTCCGAGGACTGAATTCTTTTAAGGTGGGTAGAGTTATAACTACCATAGTTCGTATTACGTATTTTTGTATGCAAGTACGTATATTGCATGGCTTATTGTGGTATTTCACTTGCTTGGTTCGGCTAGGTTGGCTTGGTTCGGTTTGGATTGGTTCTTCATGTGGACCAAACCCCCACCTACCACCCCTCTTTTCCTTTATTAGCCGTCCACTCTTTCTCTCTCTCCTCTTTACTTCTTTACATTTACTCTTCTTCTTCCTCACCATTACTCTCTTCCACCTAACAGGAGGTTTAGGCAAGTGCAACTTGCTTCATGGAGGAACTCAAGTTTTATTGTTCCATTCTCTTTTCCACAAGATTCTAAGTCACTTTAGTACTTAGCATTTTCGAATTCCATGGCTCATTTCATGTAGATCTAAGTTTTTAGTATTTTGATCCCTTGGTTTTGATCTTCTGAAAACTTGGTTCTTCTCGAATTGGAGAGTCCCATATAGTAGAGATTTTTATTTTTACGCCAGTTTGGTATTGAGATGGCCGGACTTCCCCAAGTCTTGGTCGAGATGGAGTTCCTCGAGTACCCGAGCCTTCACGCCTACTTGTATCGGCCTTGGGGAGAAGATGAAGTTTTACGCACATGTTCTAACGTGTTAGCGTAGTGATTAGCCTTTACGCCCACATTTTACGTGTCAGCGTGTTATTTCAGCCTTTTACGCACACATATTTGCGTGCCAGCGTACTCCATTTTACGCTAAGTTCCTACGAATTTTACGCTCGGGGCTCTCCCGCTCGCGTAAAATCGTGCTCGCATTAAAACCCCTGGCTCGAACAGACTCTCACGATCGTAAAGTTTTGCCTGAGTGTTTCCTCGCGTAGAGCTCACTCGCGTAGAGTTTCACTCGCGTAGAGTTTCGCTCGGGAGGTTGCGTGCGTAGAATTCTACGTGCGTAAAATCTTACGCGCGTATAATCTCGCTTGCGTAAAGCCCGACTAGCGTAAAACACCACCCACGTGTACCCTTGCTCGTGCTAGCGTAGAGCCACTCTACGTTTGAGGCCATTGTCCTAGCGTAGAGGCTCACTCGCGCAGAGCTTTGAGCCCTTGTGCATCCGATTGGCTTTCTAAAGCCTTACACTTTTCATGACTTGACAAGCACGGATTGAGTGATGTGACCGGATCAATAATGATACATGGCATGGTGTGGAGTAAACATGACATGACCGGATATGACAAGTACGCAGGATGATAATTATTGAAAGCTGTTGCGACGGCTTGCATGACATGACTATAATAAATGACCTGGACGCCATGGATGATTGTGTTTGTGTAATGAACCAGTACTGTCTTGCATCATGTCTAGGGTATGGATCCCTGAATACCACGGTCAGGGGTACCTACTGAAAATTGACTAAGGCTAATAACTAGCATAATTCAGTAGTCATGAAGAGAATTTCCCCCGCTACAGGCAATCCCGTTATCTAGGCGCTCAAGTGGACTTATAGCCTGCCAATGAGTAGGGCACATTTCCAGCACTGTCAAGCATTGCCCCCACCATGGATGGATATTCGACCTGGATAACCTGGATGGTCTGCAGGGCTTGTGGCTGTTGGAATAATCTCATAGCATTTTGATAGTAACTAGGCCTGTGATAACCCAAGTTAGTTAAAGTATTAAGTCGTACTCATTGCGTGGTCATGATTGTTTGGATGTAGTCTAGCACAGTTTAGTCTTATCTTGATCCTGTACAAGATTGTGGCATGACATAATTTCTTGTGCCTTACTTATCGAAAAATGATGAGATACCAAGTTCTGTTCAGATGAAGGGTTACAACCCCAGTCCTTGTCTGGTTTAAGGGTTGTAACTTGGCTATCTGAATAGTCCCGTGGTTATCTTATCATATAATGTCCTGATTACTTATGCTGGCCTTAACAATAATGATCAGGGATCCAGTTCTGTTCAGGCGAAGGGATACGACCCCGGTCCTTGTTTGGTTTAAGGGTTGTAACCTGGCTTCCGGAGCAGTTCTGTGTCCTCTTTTCATTTATTATCTTATTGCGCCCCATGCCATGTTCGTCATGTTTTATCTTACTTCAATAGCATGGTTATTTATACTGGCCTTAGCAATAATAATCAGGGGTCCAGTTCTGTTCAGGCGAAGGGTTACAACCCCGGTCCTTGTTTGGTTTAAGGGTTGTAACCTGGCTTCCGAAGCAGTTCTGTGTCCTATCTTCATTTATTATCTTATTGTCCTATTGTACCCTATATCAAGCTCATCATGTTTTACTTTACCAACAGTATTTGAGACGGGTTTCTATTCAGGTGAAGGGTTGCAACCCCGATCCTTTTTTGGTTTAAGGGTTGCGACTTGGCTACTTGAATTGTTTCCTCGTACTCAATTAAGTATTGTTGTCACTGTTATATTTGGTTTGCTTTACATATAATTATCTTTATTATTCAATTACTATATGCTGGTTTTAGTTCCTAAGTGAAACCTCCTTTATGGCACTTGCTCTTTCTGGGGTCTGACCCAGCTGGTTTTGTATGGCCAGATATCGGAGCAGCTCCTGAGGATCTACCTACCTTCCAGTCAGATGTGACCACCAGGCGTAACCCTGAAAACGAATGGGTTTCTTTTGTTCTCCCACTTTATTGTAAAATTATTCTTTTGAGGCGTTTAGTCGACGAGCACGTGTTTAGCTCGATTGCACCTTTACTTACTGTCTGCCTACGGGCTATAGCATGATTGACAAATCCTAGGGTTGATCATGTTTGACTGAAACTCTTGCTAGTCTTGACATTTTGTACGACTAGCTTCATGATCATCCAAATACGTAATATATGGGACGCCTTACAATTGTATATTTGGTCCTCTGACAACTTGTAACTGTTATTACTTGCTTGAGATTGAAACAATAGGCTTTCTCATGACCTTAACAGACTGATGGCTTGTAGTTAAACCCTCGCGTATCTAGACAGCCATGACCGTATAGCGAGGTGGATTGCACTTCAATATACCTAGCTGGCTATGTTCGCTCCCGCTCTCCAGTATTCTGGTTCTGGGGCGTTACACTGGGCACATGGCTATGGCCCACTGGGTGCATCCATGGGGAGCACATGATATCGACGACGCATCTGCCAATGTGTCGAATCCTCTTTGGCCCGCCTGTTGGGTTCTTTGAGGCGTTAATGGTTGCCTTAACTTAGCCGAATACAAGGTGACAGATGCATTTGCTATTAATGCAAATTTATTGCAGGAAATTTGGAACATTGGCCATTTGGCACTCGGGTGTAGGCTGTCGTGCTTATAAATAGCCGCATAAGGGAAAGCTTTATTTTTATTCTTCCTTTCGATATAAAGATGAACTTGGCCGGAGCTCCGCCCTGGCGAACTGTCGAACTCGAGCTCTTCCCGAGGGTGAAGATGCGCTGCTCCAGTCTTTCCGTCCTTTTGAGCTTCTATGATAGTGTCTGTTGCATCCAAATATCGGGATCGTCGAGTCCCGACACAGGCCGATGGTGCCTATTGCATCCAAAGATCGGGGTGGCCGTGCTCCGTCTTTCGTTATGCTGGCAGAGCCACAGGTTGCCGAGTGTGCCTGTTGCTTCCGAAGACCGGGGCATTATGCCGCGATCTTCGTCGAGCTTGGAGAGCTCCTCCTCCTGCTACACAAGGGCTGATTGGTGTTGATGCGCCTGCTTTATAATGACGAGGCGATGCGCCTGGATGAAATATCAAAGTGATGCGCCTGACGGATGATGTGCCTGGCATGGGACGCATAGCAGTTGCTGCGCCTGGCTGTTAGCTTTAGGATCTTTTCTTTTTTGTAAAAGTTCTCTTTTGTAAAGCCTTGCCTTAGACATGTAATAGACTTTTATATGAAATAAAAGCTTTCTTTTCAATGTCTTTAAACTTGTACTTTTTTTTGCTGTGCCAAGTATCTGTTTGAGCTTCCTGGCGCATTTGAGTTGGTCGCATGGTTGGGTTGAGCGCATAGGAATTCTGGGCTATAGATGCGCCTGAAATTCCATGCTTCTACAGTAGTGTCCTATCCCTACATCATGCCCCATTTTCCATCTATGGATGCACGATAAAGGAACACTATCGCTATCGACTTGGTCGGAACTGATTGATCGGGATCGATTAAATCGATTAAACGTGAATGATTGAATTAAGATTATTTTCTCGTTATGGATTGGCTTCTTCGGAATCAAGTCCCATATTCAGCCGGTTGCGCCTCGAGGATGGACTCTGTGGCCAAATCGGAAGAGATCTACCGTTGCTCTATTTTTCATATCGTACTTGCTTCTTGGAGTTAGTTTTTTGAATGTGTTTTCGATGGTTTTCATGGCTTGCGTTCTTCGATCACTTCTTATTTCAAATCGAACCCATTGAATAGGACCGTGTTCTGACCAGTTGGTTATGCGATTTCAGGTGATCGCGTAGGTGTCATCTAAGCACAACCATCATGTCCCTCATCTCAATCGACCCAAGGTGAGTGGTTGACCCTTCTTCCTTTGACCCTTTTTCTCCAATGAATCGATGGCTTGAAGATGAATCAATGTAGCTACAACAACACAAATACTTATGCTAAATGAACTATTGCACAAATTCTCTTATACACATGCTATAGAACTGCTACATGCTTATATTTTACATATGTGCCATAGAGCTGTGTTAACTGAAGATTGATTCTACGAATAAAATGTTGCAACGATGATACGGGACACATTGGAATCAGTTAAGTTTCTTATGAATGCGTAGACCATACTTAAGAAATTTGTTTATACTAGCACTGTCATGGACAACTTGTGTATAAGGGCAAATGTTTCTTCTGACGGTATTCCGGGGACATGGGACCGATTCGGCCTACGAAGAAATACGATAGCTATGCTGGATTGTACCGCAGGTATTTGGTGCCTTTCAACGAGGCTCGCTACAGCGCTGAACGTGGCACCATCTAAACAAGCTATAAGTCCATGATGGCTTATCATGCCAGTGGCCTCCACAAATATGCACTAGTTTAACTTATGTTATGCAATATGACAGGAAAGAACATGGTAAGCTTTATGCTGCACGGTACGCTCTGCCGTGGGTAAGTTCTAGCATAAGTTACCTTGTTTATGTTTCATCAAACTGCTTGCATAAAACTGGCTTGGATGGCTAGAAAGATCACTAGAATATGTTGCATGCTTTACCTAGATTCTTAAACCAAATGAGAGCATAAAAATTAATTATCCATGCACCAGTACACATGAATGTACTGATCCTCGCTCTCCACAGGTACTATAAATCAGGAGGAGCGTGCTACCTAACTGTAGGCAGTGCTTGTGTGTTTTGAAGCTTCGCCCGTGCATGCGAAGCCTTAATCAAATCTCTTTTGAAGACCCCGCAATTGTCCAAGCATAGATGTCTAGGTGTATGCATATTTTGGTTGTGAATGACTATCTCATCGACGTTCATTTTGTAATGGAGTCAGTTCGTAAGCCCACATGGCACCTTTGTATCGAGTCTGTAATATGATGTTTATTATCAATAAAGTAAAAGTTTCTTCTATACAATGTGTTCATTCACTTTGCGTATTCTCTTTGCTGTTGTGTTTCAGATAACCTTACGAAAGTGCCTTATGCGAGCGCAACTAGGCTCGTACGACATCATGCCCAAGGGACGATTACCGATTCTTCGAAATCGAGGCATGACACCGTGGACACCGGGGTCATTAGAAGATCACATGCTGAAAAAGAAAGTATAAGATAAGTTTTTTCGTGTCTTTTTCACCATTCTAAACTTAAAAAATACTATCCAGAATCATCATCATCATCTTCATCTTAAGAATTTAAATACAAGGACAATTCTTGAATTGGTAGATAATATTGTTTTTGTTTAATCCTTTGTAGTATACTCTGTATGAGATAACATAGATATTAAACAATAGCAACTACTACCTTGAACGGTTGTACCAGGTTGTTTCAATACAACTTTTTCTTCATATAAAGGAATTAAATATCTAAATTTTCTTTAATTTTTACATTTAAGCTACCTACCTCAAAATTCATTTTTTTACGATAATCATTTAACAATATAAACACACCATCTAATTTAATATTAGAATAAAAAACCACAACCAAACAATAGAAACGAGGTATTTTATATCAATATTTAAAAAAAATAGTTTCATTTAGAAACAACATAATCAAAATCAGGAATATTTCTATATTTTGCAAATAAATAAGACATGCTAATTTTTTTTTTGATAACTAAAGGAGAACTTGGATAATAAACTCCAGATAAAATGTAGCATTGTAAAATAATTCTAAAAATTCTTAAATTGAACAAGCAACTAACAAGTCATTTTCAGTTACTTGAAAATCAAAACATAGATTAACATTACTATAATATTTAACAATATCTATAAATTTAATAAAAGATTTCAACATTAAATAAGTACAATTCCATTTATGTGGTGTAATATTAACAAATCTCTTAAAAGTCATACCATATTTTTCACATAACATTTTAAACTTTTGATTCCAAATCGCAAAAGTATTCAAGCTAGTTAGACATGATCTAATATTTTCTAAATTTGCTTGAAAAAAATGAAGACATTGATGTACAATTAAATTAATGATATGATGAGCACATCTTATATGAAAAATGTCCTTCTATGATATGCAATAATTAAAATTGTAAATATTGATACAAGAAGTGTTATTACTAACATTATCAAAAAAAATAGAAAAAATATTTATTGTAAATATCATATTCACGTAAAACTTGTATTATATGTCCACTTATTGTAGACACTACAAAGAATACAACAAATTAGCGATAAAAAATTTAGTCGATGTATAGGCAATTTTCGTCGCTAAACAGTAATAACGATGACACAACCACTACAAGAAAAATTGGCCTTTCTTGACGGTTTATTTCCCGTCGGTCATGAAAAATCGTCAAGAAAATATTTTATCTTGACGGTATTAGCCTTATGTCAAGAAAGGACACGTTTTATGTTAATTTAGCAATTTTATCGCATAATAGTTGACGGTTTTAGATGATCCGTCAAGAAACATCAATTTATTTATTGACGGTTTGGTGATAACCGTCAACGAATGTGTGTGCGAAAAACTTGGCGAAATTTTTTCAGCTGTCATTTTAGAAATTTTTTAAAGCTTTTATATTTGTTGACGATTGTGGTTCTTTTTAATCGATAAACCCAACAAACTTTTTTTCGATCGTCCCCTTCCTTTCCTCCTCTCTCTCCCTAACCTTCTCCTCCCACTCCTCTCCTCTAAAGAGTCTCCCACAAAGCCCCCCACTCCTCTCCTCTAAAGAGCCTCCCACTCCTCTCCTCTTGCTCCTCCCTAGGAGAGAAACCATAACCCTAGTTTTCCCTATGGACGACTCCGACGACCTCCCAATGATGGAGGTCGACCCCATCTCCTCCCGCTCCTGCGAACTCGCCAAACCTCTCCTCTCTGGTGATCGCCCGCTCCGGCGAACTCGCCAAACCGCTTCTCTCCTTTCTCGGCGACCCACTCCTCTCTAGTGCCCCCATCGGAGACCCCTCCACTCTGGTGATCCCCCACCAACCGGCTCCCGGTCCACCTCGACCCACTACTGCGGCCCCCTAGCTCCTACTCGACCCAGACCCACTGCCGGTTAGTGTTAGGGCCCGCTCTCAGCGACCGCTCAAGCGACGACCCCCTCTGCCGAGCACGGTCCGAGCCAGACAACGCTCCGACCGAGCCATTGTTCTTGGAGCCCATTTTGGTATAAACCCTAGCCTTAACCCTAATATCAATCTTCAATTCTTTTTTATAGATTACTTATAATTATGATTAGTCATACATTTCGTTAATATATTGTTAGATTATGTTATCTTGCACTTGTGTGGTGATTTTGATGTGTTTTCTTCAAATGAAATGTTGTTGCTTAGTTTTGTATATTTTGTTTCAGTTTCCTCTTGATTCGTGAAGAGTATTTTCTGGTGCTTGTGGGTTTTTATGTTTGGGATTTTGGATAAATTCTAGAAATCTAGGGATAAATCCTTGATATTTAGATGATAGGGAGGTTTTGATCTTGAACATAGGTCCATAAGTGCTATAGGAATTTGTTGTTATCTATCCTTTGTTGCTGGAAATGAATTGAAAGAGATTTGACTTGATTTGGGCCCTTAGAAATCCATCCCGGTATTAGTGCAGGCGGTATACCATAGGTAGAATGTGGTAACAACCCAATTTTCAACAATTCTAGTACTTGTTTGGGGGCAAAAAAAGTATACCAATGATGTACCGTAGGTAGAATGTGGCAGTAACCCAATTTCAACAATTCTTTAATGCTTGATTAATCACATAAATATAGCGTAGGTAAGCCTAACTGCTTCATTTTCTGATGGAACTAATGAAATGGTGAATTCAAACATTGAGATAAAAGAATTAGGTGACACGTCACAGTGGCATTATTTATTAAGTCAACTTTCTAGTTACATTTTCCGAAGAGTTTTTTTCTCTTCTTTCACATTCATTTTCCTCCATAGGTACACATAAGAGCACCGGATGAATTTGATGGAAGTGAATAAATAGTATATTAGGTGATCTGATTACTCATTAATGTTACATGTTAAATTTTATATAATTTTCTCATGATCTGTTAATTTCTTTAGCAATTTCTGGGTATTGTATTACACTATGGAAAAAAAATGCTGATGGAGGTGAATAACCCTTGTGATTTCTGCTTATCGCTTTTACACATGACTATGATCTCAATTTTCCTCTCTTTTTGGTAGCTGATCATACGATAAACAAATGGGTATTGTATAGCACAGTAGCATGCCAGTTATTGCTTCCCTATTATACTTCAGCCTTTTCAGTCTTCTTATCGTTCTAATTTAGTTAGTGCTACTCAACTTAGTGTACTCTGATTACAAGCATGTCTAGTGTTTTTTCATCTTTAACGTTTAGACATTAATAAGCTTTAGCATTTTGCGGTCACACATTCCTAATTGCCAACCAACTCTGGTAAATTCAATATTGGTGGTTGCTTTATCAACTGCTAGTAGTTGGGTCTTGTACCATTCATTAAATTTTAATGTGATTAAACCAAGTCTTTAGATTGAATTAAGTTCAAATCAGATCAGCTAGCTGCTGTTAGCTTGTCACCTCTCTAACTTCGTTCTTTATCATTTCAGGGGGAGAAACTTTTGGAAAGTCTGGGAGGCCTCTTTTCTAAGACATGGAAGCCAAAGAAAGGTAGAGAAATAAAGGGGCCTGTTATGACAAGAGGTAAATCCGAAAATCATCTGGTAACTTAATGATAATTGCTGTTTCATCTCTGATCCGGTGATATGCACAGATGATTCTTTTAAAAGGGCTAACCATTGGAGCAGAGGTAAAGACTAGGTTAAATACTCGACAGTTCTCTTCTGAACCAACGACAGTGCTGGGGAAAGTTGAGGTATTTGTCTTTTGCAATATAGTATGGATATAGATTCATTCTACTGTTTTTGCTTATTTCATAAATTTACCAGTCTACTCACTATCTTTTAAATAGGTTGAAAAGGAAAAGCAAGATGATGCCCTTGCAGATCTGAGCAACCTTTTGGGCCAGTTGAAGGACATGGCCGTGGACATGGGCTCTGAGATAGAAAGGTTCGTTTCCTTCCTCTCGTGATAATCCTATTATTGGAGTAATTTCTTTGGCTTGTAAATTTAGATATGCAGGGCTTTTGTCGTGTATGTACTATTTTGTATTCATGTTCGTATAACATAGTTCATGGTATTTAATATGTTAGCTCATTGACTTTGTGAGCACAACATTTGAACATCAGGATCACAATTATGTGGTGTCCACTCGGTATTATCGTGCACCAGAAGTTATTTTTGGTAAGGTTATGTGTATTAATATGGTTTGCACCTGCTATGTTTCTCAATATACTTATTTTTTCCATTCTTTTTTCTATAAAGGGCTTGAATGGGACTATCCTTGTGATTTGTGGAGTATTGGTTGTATCTTAGTTAAGCTATGTTCGGTGAGTATATATAGCCCTATTTACTTTTGACATTTTTACTTTTTGTAGTTAGTGATATACTTGAGCTGTATTATCTGTACTCTTGCATCACTACCAAAATAAGTCATATTGGCGATGACATTAGCGACTTTGGCTAAATACGTCGCTATTTTTATGTATTTAGCGACGTATCAAAGTGACGTCGCTGAACGTCGTATTCAGCGACGTTTAGCGACTGATAGCGACTAGCATTATCGTTTGGACATAACAAGTCGCGGTTTAATTGCAGAACGTTTCTGATTGATTTTATTCAACGATGTTTTGTGACTCTTACTCTAGTACTTCGTAAGTTTGTTAGTTAACAATGACCTTTAGCGGCGACGTCGCTAAAATCTTTCATATAGGGTGTTGGGAACCGATCGAATTTATTTTCTTTCCCCTAACATTTTCGATCTCCCGCGTGCCTCGAGCCCCAAATCTCTCCTCCCTCCCTCTCTCATCTCCTGCGACCTCCTCCCCGCGTCTCATCTTCGGCGACCCCTCCCCGCAGCGACACCCTTCCATCGGCGACCCCCCTCCATCGGCGACCCTCGTCCCTCCGTCGCACCTCTACCGTCGAGTCCACTCGTCGACGCCGACCCGACCAGTCCCCTCCGCCGCTGCCCCATCCCCGACGACCCCGACCCGACTCCGACGAAGGAAAGTAAACCCTAACCCTAGCTCCCTCCTCTTGACGTGCTGACACAGACACGACGTGCACACACGCCGACACGACACACACACACTGACACAATACGCACACACGCTGACATAACATACTGACACGACACTGAGACGACACACACACATGCTGACACGACACGCTGTTTAGTATGTCACGCTCACATGCTTGTCAGTATGTAACAGTTTGGAGAGGAGGGGACTGTCAAAAAATAGTTTTATGTGGCAACCCCATTGTGAGAACACATGAGTGGCTATGGGCTAATGTGCATCCTAGTGAGTGAGTGTTAGAGTGAGGTATCCTATGAGTGAACTTGAGTATCTAGGAGGTGAGTATCCTGTGACAGGTTAGAACATGAGGTATCCTAAGAAGTATATACTATATAGAGTATACTAGTACCTAGAGTGTATATATAGAGTATCCTAGTACCTAGAGTGTATAGAGTATCCTAGTACCTATAGAGTATCCTCTAGAGTGTATAGAGTATCTTAAGATATTGGGGATTACCTACTCTGAGAACCTTGCTAAGAATTATCCTAGTACTTACAGTGTATAGAGTATCCTAGACGGGGAACAACTAGGTTGGACTGGTGGGCAGTATGCAAGGATACGAACCATTTGTCCTAGCAAGTCAGGCTCAACTAGTTTACTTCACTACGTATCCTAGACGGGGAACAACTAGGTTGGACTGGTGGACAGTATGCAAGACTAAAGCCAGAAATACCCACGATGTTGACGAAATAGCTTATTAGGAGGACGAGCTATCTCTCGTAACAAATATAGTTGACGTGGAAACAACGGAAGTTCCATATTACATGTCTAATCGTGTAGAAGAGGTAGAAATATCCGAAGAGGAAAATGAAGTAGATGAAAGCGAAGATAAGGAGGAAGAGGAAGATGAGGGAAACGAAGTAGATGAAAACATATTTTTATCCACCACACCGGACTGAGACGATTGAGAAGCAATTTCCTGCCTATGCCGCCAAGTTGATCCGGGATGCGATCGACGACCAGAAGGCTCGAGACCGTTCCGGAAAAGGGATCCAAGGTTGGATCACGTCCGAGCAGTGGACTGCCATGAAGGCTAGATTCGACGCTCCTAGGTACAAGGAACGGTCGGAGAAGGCGAAGGTGGCTAGACCGAGGGCTGAAAAGTGGTGTGGTTGCTCAATTCCCATGACGGAACATTTTCGTCGCCTGGTATATATTTTATTGTAATATATTATTTTAATGAAAGTAGTAATAAAATATTTAATTTCAATGACAAATATTTTATTATTACAGGTAAATAAGGGTGCGAACCCCAACATGGTGACGGTCTTCCTAGCTACCCATCGAAAGGACGGAAAGCTCATCGATGATCGGGCCACACATAGCTATGTAAGTATTACTTTACATGTCACTAATTTTATTATAACTTAAGAAATATGCAAATATATCCATAGATGTGGAACAACTAGGTTGCTAGTAAATATTATGCTCATCGAGATACGTACTTTTCTAGGATGAGTATCTTAGGCTAGAGTGTGAGCTTACTAGTGCATCTGCGGATGGAGGGACTGGTAATTCCTTGCAGTCCCCTCCGGCTCGGACGATGGACGAGCTCTGGTTGGTGGTCTTCAGAGGGCTACATACTATGGTACGGAATCCTATGGCCAGTATGCATTCCCTACAACCCTCAAAGGAGTCGGTCCGAGTAGGAAAACTCTGTTGCCAGCTTACTGAGCTACAAGACGAGCTATTGCAGAGGATGGAGGAGCAGCCCCAGTCTCAGCCGTAGACGGACGATGTGACCCTCACCGTATGATTTGATATGCTCGAGCGCACCATTAGGGAGACGGGCGAGAGGACGGATCGTGCCGTTCAGGAGGTGCAGGAGAGGACGGATCTTGCCGTTCATGTGTTGCACGAGACGCAGGCGGCCATTGGCGAGCAGGTTTCGAGGCTGGCGGCTGTTATGGATTCCACCAACTCTAGACTGCTGGCCATGGAGCGGATACTTCCTAGTCGTGCTTCGGCATCCACACCGACTGCAGCGGTTCCACTGTCTCCTCTTCCTCCAACTGATAGGTCGTCACCGGTGATGCTGACCCCGGATCAGTATAGGTTCCTGGTGTCCCAGGTGCAGGCACTGCCTACTCCTCCTCCTCCTCCTCCTCCTCCTCATTCTCCTTATCCTGACTAGGCGTAGTACTTTATTGGAATTGTTTTCATTTGTTGTGTTGGTGACCCATTGTTGGGTCTTTATGTATTTGTTGGTGACCCATTTTTGGGTCTTTATGTATTTACTTTATCCCGGAAATGACTATTCGTGTTATGTTCTGTTGAATATTATCGGACACACTTTTTATAGCTGTTTGGTAGTGGATTTGTATCCACCCGGCTATTTCTTGTCTTTCTGATCGTTCGATTCTATTTATTTGATTATTGGTAGTGCATTATTATTATTTGTCTCTATATTGCTTTACCGGTGTTGAGTGTTCCACCAAAGGGGTCGGCGAATCCAGGGAATTCTATGGAGGGTTGCTCCGGGTCTATTATTTACAAACTAAAACTCTAAATACAGGTACAATATTTTTAATGTAACTGTTATTTATGTGAAATGCATGCTGCATTCTGTTTTTTCACAATTTTTTTGGAATTAGCGAAGTTTAGCGACGGTCAGCGACGCATACATACGTCGCTAGAATGTCGCAAAACTAAGAATCAAAACGTCGCTAATCGTCGCAGATACGTTGAAGTGGTAAACTGTACAGGTCAGCAAAACTAGTATTCGAACGTCCATATACAAGTATCGTAACGTCATAAAACATTGCAAAAATGATGACATGACAACCAAAAAATTGCCAGATATAGTGTCAGAAAACGTCGCTAATTTCTGACTGTAACGTCGCTAAAACCTCAATGGACAGCAACAATCAACAACAAAATGTTACGTCGTTAATTAGCAACGTTTTTGTCGGTAAATGTCGCTAAAACTAGCGACGTCGAGCGTCGCCGAATGACGTCCCTATAGCGACGAACAACGACGGTTTACAAGTTAGCGACCATGAATAACGCGACATGCCCGAAACGTCGCTAAAAACGTCGCTGTCAGAAGTTAGCGACATTGTTAGGCGTCACTAATATGAGATATTTTGGTAGTGCATATAATGTCATTTCAATGTCCGGATGCCGATTAATCACATAAATATTCACATACATCCAGCAGTCTGAGATCGTGAACTGGGCTTTCTTACATTTCACATTCATAGCCGAGATTCCCATTTCCATTCCTAGACGTTGGCTGGATCTCCTCTAAGATATTGGAAATATGCAAACTGGAACCCTTATCCCTTATCAAAACTATTATTATATCATCTCGACCGAGATCTGAATTCTTTTTGGCTAAATCCTTAGAAACCTCCACAAGATCCTTGATTACTATTACTTCATAGATATATTTATTATTTTAATGCTATACTCCGGCTTTAGGCTACTTGGCAACAATGTTGGTTTATCAAAATTTGGTTTTGGTACTGAGATGTGGTAAATCTAGGTACCCTGAAACCTCGGTCTATCGACTCTATACACATATCTGCTTTTACAACTGTAGATGTTTCATATTCCACTTTCTATTTTTGAACATAAATATGACACGGTAAGGACACGACACCTATTTTGGTGTGTCCTAGTATACTTTGGAGTCTGATACATGTCCGACACAACACGACCAATATTTTTGGAGTATGTGCTTTCTAGGTTACAATTTCAGTTGTAACATGTTAATCCAAGATATATGTGTAAGATGGTCCTTAAATTAATATATCATATTTAAGCAACCATACATCTGCTTCCTTAATTTTAGTAATTTTATATTTTATGTTAACCATTATAAACACAATACTTTGCTCGCGGTGTGTTTTCGTCTAGGTTGTTGGTTCCATTACTTTCTTTAGTTGGTTCCAGTACTTGAACACAAGCATCAACCAAAAATCATTACTAGATTTAAAAGCTTTATCCAAGTTGGAATTTCGGGGTCCGTTTGAATATGTATTTGGTTACTAATACCCAATTTTTTTTAAAGATAAACTAATACCCAAAATTTTTATATATTCATGATTTATATATTCGTCACATATCACTTTGTGTAAACTGATACTCCAACTTTTGGAGTCTGTAGCATGTGTGTGGTTATGCTTGTTCCATCTTTTTTTTTCATGTTCTTCTAATTTGATATCTGAGAACTCAATTAGATATCACCCAAATCCTACTTGTTTAATCTAAATGCAGTTTAGTTTTTGAAAGTATATTTAGGAAAAATAGTTGACGAATATAGAAATATTTTACAGAATTTTTTTATGGGTATTAGTTTATCTTTAAAATTTTTGGGTTTGTTCCTACCTGCATTGTCCCTAACTTGGATTATCAGTTTCATAAAGAGTTTTGCCTTCTCTGGGTATTAATACCGCACTTAAAATTTATGAGTATCAGTTTCATAATGAGAGAAATGGTTTATTGGCTACTCATTGGGGTTGGAAATATTTTCCAAGAAGCTTTTACTAAATTCTGAGCCCATACTTTCTCTATCAAATTTCTATGTCTAGGTTGTTTTTTTTATGTTATACTTTTTTGTGTATTAGTGTTTGGTTGACTATCATTTGTCTCAAACATTTGTTGACTATGCCCATTTGGACCTTACTTTTGTTAAGGCATCACTTGCTTTTTTTTACTATAAAGTGAAACTGTATTGATAAATCGGTAATACTGAGTGACTTCAATATCTATATAAGAACATGTAGGGAAGTATTGATAATTTGTGTTCTTGTTCTCTCAAGAACTCGCTGAAAAATGAAGGTGCATGCTGTGGATATGGGAGGGATGTGCTCCGGTCTGGTTTGCTACTTTTTTTTTGTTTCATTTGTATAATTATCACAGTTTGGATGTTTAAGTGGTATGAAAACTACATACAGATATTGGATATGTGTACTTTGTGGTTGGATATGTTTTGTGGTTGGACAAGTGATGGATATTTGTGGCAGAACGTGTTGAAAGTTTTTGGTGTATGAATAATACAGTTTGTTAATATGAAAATTGGGTTTTATAGTAATTTGATGTATGTGTATCTTCTGGATAGATATTATGTGTGTTTGATTAATATTATATAATTCTTGAGGCATTTTGGCAAGCTTCTCTGGACGGTTGTCAAGCGTCAATTTTAATTCAAATCATGCTGCATAATAGCCTGTGAATAAATGCTTTTTTTTATGGGTTTTGCTCGTCAAAAAAGGGTTTTCTTTACGGCTAATAGCCGTCATCTAGGCCTGAGTCAAGAAAAGTTTTCACCTACATTGATGGTTTCTAAAAACTGCTATCTTGACGGCTAAAAACAGTCAAGAAAACTATTTCATATGACGGCAAAAAATCGTCTAGAAAAGCCGTGTCAGCGACCGTCAAGAAAAGGGGGAATCTTTTCTTGACTCCGGTCAACTTGACGGATCCGTAAACGTTAAGGTACCCATTCCTTGACGAGGAAAACCCTTCAAGAAAAGCCTTTTTTCTTGTAGTGAACAACCATAAATTTCTGTTGCTATAGCGAATAACACTACTTATTATCCATCATTGATCAGTCGCTAGATCTACGGATCCGTAATGGAAATAGCGACAAAAATTCAACTACTGACTAGCGACGAATAATTCGTCATTAAATCATCGACTGTTTCTGATACTATTGTGTATTATACAGAAGCTCAGCAACAAAACTCTTCTAGATTTTCATTGTGAGGTCACTGATAACCCGTCATAAATCGTTCACTAGATAATTTTTTCAAGTTTTCATCCATGTTCCGTCGCTAACCTTGATTTTTTCTAGAATCAAATATTTTCTGTTACACATAAATCTTAAACAAAAATTATATATATTCAAATAACCCTAAACAAACACATCATCATATCCACCCCAAATTTATACAATCAAATATAGATGCATAATCAAACACATATCCGAATATATATAATGAGTAAGAAATCAAACACAAATCTGTAACAGTACAAGAGTTCAACTAACCAACATCCATAATAGTACAAGAATTATATATAAAAAGATCCCAGAAAAATAATAGTACAAATATCTAAAAGAAACTCTCAAAATGCATCTTCGAATATGATGTAATATATTGATGCTTATACGAGAAAACTAAACATTGAATATGGAAATATATCACGCACATTAACGTTCAAAATGTTGGGAACGAAGCGCGAAAACCGTTCCCCCAAACCAGAAAGTCCTGCGAGAGAACCGAGCAAAAGCATACAAACAAAAATGCCAAATACAATCGCAGACACAAAGAATTTTGACATGAAAAACCCTTGCGAAAAAAACCATGGGACAATCGGAGTCCAACCCTGAAGAACCTCCACTAATGAAATAAAGAGAATACACCCTCTACAAGCTCCTCCTGATCCAATACGGATCACCACAACTCACTTGAAAGAAGAAATTTTTTGATTGCGGACTCCGAAGAACAAGAGATGCCGAAAAATTATTTGAAGCAATCTCCCTTTCACAATAGTCCTTAATCCTTTCTCTCTCTCAAAGATTGTAAAGCACTCTTGTTTTGAGATGATTTTACAACTATCATGCATCACCCTTTTATAAGCCCTTGGTAATCTATACATGGAAGGCCAATATATATGGAAACTTTCAATATGCATCAATCATATATTTAATGGAAATCCAACCATAATTGGCTTGCCATAATTGGAAGTCCAATTATATAGAAAGCTACTATATGAAGGGTCCAATCATAAATATATGATCAAAGTAAATATGGAAATCCAATCATATATTTCCTTACCATATATGTTCTAAAATAGGATCCATGCACTCCCCTTGCTTCTCCGACACACGGATGGCGTTCGTCGCTCTCCGGGATATTCTACACATAGGTTGGGGACCCCACCCACTCCAACAAATCTCTCCCTTCACAACTAGGTGGAGGAACTCGTCATCTCGACGATCCTCCTGCAGTACTCAAACTTTTCCCTTGGTAGAACCTTCGTGAGCATGTCCGCTCCATTGTCATCAGTATGGACCTTCTCAAGCATCGCGTCCTTCTTATCTACCACATCTCATATCCAATGATACCGAGTCTCAATGTGCTTGGACCGACTATGAAATGTCCGGTTCTTCACAAGGTGAATGGCACTCTGGCTATCGCAAAGCAAAGTATATTGCTCTTGCTTTAGCCCTATTTTCTGCAACAGCTTTTTCATCCATAGCAACTCCTTGCAAGCCTCCGTCGTCGTAATGTACTCTGCCTCTGTCGTCGACAAGGCAACACACTTCTGCAACCGTGTCACGCCCCAGAACCAGAATACTGGAGAGCGGGGGCAGACATAGCCAGCTACGTGTAATGAAATGGAATCCATCTCACCATTCGGTCACGGTTGTCTAGATATGTGAGGGTTTATCTACAAGCCATCAGTCTCTTAAGGTCATAAATTATCCTATTGTCTCAATCTCAACCAACTAGTAATAGTTACAAGATATCAGACCACCAAATATACAATTGTAAGGCGTCCCAAACATTACATATCCAGATGATCATGAAGCTAGTCGTACAAAATGTAAGGACTAGTAAGAGTTAAGTTATACATGATCAACCTCGAGTTGCCAATCATGTTACAGCCCGTAGGCAGACAGTAAGTAAAATATACACGAGCTAACATTTACTCGGCGGCTAAACGCCTCACAAGAATAATGTGCAATTACAGTGGGAGAACAAAAGAAACCCACTCGTTGCCAGGATTCCCTCTAGTGGTCACCATCTGGCTGGAAAGCAGGTAGATCCTTTGCTGCTGCTCCGGTATCTGGCCATACAAAACCAGCTGGGTTAGACCCCAGAAAGAGCAAGTGCCACAAAGGAGGCTTCACTTAGGAACTAAAACCAGCAATTAGCACAAGAATATAATTACTTAATAAGAAACAGTAATTAAGAAAAGCATGACAGGTGATTATAAAAGACAATCTTGTACATAATCAATAAAAGACAGAACATATGATAAAGCATGATAGTATGATATACGATGAGATAACCATGGGACTATTCAGATAACCAGGTTACAACCCGTAAACCAAACAAGGACCGGGGTTGTAACCCTTCGTCTGAACGGAACTTGGCTTCTCCCACCATTTATCGGCAAGGTAAATATAAGAAATCGAGACATGTAACAATCTTGTACAGGATCAAGACAAGACTAGACAGATTGAACCCCATCCAACAATCACGGCCAAGCAATAAGTACGGCTTGATACTTTAACTAACTAGGGTTATTACAGGCCTAGTTACTAGCAAGATGCAATGAGAATTCCAAGTCCGGTTACCTGTTTGCTACTACCTGAGTGATCCCAGCAAGAAAAGGAAAAGATAGCAGGATATAGCAGACACACTGTAGTAAGATACATGTGTCCTAAGGTACCACACTCGACGGCGGGCTGGAAGTGCGCTCATCTCGACGGATAGCAACAAATCCCATGTATATATATATATAAGGCCGGGACCAAAGGGGCAACAGGTAACTGGGAAATTCTCCATGAACTATTTGATCAATCTAGTCATTAACCTAGCCAGATTCAGTATGAATCCCTGACCGTGGTACTCAGGGATCATGCCCTAGACATGATGCAAGACACAATCGGACCAGTAGTTTATACAAGCACAATCCATGCAAACAACCACGTTGTCCAGGCCAATGAATTAATTATACAGATTATGTCATGTCAGGTAGCCGTCGCAACAGCTATTCGAGATAATCATGTCAGGTTACCATGCCAAGTGTACTTGTCAAGAGTGCGCCACGACGGGCCACTATCAGGTCATGTCAGGTTATTATGTCAGGAGTGCACCACTACGGGTCACTATCACGTCATGCTCAATTATCAATTCCAAACATATCAAGTAAATTCGTGATTATCAAGTTCAAGACAAAAAGGCGTAAGGATATAAAATGGACGTTAAATATCTAATAAAATATCAATATACAAGGCTATAAAAGATCCAGGGTAATCAGGCTACGCTCAGGTCAGGCTACGCTCAGGCCAGGCTACGCTCAGGTCAAGCTACGCTCAGGTCATACGCTCAGGCCATACGCTCAGGTCATACGCTCAGGTCATACGCTCAGGTCATACGCTCAGGCCATACGCTCAGGTCATACGCTCAGGTAGCGTATGAGGTTCATACGACTCCTTGTCACCCAAGTCAGCGTATGCAAGACATAAGCTTCCAAAAGGCAGCGTATGAGGTGCATACGACTCCTTGTCACCCAAGTCAGCGTATGCAAGATATACGCTTCCAAAAGGCAGCGTATGAGGTCCATACGACTCCTTGTCACCCAAGTCAGCGTATGCAAGACATACGCTTCCAAAAGACAGCGTATGAGGACTGCGCTGCGCTAAAGAGCGCGCGCAGATCAGTGGCGCAAGCTAAAAAGCTCACGAACTGCTCACTGTCTTCTCCAAATCAGCAAGAACTCCATGGTTGAACCCAAAGCTTCAAAAGTCCATAATTTGGTCAAAATAAGTCCAAATCCAACTTTTCAAAGGTCAAAATTGGGTAGGATAAAATTCTCTACAACATGGAACCATCAAAACTCGGAAATAACAAGATTAAATAGATCAAAACCCAAGAATTCCGAAAATAAAGTAAACTTAGATCTACAAGAATCTAGCCATGGAAATTAGAAATGCCAAGTACTAAAGTGTTTTAGAATGTAGTAAAGAAGAGAATGGAGCAATAAAATCAGAGTTCCTCCATGAAGCAAGTTGCACTTGCCTAGTCCTCTCTCTTCTCTCTCTGGTAGGTGAAGGGAGTAAATGGAAGAAGAAGAAGAGATTAATGAAGAGAGAGAAGAAGAATAGGTAATAAATATGAGTGGTGGTGGTAGGTAGGGGGTTCACCCTGATGAACCAAGAGCAATTCCAAACCGAACCAAGCCAACCCAAACCAAGAATAAACCAAGCCCAGGGAGGAAATTAAGCAAGAAAATCATGCAATACAAGAATAAATACGTATACGTATTCCAGAAATACGTAATACAAACCACAGGCATTACAACTCTACCCACCTTAAAAGAATTCCGTCCTCGAAATTTAATCAAGAGGCTAGAGGAGCAATGACAAGCTACATTTATCACATGCAAGCTATAACTAGGCAGACAATCACTCATTCAAGCAAGGAATCGAAGGCATGAGGCATAAGAAGACATTATACCTCACGAGTCAAACAAGTCGGGATATCGCGATCGGATATCATCCTCACGCTCCCACGTTGACTCACCCAAAGAGCGATGAACTCAAGCAACACGAACTAAACTGATAGTCTTGCGCTTGAGGTCTCTTTCTTTGGTCAAACAGGGACACGGGCCTCTCCTCATACGAAAAGGTTGGTACCAATAACCGTTTTCGAATGATCTAGGACATGGCTCGGGCCTGGAATATACCGTGGTAATTAGGATACATGAAACATGACATGTATCCCGCATAACGACGGTCGGAAAGCAAGACAATAGGACACAGATACCTCTCCGCCGATTCTGGATCTGGGCCTGGGCCAGGGCGAACTGCTGAGGCCTCTGTTGCTGGAAGGCCTGGGCCTGAGACGGCAATGGACCTGGGAACGGAAGCTGCTGTGGTTGGTGAACTGGAGCTGGTTCTGGTGCTGGTCCCATAACCGAGGGACTAGTTACTGTCGACGATGATCTGTTTCTGAACGGACAAGATCCTATCATGTGGTCCGGCGAACCACAAACCAAGCACAATCCCTGTGCTCTGCGGCACTCAGTAACAACATGCCCGGGCTTTCCGCAATGAGAACAACCGGTTGCGAAAGACCGCTTCTGCTTCTGCTGCTGGGGATAGGTCGGGGCAGAATGCTGTAAGGAGGTAACTGAATCTGTCCTTGTAGCTCCAATGGTCAGGGCCCTAGCTGCTGGGGTCGGTGCTGAGGATTGGTTCATCTGGTCATGAGACCGCTTCCGACCTCCGGTCCGGTCCACTATCCTACGGGAAGTGTACTCATGCCTCCTCGCTGCTCGCAAGACGGCATCAAAAGTTCTGTGCTCGAACTGCTCTACTGCCAATATGATCTCCAAGTGGAGCCCCTGCTGAAATCGTTGTGCTCTGTCTAGCTCGGTTGCTACCAAGGTGGGAGCAAACCGACTCAACCTTGAAAACTCGGCCGCATATCCGTCGACCGTCCTGTTCATCTGCCTGAGATTACTAAACCTGGTCTGCAGGTCATATCTAGCCACTGCGTCGAAGTACTTGGTCTGAAACATATCACTGAATACCGCCCACATGACAGGCGTACCCAAACTCGCTGCTTGCATAGCCCACCAGCTGCGGGCTAGATCTAGTAACTGCAGGCGCACCACCGCCACCTTCTCTGCTTCAGGGGTCCTGGCTGCCTCCAAGATAACTTCAATGTCCTGTAGCCAGGCATCTGCAACAATAGCATCCTCGCTGCCGTCGAAGAATGGAGGGTTCAGGCGCTTGAAATTGTTGACCGTACTGTTCCCTCGAGGACCACTTCCGCTCATAGCATCTTCTACTGCTTGCTGCAAGGCATCACCTCGACGGTCCTGAGACGCAAGCAACTCACGGATGAGCCCTATCAAGACCCCATCCTCTGACCCTGCTGGCTGAACTGGCTGGACTGGGGGCTCTGGTTCTCCAGAAGGCATGGCTCGGGAGGCGGCTGCTGAGGACTGATCTTGATCTTCTTGCTGTTGCTGGTCTGCCGACCGAACTCCTTCTGGCTGATCAACAGGAATGATGCCACTGAAGCAATGACATCAGGAATATTAAGGAAGGACCAGGATAGAACAATGATGCAAGCATGTTATCAAGTCAGGGATCCAAGGAGATAAGAAGATACGAGTGGAGATCAAAGACGAGTACAAATTGAGACATCTATCCGGTAAACCCTCACATATCTTGATTAACAAGACCTGCATGGGCTACCACTTAAACCATGTCACGCCCCAGAACCAGAATACTGGAGAGCGGGGGCAGACATAGCCAGCTACGTATAATGAAATGGAATCCATCTCATCATACGGTCACGGCTGTCTAGATATGTGAGGGTTTATCTACAAGCCATCAGTCTCTTAAGGTCATAAATTATCCTATTGTCTCAATCTCAACCAACTAGTAATAGTTACAAGATATCAGACCACCAAATATACAATTGCAAGGCGTCCCAAACATTACATATCCAGATGATCATGAAGCTAGTCGTACAAAATGTAAGGACTAGCAAGAGTTAAGTTATACATGATCAACCTCGAGTTGCCAATCATGTTACAGCCCGTAGGCAGACAGTAAGTAAAATATACACGAGCTAACACTTGCTCGACGGCTAAACGCCTCACAAGAATAATGTACAATTACAGTGGGAGAACAAAAGAAACCCACTCGTTGCCAGGATTCCCTCTAGTGGTCTCCATCTGGCTGGAAAGCAGGTAGATCCTTTGCTGCTGCTCCGGTATCTGGCCATACAAAACCAGCTGGGTTAGACCCCAGAAAGAGCAAGTGCCACAAAGGAGGCTTCACTTAGGAACTAAAACCAGCAATTAGCACAAGAATATAATTACTTAATAAGAAACAGTAATTAAGAAAAGCATGACAGGTGATTATAAAAGACAATCTTGTACATAATCAATAAAAGACAGAACATATGATAAAGCATGATAGTATAATATACGATGAGATAACCATGGGACTATTCAGATAACCAGGTTACAACCCGTAAACCAAACAAGGACCGGGGTTGTAACCCTTCGTCTGAACGGAACTTGGCTTCTCCCACCATTTATCGGCAAGGTAAATATAAGAAATCGAGACATGTAACAATCTTGTACAGGATCAAGACAAGACTAGACAGATTGAACCCCATCCAACAATCACGGCCAAGCAATAAGTACGGCTTGATACTTTAACTAACTAGGGTTATCACAGGCCTAGTTACTAGCAAGATGTAATGAGAATTCCAAGTCAGGTTACCTGTTTGCTACTACCTGAGTGATTCCAGCAAGAAAAGGAAAAGATAGCAGGATATAGCAGACACACTGTAGTAAGATACATGTGTCCTAAGGTACCACACTCGACGGCGGGCTGGAAGTGCGCTCATCTCGACGGATAGCAACAAATCCCATGTATATATATAAGGCCGGGACCAAAGGGCAACAGGTAACTGGGAAATTCTTCATGAACTATTTGATCAATCTAGTCATTAACCTAGCCAGATTCAGTATGAATCCCTGACCGTGGTACTCAGGGATCATGCCCTAGACATGATGCAAGACACAATCGGACCAGTAGTTTATACAAGCACAATCCATGCAAACAACCACAGTGTCCAGGCCAATGAATTAATTATACAGATTATGTCATGTCAGGTAGCCGTCGCAACAGCTATTCGAGATAATTATGTCAGGTTACCATGCCAAGTGTACTTGTCAAGAGTGCGCCACGACGGGCCACTATCAGGTCATGTCAGGTTATTATGTCAGGAGTGCACCACTACGGGTCACTATCACGTCATGCTCAATTATCAATTCCAAACATATCAAGTAAATTCGTGATTGTCAAGTTCAAGACAAAAAGGCGTAAGGATATAAAATGGACGTTAAATATCTAATAAAATATCAATATACAAGGCTATAGAAGATCCAGGGTAATCAGGCTACGCTCAGGTCAGGCTACGCTCAAGCCAGGCTACGCTCAGGTCAAGCTACGCTCAGGTCATACGCTCAGGTCATACGCTCAGGCCATACGCTCAGGTCATACGCTCAGGTCATACGCTCAGGTCATACGCTCAGGCCATATGCTCAGGTCATATGCTCAGGTCATACGCTCAGGTAGCGTATGAGGTTCATACGACTCCTTGTCACCCAAGTCAGCGTATGCAAGACATACGCTTCCAAAAGGCAGTGTATGAGGTCCATACGACTCCTTGTCACCCAAGTCAGCGTATGCAAGACATACGCTTCCAAAAGGCAGCGTATGAGGTCCATACGACTCCTTGTCACCCAAGTCAGCGTATGCAAGACATACGCTTCCAAAAGGCAGCGTATGAGGACTGCGCTGCGCTAAAGAGCGCGCGCAGCTCAGTGGCGCAAGCTAAAAAGCTCACGCACTGCTCACTGTCTTCTCCAAATCAGCAAGAACTCCATGGTTGAACCCAAGGCTTCAAAAGTCCATAACTTGGTCAAAATAAGTCCAAATCCAATTTTTCAAAGGTCAAAATTGGGTAGGATAAAATTCTCTACAACATAGAACCATCAAAACTCGAAAATAACAAGATTAAATAGATCAAAACCCAAGAATTCCAAAAATAAAGTAAACTTAGATCTACAAGAATCTAGCCATGGAAATTAGAAATGCCAAGTACTAAAGTGTTTTAGAATGTAGTAAAGAAGAGAATGGAGCAATAAAATCAGAGTTCCTCCATAAAGCAAGTTGCACTTGCCTAGTCCTCTCTCTTCTCTCTCTGGTAGATGAAGGGAGTAAATGGAAGAAGAAGAGATTAATGAAGAGAGAGAAGAAGAATAGGTAATAAATATGAGTGGTGGTGGTAGGTAGGGGGTTCACCCCTTGGTTCATGATGAACCAAGAGCAATCCCAAACCGAACCAAGCCAACCCAAACCAAGAATAAACCAAGCCCAGGGAGAAAATTAAGCAAGAAAATCATGCAATACAAGAATAAATACGTACACGTATTCCAGAAATACGTAATACGAACCACAGGCATTACAAACCGCGACTGCCACGATATCGCTTTTCCAACAAACATCATCACATAGCCCGAAGTCGATCGCCTCGTGTCAATATCTCCAGCCATATTAGCGTCGGTATACCCAACCAACTTAGGCTCGTCACCACCAAAAGAAAGTCTCCAATCAGTAGTGCCCTGAAGGTATCGTAGAATCTACTTGACGACACTCTAATGTACCTTTCCAGGATTTGAAAGGTACCTGCTAACTATGCCAACTGCATGAGCGAAGTCTGGCCTCGTACAGACCATAGCATACATAAGGCTTTCCACAGCTGAGGCATATGGAACCCACTCCATATCTTCTTTTTTCGTCCTCGGTAGATGGACACTGCTCCTCAGTGAACTTAAAGTGAGCCGCAAGGAGGCAACTCACTTTCTTCGACCCATTCATCCCGAAACGCTGAAGTACCCGGTGAATGTACTTCTTTTGGGACAAGTGTAGCAGCTTGGACTCTCTCTCTCGGTTGATCTCCATCGCTAGAATAGTCTTTGCTTCACCCAAATCCTACATAGAGAAGGCCACACACAGTTGGCGTTTCAACTTCGCTATCATAGTGGCATTCCGAACCACTAATAGCATGTCATCAACATAGAGCAATAAAATAATGAAATCATCCTCGACAAAGTACCTCACAAATACGTAATGGTCTGACGTCGTCCGTGCATAACCATGCTCTCCCATAAACGACTCGAACTTCCTTTACCACTGTCTCAGAGCCTGCTTCAGACCATACAAGCTCTTTTCCAACCGGCAGACCAAATGTGACTTGCCTTTCTCACAGAATCCCTCTGGCTGCTCCATATATAACTCCTCCTCAAGATCACCGTGGAGGAATGCCATCTTCATGTTCATCTGCTCGACCTCCAAGTCAAAACTGCCTGCCAATGCTAGCACCACCCGAATAGACGACCGCTTGACGACTGGCGAAAAGATCTCATCATAATCCATGCCTTTCCGCTGACCGTAGACTTTAACTACCAGCCTCGCTTTGTATCGAGGGTGAGTAGCATCATCCATTTGCTTCACTCTAAACACCCATCGATTCTTCAAAGCCTTCTTGTCCTTTGGCAACCGCACCTGCTCATAAGTGGAATTGGCGTGTAAGAAACTCATCTCCTCCTGCATAGCTTGCATCCACTCCTGCCTGTGTTGATCTTCCATAGCCTCTGCAAAGCTTTCGGGCTCTCCCCAGTTAGTCAGTAGCACATACTCACCGGATGAGTATCTCGTAGATGGTCGACGATCTTTGTCGGTCCTTCTCAGTGGAGCCACTGGTGCTGGCTGTATACCAACAGTCTGCTTCCCTTCAGGAACTGCCTCTTCGGTATGCTCATCCTCCTGAGGGACACCCTAACCACCATCAACAGTCTGATGATCAAGGTTGGGAACAACTCCATGCACTGGGTCTTCCATAACTGGATCCTCTACGATGTCCTTTGGAAACTGTTCGAAGCGAAATGACTCTAACTCAAGCAATTCCTCAGCCTCAGAAGGCGTCTCAGAATCCTGAGTGTTGGTCATGGTCTGATCCTCGACGAAAACCATGTCCCTGCTTCTGTAGAGCTTTCTTCCCACGGGGTCGTAGAGTCTATAGCCAAACTCATCCCGATTGTAGCCGACGAAGATACATCGCCTCGTCTTCGGCTAAAGTTTGGACCTCTCGTTTTTCGGTACATGCACAAAGGCCATACAACTAAACACTCGCAGGTGATTGTATGACGACTCTTTGTCGTACCATACTTTGTCAGGCACATCACCCTGCAAAGGAGTACTAGGAGATAAATTAATAACGTAACCAGCTGTGAGAAGAGCTTCACCCCAATAACTGTTTGGCAAATTTGCTTCTGAAAGCAAATATCGCACCCACTCCATCAGTATCCTGTTCATAAGCTCTGCTACAACAATGAGTTGAAGTGTCTTGGGCGGAGTCTTCTGTGTTGGCCCATTAGTCATATGGTCAACCTGATTTTAATAATTGATCAAAACTCTGTCTGGATATACGAAACTTGTTGGGACATCTCAGCTTCTTGGACATAAGTAAGATTGGATATTCACTCCGTTCAAGACTGAAGATCTGTTTGCCTACTTGAGTCTGTACTTCCTATGCAATGTAATTTTTTACTTTATTTGAGTCTAGGAATACGTTGTACACCGAGTCGTACTGGCAAATAGGCTATCCCCAAAATAGTTCAAAATGTTTTTAAAATGACCTATCAAAATGTTTACAAAAAGATTTTCAAAAAGGTTTTCAAAAATCACCAAAAATCTATTTTAAAACCCTAACCTAACCCTGACAGAACTCGGCCAGAGTTCGGCCAGAGTTCGGCCAGAGTTCGGTTGGTGGCCGTTTGATTTTTGAATTCTCTGGAACTTGGTCCTCCTGCAGTTGCGGATTTGACCGAGATTTGCTCATCGAGTTCTGCCCGAATTCTGCCCGAATTCTGACAGAGTTCTCCCTTTGGAATTCCTATAAATAGAGATGGATTTCGATCATTTCAATTCACTCATTCACTTTCAATCTTCTCTCTATCTAAAAAGCTTTCTGCCTTCCAAAGAGTTTTCTAGAGCTTTCATTTTCAGATCCCAAGCCAGTTACAATCCTCTAGTCGATTTGCCAGTGCGGTACGGTATAGAAGTTTCTGAGAGATTGTAATCAGAAGGCTTGATTGAAGAATACCTCTTCACATTTGAAGTTGGACGAGTTCTTCGTATCAAAGCTCGCGTTGTAGAAGTTGCAAGGACTTCGTAAGAAAACTTGCGGTTTTTCCTATAGTGGATTCAACTGGTAGCAAGAGTTCTACCGACTGGATTAGTCCTCAACAGAGGGATACCAGTATACATCGCTGTCTTTGCGTTTGCTTTCTGAACTCTGCCTTTACATTATTTCAACTGTGATTATATACTGTGATTGTGTTGCTAACTTTTTTTAATTAGCATTATTCCGCTGCCAACTCTATTCACCCCCCTCTAGAGTATTACGTTTTACTATATCGTTCCTACAATTGGTATCAGAGCGGGTGTTACAGGTAAAGCGAGGTAACAGTGCTATTATTTATTCATTATTTATTAGATCAAAGCACATCACATGGCTACTATGAAATTCACAAGTGAAGGTCAGGCCACAAACAGACCCCCACTGTTTGATGGTACTAACTACATTTATTAGAAAACACTGATGAGTTTTTTCTTGAAATCTCTTGATTTTGACTTATGGGCTATTGTTCTTGATGGCTATCAGAAGCCACCTCGTATAAATGTCGAGGGAGTTTTGGTTGAAAAACCCCAAAGCAGTTATACAGAGGAAGAAAAAGAAAAAGGCCAGTCTTGACGCACGTGCCATTAATGCTCTTTTTTGTGCCTTAGACAGAACAGAATTTAACAGGGTATCTACATGCACAACGACAAATGGTGTGTAGAAGCTTCTCGAAGTTACACATGAAGGCACGACTAAAGTCAAGGAGTCAAAAGTCAGCAGACTTACTCAAGAGTACGAGGCGTTCAAAATGAAGCCAAATGAAACAGTCACACAAATGTTCGAGAGGTTCTTGGATATTGTAAGCCCTTTGTCCTCCTTAGGCAAAGATTACAGTAACCACAAAAAGATTCGCAAACTCCTGCGAGCTCTCACCAAGAACTGGATTCCAAAGGCTACAGCTATCATTGAAGGAAACGACCTCACCACAATGTCACTTGAAGTACTCATGGGTAAACTACTCACTCATGAATTGGAGCTACAAGATTTTGAAGAGCCAGCTACAAGATTTTGAAGTGCCTGCTCCAAAGGAGAAGACTATCGCCCTCAAGGCTCAGCACAGAAAAGCTGCTGAAGATGACTCAGACAGCAGTGGATCTGACGCTGAAGATCAAGCTCTCCTAGCAAGGAAGTTCAAAAGATTCATGAGACATGAGAAGAGAGTCAAAGAGAACAACAGCAACAACTGGTATCAAGAAGATGCTGTCTGCTATGGCTGTAAGAAGAAGGGACATATGAAGAAGGACTGTCCCATCAACTCATCATCGAGCAAGAAGAACAACAGGTATGAAAAAGGCAACCTGAAAAGATCAACGTCTCGGAAATATGCCAACACCAGCATATGGCATGAGAGTGAAGCTAGCGACTCAGAAGATGAACATTCAGAGGACGCTGCAAACATCTGCTTCATGGCAATCGATCAGGTACCTACTGAACCTGTAGAAACATATGATGACTTCACCTTTGAGCAATTAGGAGATGCCTTCAGTGACCTGATGCTTGACTACAGGAAACTGCGTAGTAAATATCAGATCGCTAAGAAGGTACTCAAAGAGTACAAAGGAGAAATAGGAAGACTTACCGACCTACTAGCTGAGGTTAGAGCTAATATTAGTGAGTCTGGTGAGCTTTCCTCTATAAAGCTCTTATTACACGAGACTAAACAGTCGTCCGAAGAGAAAGACAAGATTATAGACCAATTGAGAGAAGATCTTTCTAGAGAAAAGAAAAGTCTTCAATCTGCACAAATTAGAATGGAATCACTCACTTCTGATTATACTAAGTTATATGACACTTCCAAAAGGTTGGAAATTAGGTTAGGAAAACAGCCTGAGCCTGCTGTTTCCTATCCTAACACGTGTCACTTACCGAGAATTCGAAACATTCCTAAGCCAAACACTGTCAGACCAAACCATATAAAACCTTTACCCCAAAAGGTTAAGCCCAAACATGATCATAGGTATGCATTCTTCTATACTAGAAAACCCAAACCTACCAACCATGCACACCACTCAGCTTTCAACACTCGACATGCACAATGTCATTATTGCGGCCTCATTGGTCATATATCATCTGCATATAGAATGAGAAAGCTTGTAGATTTAAATGTTTATGCTTGGATACCTAAAGCTAACAATTTAGGACCCTACAAGAAATGGGTACCAAAGGTTTCATCTGCAAACTGTTTTGTAGGTGGAACACCCTTCACATGCTAGAAGCAAATGGATCCTCGACAGCGGTTGCTCACGGCATATGACCGGTGACGCTACCCTATTTGCAACACTGTCGAAGAAGAAGAAGGAAGGTTATGTTTCCTTCGGTAATAATTTGAAAGGGTATATTATTGGTATCGGTGATGTTGGTAAGTCTCCCTATCCCGTGATTAAAGATGTCTGTCTGGTTACCGAGTTGAAACATAATCTGCTCAGCATAAGTCATCTAGCTGATCATGGTTATGGTATCAACTTTGGCAAAGACAAATGTACTATAGTTGATAGCTCAACTGGTAGTACTATCTTTGAAGGAATCAGGGAAGACAATATATATGTTTTCTATCTGCTGGAAGAAGCTAACATTTCAGGTAGATGCTTAATGGCCAAAAGTGATGAGAGTCATCTATGGAACATGAGACTCGGTCATGCAAACATGGATACAATTTCAAGATTATCCACAAAGAAGATAGTACGCGGTTTACCAGACATAACATTCAAGAAGGATTCGGTATGCAGCCAATGTGAAAAGAACAAGGCTACAAGATCCACATTCAAGTCTGTAAACGCAGTATGTACTGCTAGACCTCTACAATTGCTACACATGGATTTATTCGGTCCTAGCAGAGTTGCTAGCCTCGGAGGTTATGCGGCCAAGAGCAAAGGGTACAAAGTCTTCAACAAACGTACCATGATCATCGAAGAATCAATCAACGTCACTTTTGATGAAATGAACCAAATGACTCACGATGATAGTGATGAAGATCTGCCTACATCAAGTTCAACATCAGCTGAACCTGAACCAAGCTCTGTACTAGCTGAACCCCCTAGAGGAGATCCAGGAACCAGCTACCTACAGAGTCTACCGAAGAGGTTAAAATTCACAGCTGATCATCCACAAGATTTGGTAATTGGTGACATTACCAAAGGAGTAAGTACTCGATCATCCAGTAGAGATATTGTTTCTAGTGTTGCATTTATTTCACAGCTAGAACCTAAATCTATTGATGAAGCATGTAGTGATAGTTTCTGGATAGATGCCATGCAAGAGGAATTGAACCAATTCGAACGGAATCAAGTTTGGGAACTTGTTCCCAAGCCTATTGATCATCCGGTCATTGGCACCCGTTGGGTATTCCGAAACAAACTAAATGAGGATGGTTTAGTAACTCGTAACAAGGCTCGACTCGTAGCTCAAGGATACAATCAAGAAGAGGATATCGACTACGATGAGACTTATGCCCCAGTTGCGAGATTAGAATCCATTCGAATGTTATGTGCATTTGCATATTTTCATGATTTCAAACTTTTTCAAATGGATGTAAAAAGTGCTTTTCTAAATGGCTTTATAAAAGAAGAAGTTTTTGTAGCACAACCTCCGGGTTTCACGGATTTCAAAAATCCTGACCATGTTTTCAAGTTGAAGAAAGCCTTATATGGTTTAAAACAAGCCCCTCGTGCTTGGTATGACCGTCTAAGCTCTTTTCTACTTGACAACGGTTTTTCAAAAGGAAAGGTTGACACTACACTATTTATTAAATCTTTTAATGGCAAGCTGCTTTTAATTCAAATCTATGTTGATGATATCATATTTGGATCCACTGATGAATCTCTTTGTCAAGAATTTTCTAAGTGTATGCAAAATGAGTTTGAGATGAGCATGATGGGAGAGCTAAAGTTCTTTCTCGGATTGCAAATCAAACAAACCGACAATGGGACGTTCATTAATCAAGCCAAGTACACAAAAGATTTGCTAAAGAAGTTCGATCTGGACAATGTCAAACCTATTGGCACTCCGATGGCAACTTCAACAAAGCTTGATTCTGACGAACAAGGCAAGCCAGTCGACACACGTAAGTATCGAGGTATGATTAGTAGTTTACTTTACTTAACTGCTAGTCGTCCAGATATAATGTTTAGTGTTTGCCTGTGTGCACGTTTTCAAGCTAACCCAAAGGAATCACATCTGACCGCAGTTAAGCGTATCTTCCGATACCTTAAGGGCACTTCTTCTGTCGGCTTGTGGTATCCCAAAACTAAATCCTTTGACCTTATTGGTTATTCGGATGCAGATTTTGCTGGATGCAAGGTTGATAGAAAAAGTACTAGCGGTACATGTCATTTCTTAGGCAAGGCTCTAGTCTCTTAGTTTAGTAAAAAGCAAAATTCTGTAGCCTTATCAACAACAGAGGCTGAGTATATCGCCGCAGGACGTTGTTGCGCTCAGATTTTGTGGATGAAACAAACCCTAGAAGACTTTGATTTATTTTTCACACATATTTCCATTTTCTGTGATAACACGAGCACCATTAATTTGACTAAGAATCCTGTATGTCATTCTCGTACTAAACATATCGAGATTAGACATCATTTTCTTAGAGATCATCATCAAAATGGAGATATAAACCTTGTGTACATAGATACTGAAAATCAATTAGCTGACATCTTCACTAAACCTCTAGCGGAAGATCGTTTCAATTATTTACGTCGAAAATTAGGAATTTTGGACGTCAATAATATTAATTGATTTTATTTTATGATTATATATCATTATGCAAACACTGTGTTAGAGACAAGCTAATAAAGAGTCTGTCTGTCACCACAACTACGGTTGAAGCGAAGCGGTACTTAAGAGTTCCCCGGTGAACCTCCGCCAGCTGGGACAGTACTCCTACAGCTAATCTGAGACAGTCACTGTATAATGACATTTAATTCATAAAATATTATTAATTATGTTATTTGAAGACTAAAATAACTAATCTTTGAATTAAATATTTGCAACGAGTCAATGAAAAAGAAGTAGCAAAAATCAACCTGAAAGAACCCTAGGCGAATTCGGCCAGAGCTCTGACCGAATTCGGCCCGAGTTCGATTAAGGATGTCTGTGTATATATATATACAGAACCCGAGAGCTTCTTCTCTTCCATTGCTTCCAAACTTTCAAACAGCAGCTCCAGCCGCCCGAAACTCCTCTAAACCCTAGGTATTCACCAACCCATTGCTTCCTATCTACTTGGTGAAATCCTTCCAAATTTTGGAATCGTGCGGAGATCGTTCTTCTCTACAACATATCCAATTTTCGTGAGGTATAACTCCCTCTCTCTCCACATTTCAAATTAGTGCTTTTTATTTCAATGGCACCTAGATTTAATCCGTCTAAGAGGAAGAAGACCACTCCTAGTGAGGAAGGGTCCTCTTCGAATCCTCACACAGATTCTTTGTTTTCGCCGGTCCAAAAGAGCGACGGCGCTTTCGATGGGTTCTTCTTTCAAACCCTCGATCAAGCTTTATTATGGTACGGTGACTTTTCCACCCGATCCATATGTAGCGGCGCTCCGGTTAAATGGACGGTATTTTCTGATCATCGTCACTTATTTGAGGCATTAGGGTTACACTTACTTGTTAAACTGTGCTTCCCAATAGCTACTAATGCCATTAGATTGTTCTATTGCAATCTCGTAGTTAACACTTTTGACGTGAGCACACGTGTTGGAGGCATAGACATTGAGTTCAATGATGTCCTCCTAGCGGAGATTCTTGGTATTCCCAATGAAGGTGAACCGCTAGTTGATATCACGGAATTCGATTTCCCCGAAGGCACTACACTCACGAGTTTCAAACGGAACTCTGTGCACCTGACAGAGTACGTTCTGGAAAGTTCAAGGCTAACAACCTGAACTTGTTTAACTACGAATTGCATCGCATCATCTACTCTACTCTTCTTCCAAAATCCACTTCCAAGGATGATGTGACTTCGCTTGAGCTGTCCGCCATGTACCATCTTATCAAGGGGATTCCTTTTTCCGCCCCTAAGACTATTATTCAGATGATGGGACGTTGTCGTGCTAGAGATCGAAATCTCTCTTACGCTCACCACATCAGCCGTATGCCATGACTTTTGAGGGCATACATCAGCATATTTCAGCTTTGCACGTCTCGATGACGGACATGGCTCGCGAGCGTGAGTTCCGCGATGTCACCCGTTATCAGGCGATGGCAAACTCCTTGGCTGATCTTCGGTTCGCTCAGACTGGTTATTCAGCCGGTTCCATCCCTCGAGATCCAGCTTTTTCGGGTTACCGCTGTGAGGATGAGGCTGTTCATGCCTACTTCCAGCCAGGTAACGCCTATGACTGGTATCGTGCACCTCGAGATTACGTTGGTGAGTTCTATGCTGGCGCCCCTACTCATCCTACTGGCGCTGGTACTTCTGGTGCTGGTACTGCCGGTCATGCTGGCCACGCTGCTGATGATATTAATGAGGATAGTGATAATGAGATCTGATTTGATTATTAGTGATATTCTATTGTATACTTGGAAATGCTCCGACATTCCAAGTTTTTATTATTTACTTTTTATCAGTACTTTGTAGTTTGCTATCAGTACTTTTTATCTTCATGGACATGTTTATGATGTTTCATTTATGACATCTCAGTTTATTTCAGCATTTTGTTTAAGCACTATCTCTTTATACTGCTTCTCCATTTTAAACTGCCTGTGAAATAGCATGCCTGAGATTTTTTTATGTTTTTGAAGTAATACATGCCTGTGATGATAATTTGTAGAAACATTACATGCCTGTGATGCTATATCTCTAATTCTTATACTATGTTTCTTTTATTTGTTTTCTCGCTATTTGTTACTTATGCATTGATTGCGGGGGAGTCTTCTGCATTTAATGCGGGGGAGCCTTCTCTTGTGCAATTATTTTGCTAAGTGACAAAGGGGGAGAAAATTAAAAATGATCTAACATTTTTTTTTGAGTTAAATACAGGTTATGAACAATTTCTACTTTTTGATTTTTTTGAACAAGCTTGAACAAGCTTAATGTTATATCATTCATAGTTTGTCAATTATCAAAATGGGGGAGATTGTTGGCCCATTGGTCATATGGTCAACCTGATTTTAATAATTGATCAAAACTCTGTCTGGATATACGAAGCTTGTTGGGACATCTCAGCTTCTTGGACATAAGCAAGATTGGATATTCACTCCGTTCAAGACTGAAGATTTGTTTGCCTACTTGAGTCTGTACTTCCTATGCAATGTAATTTTTTACTTTATTTGAGTTTAGGAATACGTTGTACACCGAGTCGTACTGGCAAATAGGCTATCCCCAAAATAGTTCAAAATGTTTTTAAAATGACCTATCAAAATGTTTACAAAAAGGTTTTCAAAAAGGTTTTCAAAAATCACCAAAAATCTATTTTAAAACCCTAACCTAACCCTGACAGAACTCGGCCAGAGTTCGGCCAGAGTTCGGTTGGTGGCCGTTTGATTTTTGAATTCTCTGGAACTTGGTCCTCCTGCAGTTGCGGATTTGACCGAGATTTGCTCATCGAGTTCTGCCCGAATTCTGCCCGAATTCTGACAGAGTTCTCCCTTTGGAATTCCTATAAATAGAGATGGATTTCGATCATTTCAATTCACTCATTCACTTTCAATCTTCTCTCTATCTAAAAAGCTTTCTGCCTTCCAAAGAGTTTTCTAGAGCTTTCATTTTCAGATCCCAAGCCAGTTACAATCCTCTAGTCGATTTGCCAGTGCGGTACGGTATAGAAGTTTCTGAGAGATTGTAATCAGAAGGCTTGATTGAAGAATACCTCTTCACATTTGAAGTTGGACGAGTTCTTCGTATCAAAGCTCGCGTTGTAGAAGTTGCAAGGACTTCGTAAGAAAACTTGCGGTTTTTCCTATAGTGGATTCAACTGGTAGCAAGAGTTCTACCGACTGGATTAGTCCTCAACAGAGGGATACCAGTATACATCGCTGTCTTTGCGTTTGCTTTCTGAACTCTGCCTTTACATTATTTCAACTGTGATTTTATACTGTGATTGTGTTGCTAACTTTTTTTAATTAGCATTATTCCGCTGCCAACTCTATTCACCCCCCTCTAGAGTATTACGCTTTACTATATCGTTCCTACATTCTGGTGTAGTATCCCTTGCTCTCTGCAATACGTATCAAAGGGACCAATGTATTCGCCGCCGTTGTCGGACCGAACACACAATAACTTCTTGCCCGTCTCTCTTTCAAAAAAGGCCTGAAACTCTTTGAAAGTGGGCAGCACCCGATAATTGGTCTTTAAGGCATAGACCCAAATCTTCCTGGAAAAGTCATCAATAAAAGTTACAATGCAAGAAGCACTACCAATAGATTTTACCTTCATAGGACTGCAAACATCCGAGTGAATCAACTCGAGGAACGCTGGTTCCTTGAACTTGGGTGACTTTAGAAAGACACCCAATTTTGCTTCCCAGCTAAGCAGTGCGTGTATTTCTCCAACTTTGTAGACTTGAGCCCTGAAATCACCTTCCTGTCCACCAAGTAGTTCATCCCCTTCTCGCTGATATGGCCGAGCCGCCTGTGCCACAACTTGGTAGACGCATCACTAACTGCGTTCGCCTTCTGTGCCCCATGTACGCTCTCCTCCATATAGTAGAGACCGGACTACTTGCTTCCTCTGGCAATCTCCATCGAACCTCTGGAAAGCTTCCACTGACTATTTCCGAAGAGACTGAAGAATCCCTCGTCATCTAACCTTCCAACTGGCACCAGGTTGAAACGGATATCAGGGACATGACGAACATCTTTGAGAATAAGAACTGCACCCGTCTTCGTCCTCAAATGCACATCTCCAATGGCAACCGCCTGTGACACATCTCCATTGCCCATCTTCAACACTCCACAGTCGCATGTCGTGTAAGTGGCAAATAGTGCCCTGTTATGAGATACGTACGCTGAAGCCCCTGAGTCCACTAGCTAAGAATTGTCATCGCAGGCGAGGTTTGTGATAACCTCATCACCTACGATGATCACATCGCCTCCATGTATCGAGGCTGCTGCTGTAGTGTTCTTATCTTGCTTTCCCTTGTCGCCCTTCTTCTCTCTCTTCCAAGCGAAACAGTTCTGCTTGATATGGATCTTCTTGCCACAATGGTAACATTCCGAGTCCTCGTACCGACCCTTGGACTTCCCTCTGCTCTTGTCTCTGCTACCACCTGGATCCCTACTTAATTTTGCCCCTTCCGCGGCTCTCTGAAACTAGTACCTCTGAGTGATGGGATGTGGATGAAGTGCCCTGAGAACTTCTCCTCATCTTTTCATTAAGTATCCCGCTCTTGGCAAACTCCAGACTGACCATGCCTTCCGGAGCAGAAGCGATCATAGATACCCGTACGGTCATCCACGAGTCTGGCAATGTACATAGCAACCAAAGTCCTTGAACCTCGTTGTCGAACTTGACTCCCATCGAGGATAGCTGGTCCACCACACCTTGGAACTAAATCAAGTGATCCGTAATGGATGCACCATCTTTGTACCGCAGACCCATCATCATCCGGATCAGGAACAGTTTGTTTACCCCTGTCTTTTTTGCGTACAAAGATTCCAGCTTCTTCCACAGCATCTTCGCATGCTCAATATTGGCAACGTGGTTGTACACGTTCTCGTCATCGAACTGCCTCATGTACCCACACACCTGTATATGCTCGAAGTTCCAGTCCTCATTGGATTTGTCATTGGGCTTCTCGGATGCAAATACTGGAAGATGCAGCTTCTTGACGAACAATAAATCCTTCATCTTGCTCCGCCAATAATCGTAGTTGGTACCGTTCAGGTTCACCATGCGCACCGGCTTCGCGTCTATCTCTGCTTCCTGATTTGACTGTCAACTCCTGACACTTCTTTGAACCCAAAGCTCTGATACCACTCTGTTGGAAACGAAGCGCGGAAACTGTTCCCCCAAACCAGAAAGTCCTGCGAGAGAAAATCGAGCAAAAGCACACAAACCAAAAATGCCAAACACAATCGCAGACACAAAGATTTTTGACGTAAAAAATCCTTGTGGAAAAAATCACGAAACGATCGGAGTCCAACCCTGAAGAACCTCCACTAATGGAATAAAGAGAATACACCCTCTACAAGCTCCTCCCTATCCAACACGGATTACCACAACTCACTTGAAAGAAAATTTTTTTTGATTGCGGACTCCGAAGAACAAGAGATGCCGAAAAATTATTCGAAGCAATCTCTCCTTCACAATAGTCCTTAATCCTCTCTCTCTCTCAAAGATTGTAAAACACTCTTGTTTTGAGATGATTTTACAACTAGCATGCATCACCCATTTATAAGCACTTGGTAATCCATACATGGAAGGCCAATATATATGGAAACTTCCAATATGCATCAATCATATATTTAATGAAAATCCAATCATAATTGGCTTGCCATAATTGAAAGCCCAATTATATGGAAAGATACTATATGAAGGGTCCAATCATAAATATATGATCAAAGTAAATATGGAAATCCAATCATATATTTTCTTACCATATATGTTCCAAAATAGGATCCATGCACTCCCCGATCTTCTCCGACACACGGATGGCGCTCGTCGCTCTCCGGAATATTCTCCACATAGGTTGAAAATTCCACCCACTCCAACACAAAATTGTGCAAGAAAAATCTCTATGAAGAGTTCAATCGAATAAGAAAAATCTCTATGAAGAGTTCAATCGAATTTAAGTTTGGAGGGTTATCTTCACCTGGATTCTCTATGCTCAATTGTTTCTTTTAATGTGTATATGTTGAAAAAAAAAAGTAAATCAAAAGGGCACTAACAGAAGCGACTAGATAAACAAAAAGCAAATTTCTACAATCAAAATGATCATAGGGATTCATGAAACTGTTCATTTGCTACAGCTAATACGGATCTTCTTAATGTAGCTTGTTGAGACAACTAGCTAAGTAAAATTCCATGTAAGTTTCTATAATCTATCAAACTGAAATTATGTAAAAATCCCACTTCTGACGACTGTGTGAAATTGGTTTATATATCATCATCATCTGGCCTATCATTGGGGAGTACTGCAAACAAATTTATTTTCTTCTTTTTTTTGAAATAAATACTGAAAATTTGAGAAGATCAATGAAAAGTTTGATCGAATTGAGAACTAGAACATGACATTGTTCTCCAAGTTAAATCCTTGTCCGTGGAAACTATATGAAAGATAGGGCTTGCCATAGAACCTTTTAAGCCTAGATGGTAGGAATACCTAATGGAAATTGGTCACACAATTCTAAGATCATGAAACCAAAGTCCCTTCACCCTTTCCTATACTAAATTGAGGGAAATTTGAAACGTGATAGGATCCTGTTAGGAATCAAAAAAGAATTATATGATAATATGATAAACCTGTCATAAACCCAAACGCATAATGGGTATCCATGCTTGTCTACCAAAATATGTAGAATGATATTAAGCTAAGAATTGCATTAGAAATTAATAACTTAGGCTTAGGTTTGGGAAATTGCACAATTAGGAGGACCAAGAAGTCAATTGATCGTCACGATCGTCGTCGAGGAGGAGGGGGTCGTGGTCGGAGCCGCGTAGAAGAGGAGAAGTCATTGTGGAGGGGATCGATCGAGAGTTGACCAGAGGCGTCAGGCCCAGGCGGATCGCTAGATGGAGGGAGGTCACCGGAGAGAGGGGGACCATGACGAGGATAGGGGTCGCCAAAGGGGGTTCACCATAGAGAAAATTGGGGAATCAGAAATTTTCTAGAGAAATTTGGGGGAAATAAAAATAAATGAAGAGTCTGGTCTTCTAGAAATTTAACACTTTGTCCTTTATGGAACTAGTCCGTCGCTACCTATATTACGACTCTTCAGTGAGAGACTAGCGACAAAAATATGAACATGTGTTTCAAATACACATTTTTGTAGCTAGTTAGTCGCCTATCTGGCACTACCTTAGCGACGGTTCTTATTCCACTACTGTAGTCAGTCGCTATTTTGTAGTATTTTTGTAGTAAGAGCCAGTATAAAAATTCCAAGAGTCTTAGGCAAATTGTTCGCTTTTGCAAAATCCATTTTTACATCTAATAATGTGGCCATCATACAAGTACAGGGTAATTGTTTGTACTAGTCAATATATCAAAAAATAAAATTTTTATTTTTACTAATAATTACAACTTTCTTTCAAAGCTGTCTTTTCTTTTTCAAAATTTTTGACAACTTATACTCTAGTACTAAACCTAAAAACTTTAGTAGAAGAAAGAATAAGAGCAGTACTTGCATAACAATAATATTATTCAATATCACCAAATGTAAAAGGTTGTTCATCCCAAAGAATATATTTTTTAGCTCTATTTTGTTACGAACAGCAGAATAAGTAAAGTTTTCTACTGAAGATCCTGGAGTACTAGCGCTTAAATGTGTTTGTCTATCTTGTAATGTGTCATTTGTATTACAAATTTCATAGTACCTATTTCAAGTGCCTATGCCATCATTTTTTATATTTAATTTTACCTCTAGCTATTGATTTTTGGACATTTGGATTTAAAACTTGTTTACCGTCACTACAGTGACAAATATTTTATCATAATATTACCATAAAACTGATTTTTTTTTGAAACATTAGTAGCCATACTTTAAACTTCTGGAGGTGATATTTTGTCGGTGCCACAAAATCTTCAACAAGATTATTACCATAATAAAAACTATTATAATAATCGTAATATTGTTCGGAAACACCTTGATAGGGATGGCTAGAATAAGTAGCATCATTATGAACCATATTTAAAAAATATTTAGAAAAAATAATAATAAGAGAGGGAAGAATTTTTTCCAACCAAAAAAAAGAAGACAACGAGAGAAGAAAATTAACTAATAAAAAAATAGAGAGAAAATAAAACTATTTTTTAATATTAAAAATACTTGAAGCCTATAGAATTTTTTGAGCTTTGTGGTGGTGGATCAAGTTGAAGCCTCCAGAAAATTGCTCTCTATTCTCCAAAAAAATTGCACTATAGTATCTAGAAAGTTGTTACTTCAGATATTGTTTGCATTTTAATATTGTAAGAGAGGAAAAAATTTATTGTTGTAAATTTGGAAGACTTAAAATACACTCCAGAAAATTGCTCTCTATTTTCAAAAAAACTTTTGTGTCAAAATACCCCTGAATATCCTTAAAATATAGTTGTTATAAGGATATTTTGGTCATTTTTAGGAAAATAAACAAAATACACTTAAACTGGCAATAAAAACGATAATAATGGGGATATTTTGGTTAAAATACACCCCAAGGCTAATACGACTTATTTGGCGGTATTCTGATAAATTATCCCTATATATATATATATATATATATATATATATATATGTATATATATATATATATATATATATATATATTCTGGAAATGGAAAGTGACAATATACATACATATATATATATATATATATATATATATATATATATATATATATATATATATATATATATATATATATATATATATATATATATATATATATTCTATCCGTACCTGGTAGTTGATAAATTTTGTTCGGATTGTTTATTGTGAATTATTTTCTTCTAAGATAAGTCGTATGGGCTAGGTCGTCTCGATTATGGGATCTAGAGTCTTCTATAGTCATGATAGCTGGCATAGTGAGGACACATAGTCAGATTTTGGACGTACTTCTCGGGTGTGGGAATTTAAGGTTTTCGCGGCCAAGCATGCGGCAATGCAAAAATTTTAAATACCATGATTCTAGAGGTATGTACCATAGTCAAGGACTCTGTGAATATCGTAGCCTTGCTCACTAGCATGACGAAGATTTTGAGTATCATGATTTTGGACAGACGCATATGATTATCGGACTGTATGTTGAGACTGTGATTATTGTTGGGGGTTTGACTTAGAAGGAATACGACCATCTAAATTTCGAGGACGAAATTCTTCTAAGGAGGGTAGACTTGTAGCACCCAGTTTCTAAAATAAGGGTAAATTTAAAATTTTATAATTATAATCATTTAATAATGATATTTAAACCATGTTATAATACCCCTGAATATCCTTAAAATATAGTTGTTATAAGGATATTTTGGTCATTTTTAGGAAAATAAACAAAATACACTTAAACTGGCAATAAAAACGATAATAATGAGGATATTTTGGTTAAAATACACCCCAAGGCTAATACGACTTTTTTGGCGGTATTCTGGTAAATTATCCCTATATATATATATATATATATATATATATATATATATATATATATATATATATATATTGTCACTTTCTATTTCCAGAATACGTATTTTTAGAATGCATGTACTGTTTAAATGTAAATATTTTATATTTATCATGTATTGCTCTGTATTTAAATACCTTTAATTTCATGTTAATTAATATCCTGTAATTTTATTTCTGCACTTTACTTTCTGCTTTTATACTCTGCATTAGCTTTGCTATGGGTTCGGCTCAGATTGGTTTAATTATGTTGGTTCATCATGAACCAAAATAAACCCCCACCTACCACCACCCCTTCCATTTAAAGTCCATCCCCTTTCTCTCTCTTCATTACTTCACCATTACTCTTCTTCTTCCTCATAAATCTCCCACCAACCTAGAAGAGATAGGCAAGTGCCAACTTGCTTCTTGATGGATATCTATTTTTGTTGTTCCATTGTCTTTCTCTCAATATTCTAAGACACTTTAGTGCTTGGCATTTTCAATTTCTATGGCTAAATTCTTCTAGATCTAAGTTTATAGTATTTTTAGATTTCTTGGATTTTGATCTATTTAACATTGTTATTTCCAAGTTTTGATGGTTCCATGTTGTAGAGAATTTCGTTCTACCCCATTTTGACCTATGAAAGTCTAAATTTGGACTTACGGTGAAGGTTTTATGGAGCTTGAAAGCCAAGGGTTCCATGACCATCCTTCTCAGGTTTTCTGAGAAGATGGGTCCCTCATTTCACAGCCGCATGGATTAATTATTTCCCAATCTCATTTCACAGCCGCATGGATTAATTATTTCCCAATCTCATTTCTCAGCCGCATAGATTTATTATTTTCCAATCTCATTTCTCAGCCGCATGGATTAATTATTTTCCAATCTCATTTCACAGCCCCATGGATTAATTATTTTCCAATCTCATTTCTCAGCCGCATGGATTATTTATTTTCCAATCTCATTCCTCAGCCGCATGGATTAATTATTTTCCAATCTCATTTCACAGCCGCATGGATTAATTATTTCCAAATCTCATTTCACAGCCGCATGGATTAATTATTTCCCAATCTCATTCCTCAGCTGCATGGATTATTTATTTTCCAATCTCATTTCTCAGCCGCATAGATTTATTTATTTCCCAATCTCATTTCACAGCCGCATGAGAATCTAATTTCTCAGCCGCATGGATTATTTATTTCCCAATCTCATTCCTCAGCCGCATGGATTATTTATTTTCCAATCTTATTTCACAGCCGCATGAGAATCTCATTTCTCAGCCGCATAGATTTATTTATTTCCCAATCTCATTTCACAGCCGCATGAGAATCTCATTCCTTAGCCGCATAGATTTATTATTTCCCAATCTCATTTCTCAGCGCATGAGATTATTTATTTTCCAATCATTTCCCACAGCGCATGAGATTATTTATTTTCCCATCATTATTTATTTTCCAATTTTTATTTCCCGAATTTGGCATTAATTAACATTGATTGTTATCTTGATTAATTATTGATCATGCGTTCCTAGATGGAACTAAGAGACTGGCTAGTCGTCTTATTGAATTAAATGGAATAAGACACGTTCATATTTGCAATCGATTGGCCAATCCCGAATATTGACATATAGATACATGCAGGCTACAATTATTTATTTATTTTACGAAAGCAGCATGTGTACTCTATGGTCAAGGCATGATTATTCCGTGGTTAGTTTTAATTGTTGCATTAAGCTATGTAAGACCTATAACCTAACCGCACGGGTATCGTTGTAGAGTTGAGCATATCGTACTTTGTACGGAAGTACTCATTCTGAAATGACCATGATCCACGGCATGGGGTTTCACTTAACATAGAGGCAACTAAGTTAAATAAAATAATGATTGCATGGAGAGAATGGATTCCCGAGTTCTTACATGGCAGCCCTCTTTGGGACTATTAGCGCCCAACAGGCCGGCTGGTTCCCACAGATACTGCAAATCTGCCACACGGGTAGGGAACAGTATCTGCTTATATTATTGTATATTATATATTGTATATTGATGACGGACGTCCCGCTGGGACTCGCATAATTCATGATTGGCGCAATTGATTGATTGGATAGACTAGCCTTGCTTGTCCATAGTAAGAACTGAGAAATCCTTATTGCATTATTCCAGGATAACTTAGGACTCACAGTAGTAAGCCGTAGGAGTTGGATGACCGTTTAAGTTGATTTGTTTGTGTACTGTACCTACTCTGTTACCTAACTGAGATGATCAGAGCATCAGGACATGACGGGCCAACTTCTGTCCTTGTTTGGTTGGGAGGTTGGTTCGAAGTGTCGTGATGTTACGTGAATCCCAGTAGCAAGCAGAGATCTATTATTATATTCGCTTATTCACTGGTTTAAATCCTTATATCGTGTTTCCTTGCGGTACTTGCTATTAGAGGTCTAACCTCTCTGGTTTTGCATGGCCAGATTTAGAGCCGGTCCCCGAGGACTCAGCTTACTTCTACCTCCAAGATGGTCAATACTAGAGGAATGATCGCAGGAGGACTCGAGTGGGTTCCTTACTTCCCCGCTCGTTTTTGTTAATTACTTTACATTTTGCCGCTTGGCACCGACATGTTAGTCGGATAGTCTTGTACTTACTTTTACATAATTATAATTAAGTCAGACTGCAGCTGATAACAATTGTGTATATGTTGCTATATCATCTGGCTATGTTTAGTAAAGCCAGATATCAAGAACATTTTGACTAAGCGTTTGGGACGCCTTACTGCTTTACCTTATATGTTCTATATTACCGTTTCTTGTTTGAATGATTGAGACAATAGATGTGAAGTGACCATAGCGAGACTTTCATGTAGTATGCACCCCCTTGTCTTTTAGACAGCATTGATCGTATTATACGGTATTCATCTACCCGTAATACGTAGCTGGCTGAGTCATTCCCCCGCTCTCCAGTATTCTGGTTCTGGGGCATGACAAGGTTTTAGTGGTGGCCCATGCAGGTCTGATTTCAGACTTGTGGGGTGTTTTAATTTATAGGATGTCTCAATCACACATGTTCTCCCTTGATCTCATGATTCGTTACTCTCGACTCTAGCTTGACATTCCGGTATCCTTTGACTTCATTGATGTCACGCCCCAGTACCGAAATACGGAGACGGACTAGGCCAGCTACTCCATATGAGGTACGTAACGTCATACGGCGATCGTGGCTGTCGAGAGACTAGGGGGTACGTGCTACAATCAAGTCTCCTATGGTCCCACAGAGTTCTATGTCTCAATCAATCGAGTCACATCAGCAATTAAATGAACATTAAAGATAAAGTAGTAAGGCGTCCCCGACGCTTCATCAAAATGGTCATGAGAGACTAGCTTTATAATTTAGCTATCTCAGAGAGTCAGAAGTACAAAATTATACACAGCTGCAGTCTGTTTAATTACAATTATGTACTGACACAAAATATCGAGTAATCCGGCTAACAGGTGCCGGTGGCTAAACGCTGCAAAAAGTATAAGCAGGAGTGGTGGAGAAGAAACCCACTCGAGTCCCCGAACCGCCATGCTCCTAGTATGCACCATGGATGTCAGGAAGGAAGATCGTGTCCTCCGGCTCTGCTACGAGATCTGGCCAAACAAAACCAGCGGGGTCAGCCCCGAATAGCAAGTACCGCCAAAGGGGCACAAGAGTTAAGATTAAAAACCCAGTTAATAGAATGATTGATAATAGTAATACTTATGCTACTATTATAGGGTAGCGCACATCCTCGAACCCATATGGTACCCTTACAACCAAACAAGGACAAAAGGTGCCGCATGGAGTCGGGACGTGTCGTACTCTATAACTTTCACATAAGTTAAAAGGTATAAACAATAAAATCCCCTGATCGTGACTTCGGTCGATAGCCTATCGCAGCACAATAACCAACCCAACAATCAAACAAGAACATGGGTTGGATCATGTACCATGATAGACCATGTTCCTCAGTCATTCACAGAGTAGCACTTCACAACCGGAATAAGTCTTCCGTTCATAACTTTGGTCCACAGCCTATCAAAGTACGATAACCAACCCAACAATCAAACAAGAACATGGGTTGGATCACGTACCATGACAGTCCGCTTCCCTCAGTTATTCCCGGAAGGTGATAGGATACAAGCAAGTCGTTTTCACGGCCAATCAAGTCTACGAGTTTCTAGTGGGACGAGGTTATCCTCGCGTCATGTTATTTAGAAAATCCTCAGATCGTATCTTTCCAGCAAGGCTAGCCAACCCAGGGGTTCGCGTAGACAGGTGTCATTGAGCACAGGTCCCTCGTAAGGCCACCTTGCCAAGACATATAATATATAGCAGGAATTAATCGGATACAGTCATCCACTCGTTGCGGATGACACAGTATCCGTGGAGACCAGCCGGCGCGTCAAGACAATATCTCAAGGCGGCTGGTGTAACACGATCTCGGGATTCTGCCCTCCCCATGCATCTAGTATGTTTAGTTGCCTAATTTAACCCTAGGTGAAATCTTGGACTCACATGCTGTGGCCTGCATGATTATTCTCCTAAAGTCGTACTTTAGTACGAGTACCCCAAAGAGGATCCATGTCAATCAGTATATCAACATGTGCTACCCTCCTTAGTGTAGTGCATCATTGCAAATACGCCACGTGGAGTTACGAGTCATTTGTCGAGCATGAACAAGAACTGGGACATTCAGGTACATGTATCGGGTAGGAACACTTTGTTCTCCGGGGTCACATTAGTGCTTATATCATGCTCGGGACAAAAGACGTAAGGATATAAAATGGGCATATAATATCTGATAAAATATCAAAAGCGTACGCACAAAAGCACGCAGGCTCAAGGGGTGAAAAGTCACGCAGGCTCACTCAAGGCAGCGTGCGTGAAAAGTCACGCAGGCTCAAGGGGAGATCTGCGTGAAAAGTCACGCAGACGCAAGGAGAGAGCTGCGTGAAAAGTCACGCAAGCTCAAGGAGAGAGAGCTGCGTGAAAAGTCACGCAGACTCAAGGAGAGAGAGCTGCGTGAAAAGTCACGCAGACTCAAGGAGAGAGTTGCGTGAAAAGTCACGCAAGCTCAAGGAGAGAGCTGCGTGAAAAGTCACGCAAGCTCAAGGAGAGAGAGCTGCGTGAAAAGTCACGCAGACTCAAGGAGAGAGAGCTGCGTGAAAAGTCATGCAGACTCAAAGAGAGAGCTGCGTGAAAAGTCACGCAAGCTCAAGGAGAGAGCTGCGTGAAAAGTCATGCAAGCTCAAGGAGAGAGAGCTGCGTGAAAAGTCACGCAGACTCAAGGAGAGAGAGCTGCGTGAAAAGTCACGCAAGCTCAAGGAGAGAGAGCTGCGTGAAAAGTCACGCAGACTCAAGGAGAGAGCTGCGTGAAAAGTCACGCAAGCTCAAGGTTAGAGAGCTGCGTGAAAAGTCACGCATACTCAAGGAGAGACACGCTTCCAACAGGAAGCATGCTCGAACATGAGCACACTGCTCACAGTCTTCTCCAAACAGCAAGAACACCATGGCTGAACCCAAGCTTCAAAGCATCATAACTTGGCCATCCGAACTCCAAATCCAGATTTCCAAAGTTCCAACTTGGGTGAAATGGAATTCTCTTCCACATGGAAGCATCAAAAACCCATAAAATCCAACTAAAGTAGATCAAACAATGCAAAATCCGAAAATGATTAAAACTTAGATCTACAAAAATCAAAGCTTCAAAATGGAAATTTCCAAGTTCTAAACTAGTATGGATTGAGGAGAAGAACATGTTTTGGCAAATAGTTTTGTAAGAAACCATTGACAAAATTATGGATCCATCTCTTGAGAAAGTTGGTACTTGCCTTGATTGGTGGAGGAAATAAATGAGAGGAAGTAAATGAGAGGAGAGAGATTGAGATGAGTTATATATAAAGATCTTGGACCCATGGGTTCATGATGAACCAAAGGGTTCATGATGAACCATTGGTGAACCAAGAATAGGTTACCCAAATGAGCCAAAACTGTAGGCCCAAATGCAGAAAATAAATTAGGAAATAATATTTTATCGAATGTTTTAGGGAAATGCATGAAGAAATACTGCATAATAAATATTGTATAAATTCAAGGTAAATATAATTTATGGGTTTACGTATTAAAATACGTATTCCAGGATTGGGGAGTGACATCTCTATCCTTCTTAGAAAAATTCCGTCCTCGGAATTCCAGCCAAGACAGGATAGTGAAATCAGGGCAAGCAAGGCACAATCATATACAAGTTAACTATCATAGCAGTTATTATCATACGTCACAAAGTGCAAAACAAGCAGGTGCAGATAAACATAGAATCGTGTCAATAAGGTGCAAAAATATACCTTATTAGTCAAACAAATGCGGATACCGAGATCTGATCTCGTCCTCGCGCTCCCAGGTTGACTCTCCCGAAGAGTGATGGTTCAAAGAAACACGGACAAGGCTTATCGTCCGATTCTTGAGTACCTTCTCTCGCCGGTCTAAAATAGATACGGGTTGTTCCTCGTAAGTTAGGTCGGTACCAACGACTAACTCAAAATGATCGAGGACATGACTCGGATCCGGGACATACCCACGTAATTGGGACACATGAAACACATCATGTATGCCAGTTAACGAAGGCGGAAGGGCAAGTCGATAAGCCACATCACCTACCCGAGCGAGAATCTTAAAAGGACAAACGTATCTTGGACTAAGCTTTCCTCGGGCTCCAAATCTGATGATACCCCGAGTAGGCGAAATCCGCAGAAACACTTGGTCGCCAACTCTGAACTCTAGAGGCCTACGATGCTGATCTGTCCAATGACGATGTCGGTCCTGTGCAACTCGAAGGCGCTCTCTGACCAACTTAACTATCTCCACAGTCTGCGTGATCATCTCTGGTCCCAACAACTTCCGTTTTCCGACGTCATCCCATGCCAAAAGGGGACCTGCACTTCCTTCCGTACAATACTTCGAACGGGGCCATCTGAATGCTAGCCTGATAGCTGTAGTTATAGGAGAACTCCACTAGATGAAGGTGATCCTCCCAAGAACCGCCAAAATCCAAGGTACACGCCCATAGCATATGTTCTAACGTCTGAATGGTTCTTTCTGATTGCCCGTCAGTTTGTGGATGATAAGCAGTACTGAACCTTAACTTGGTTCCCAAACTTTGGTGTAAGCTCCGCCAAAAATGGGAAGTAACCGCGTATCCCGATCTGATACTATACTAACTGGAACACCGTGCTGCCTTACTATCTGCTTCATGTACATTTCTGCTAACTGCTCAGTAGTCTGTCCAACTCGAAAGGGAAGGAAATGAGCGACCTTCGTGAGTCGATCTACTATTACCCAGACTGCATTCTTACCAGTCGGGGATCTAGGTAAACCAGTCACAAAATCCATCGTGATGTGCTCCCATTTCCATTCTGGGATAGGAAGCGGCTGTAGCAACCCTGCTGGTCTCTGCTGCTCAGCTTTCACCTGCTGACATACCAGACACTTGGATACAAATCTCGCTATCTCTCTTTTCATGCCATTCCACCAAAAGTACTGCCTGATATCTCGATACATCTTCGTTCCTCCTGGATGAATGGAGTAAATAGAACTATGAGCTTCGGACATAACTTCTTGCCGAAGGTCTCCACTCGGTACACAGAGTCTGTTTCCAAACCTGAGTGTACCATCTTCATGAATCACTAACTCCTTCTTACGGCCTAATTCACACTCCGACCGCAACTTCTGAATCTGTGGATCTCCTGCTTGTGCTGCCCTTATCCTCTCTACTAAGGTTGACTGAATCTGCATACTGGTCATTCTTCCTATATCTCTTGGCAAAACTACTTCGTTCCCATACTCTGAAGGTCTTCTAAAATATGCTTCTGCGAGGTCAAGATAAAGGCACTGTCTCTCCTACTCAGTGCATCTGCAACTATATTCGCCTTGCCTGGATGATACTGAAGATTTAAGTCAAAATCCTTCAGTAGTTCTAACCATCTTCTTTGCCTCATGTTCAAATCTCGCTGCGTGAATACGTATTTCAAACTCTTATGATCAGTATAGATCTCTACCCGATCTCCGTATAAATAATGCCTCCACAACTTGAGTGAAAACACCACAGCTGCTAACTCCAAATTGTGAGTCGGGTAATTCTTCTCATGGTCTCGAAGCTGTCGAGACGCATATGCTATCACCTTTCCGTGCTGCATCAATACACATCCAAGACCCTTCCCAGATGCGTCACAATATACTGTAAAGCCTCCCGCTCCTACTGGAAGCGTCAAGATCGGGGCTGAGATCAATCTCTTCTTCAATTCTTCAAATGATGCCTGACAGCTAGCTGACCAAACAAACTCTACGTCCTTGTGCGTCAAATGCGTTAAGGGTGCAGAGATCTTAGCAAAGTCCGCCACGAACCTTCTGTAGTAACCAGCTAATCCTAAGAAACTTCGCACTTCTGCAACCGTTCTCGGGACTGGCCAATGCTCCGCGGCCTCAATCTTCTTCGGATCCACTGACACTCCTGCCCCAGAAATTACATGCCCCAGAAACGAAATGTGATCTAACCAGAATTCACACTTATCGAGCTTCGCATAAAGTTGATGCTCCCTCAATGTCTGTAAGACAGTCCTAAGATGTTTCTCATGCTCCTCTTTACTGCTGGAATAGACAAGAATGTCATCTATGAACACCACCACAAATTTATCCAAATACGGCAGAAAGATGCGGTTCATTAATTCCATAAATACTGCGGGGGCGTTGGTTAGTCCAAAGGGCATTACTAAAAACTCATAATGCCCATATCTAGATCTAAATGCTGTCTTCGGTATGTCTTGCTCCCGGACTCTTACTTGATAGTATCCTGACCGAAGATCGATCTTGGAAAAGACGCTGGCCTTGCTCAACTGGTCAAACAGGTCATCAATCCTTGGTAGTGGGTACTTATTCTTCACTGTTACTGCATTCAGCTTGCGGTAGTCGATGCACATCCTCGTCGTTCCTTCCTTCTTGGGAACTAGAATCACTGGCGCGGCCCAGGGCGATTTGCTGTCTCGGATGAATCCCTTAGACTTCAACTCTTCTTCATGTTGATACAACTTATTCTGTTCTGACGGCGACATTCTGTAAACCCTGTATGCAATAGGCCTCGTTCCAGGGTTCAACTCAATGCAAAATTCTACCTCTCTGACTGGAGGTATCCCTGGGAGCTCATCAGGGAAGACGTCGAAAAAATCTTCGACCACTCTCGGAATCTGTCCTGGCTCTGACACTGCTGCTGAGATGACGCCTCCGGCTTGATTCTTCAAGGTTCGAGTAAAGATGAACTGCTCCATCCCAGGAACACTGAATATGACCCTACCTCCTCTACAATCAATTGTCGCATGACTGTCTCTCAACCAGTCCATGCCAAGAACGACATCAAAATTCCCCATAGGGAATTCAATCAATGATGCGGGCAGTAAATGCCCACACACCTCCACCGGACATGAAAAGCGCACTCTGCTAACTTCTACGAGCCCATTGCCGGTGAGTATATCTATCCTCTCCGGCAATGCCTCAAACTCTAATCCAATCCGTGTAGCATATTGTGCAGATATGAATGAATGAGTAGCGCCTGAATCAAATAATGCTACAGCGGGAAATGAGGTGACGAGAATTTTACCTGCCACCACGTCACTAGACTTTAGAGCCTCTCCCAAGGATAATGTGAGAGCCTGTCCCTGGCCCCGCTGAGCTCCTTGTTGCGGCCTTCCTCGACCATGCTGTTGCTGCCTCTGAGGGCCTTCGGCTTCCTGTGCCTGGCGGAACATCTGAGCCTGCGTTGGTAGACGCTGGGCTAGGGGCCTTACTGCTAATACTGGCCCTCCACTCGGGGTTGCCACCGGAGCTGGCAATGCTGGAAACTGCTGAGCTGGCCCTCCTGGCCTCTACATCACAGGACAAGTGGAGATACGGTGGTCTGAACTACCATACCTCAAGCATAAGCCATTCGCTGACCGGCACACCTCCCTTGTGTGCCCTGTCTTCCCACAGAATGTACAGCCCTGGGGTGCTCCCTGACGCTGTTGTTGGTTCCTCGGCTGCTGATGCCGAACTGGCACTGTATTAGTTGACACGGCCATCCTCCGCGGCGCACCTGCATCATGAATACGTACACCGGGTGCTGGTGCCGATGTTCGCTGCATTGCTTCTCCTCCAACCTGGGAATGAGATCTCTTCTGACCTCCTGTCCTTGATGCCAACCTCTGCTGGGTAAGCTCGTGCCTCCGAGCGGCCGTCAAAACAGCGTCAAACGTCTGGTAGTCGTGTCCTTCCACAAGCTGTAATAGTTCCAAATGAAGTCCCTGCTGGAACCTCATAGCTTTCTCTGGCTCCGTTGCCACCATTGCTGGTGCAAAACGGCACAATCTGCAGAACTCTGCTGCATACCCATCTACAGTCTTGCCTGCTTGCTTGAGACTGATAAACTTCTGCTGGAGCTCATATCGAGCTACTACGCCAAAATACTTGGCCTTGAATCTGTCACTGAAGGTGGTCCAACGAACAGGGCGTCTTGTACCAACTTCTTCTGAGGCCCACCAGTCGCGGACAAGATCCTGAAGTACCAGTTTGACCTGATCAACCTTCTCATCATCTGGAACCTTGGCTGCCACAAGAATGGCTTCGATGTCTTGAATCCAGGCATCCGCAGTGATGGCATCCTCCGTGCCATCAAAATACCTCGGGTTCAAGCGACGAAAGCTTCCTGATGCTCCCGAGTCAGCTCCGACACTCCTCTCAAGAGCTAACTGAATCTCCTGGTTCAGCAACACGTTCTGCTCCTGCTGCCGAGTCTGTTGCTGTTGGTTAGTGACAAGAAACCCCCGGATGATCTCCAGGAGTGCTACGGTGTCTGGTACTGCTGTCGCTGCTGGTGCTGCAGGAGCCTTAGTAACCCGCGGCTCCACTGCCTCTGGTCCCACTTCTGTTCGTGCCTGCACTGGAGAAGGTTCTCTCCCCTGTTGTCGCCCAGTCGAGCCATGCTCTTGTCGCTCTTCCTCATGGGCCTCACCCGCTACTGAGAATGAAGCACCCCTATAGAGAAAGATATAAGATTATCAAGTCCGAACGAGGAAGATTTCGAGGATGCAAGTCAGGTTAGAGATCAAGGCAAGGACAGAGAATTCGAATCAGAATTTCAAGGGGAACAAGTTTTGATTGAGACTCCTAATAATTCGCAATACCCCACAAGTCTGATAAAGAGACCTGCATGGGCCACCACTAAAACCTTGTCACGCCCCAGTACCGAAATACAGAGACGGACTAGGCCAGCTACTCCATATGAGGTACGTAACGTCATACAGCGATCGTGGCTGTCGAGAGACTAGGGGGTACGTGCTACAATTAAGTCTCCTATGGTCCCACAGAGTTCTATGTCTCAATCAATCGAGTCACATCAGCAATTTAATGAACATTAAAGATAAAGCAGTAAGGCGTCCCCGACGCTTCATCAAAATGTTCATGAGAGACTAGCTTTATAATTTAGCTACCTCAGAGAGTCAGAAGTACAAAATTATACACAGCTGCAGTCTGTTTAATTACAATTATGTACTGACACAAAATATCGAGTAATCCGGCTAACAGGTGCCGGTGGCTAAACGCCGCAAAAAGTATAAGCAGGAGTGGTGGAGAAGAAACCCACTCGAGTCCCCGAACTGCCATGCTCCTAGTATGCACCATGGATGTCAGGAAGGAAGATCGTGTCCTCCGGCTCTGCTACGAGATCTGGCCAAACAAAACCAGCGGGGTCAGCCTCGAATAGCAAGTACCGCCAAAGGGGCACAAGAGTTAAGATTAAAAACCCAGTTAATAGAATGATTGATAATAGTAATACTTATGCTACTATTATAGGGTAGCGCACATCCTCGAACCCATATGGCACCCTTACAACCAAACAAGGACAAAAGGTGCCGCATGGAGTCAGGACGTGTCGTACTCTATAACTTTCACATAAGTTAAAAGGTATAAACAATAAAATCCCCTGATCGTGACTTCGGTCGATAGCCTATCGCAGCACAATAACCAACCCAACAATCAAACAAGAACATGGGTTGGATCATGTACCATGATAGACCATGTTCCTCAGTCATTCACAGAGTAGCACTTCACAACCGGAATAAGTCTTCCGTTCATAACTTCGGTCCACAGCCTATCATAGTACGATAACCAACCCAACAATCAAACAAGAACATGGGTTGGATCACGTACCATGACAGTCCGCTTCCCTCAGTTATTCCCGGAAGGTGATAGGATACAAGCAAGTCGTTTTTACGGCCAATCAAGTCTTCGATTTTCTAGTGGGACGAGGTTATCCTCGCGTCATGTTATTTAGAAAATCCTCAGATCGTATCTTTCCAGCAAGGCTAGCCAACCCAGGGGTTCGCGTAGACAGGTGTCATTGAGCACAGGTCCCTCGTAAGGCCACCTTGCCAAGACATATAATATATAGCAGGAATTAATCGGATACAGTCATCCACTCGTTGCGGATGACACAGTATCTGTGGAGACCAGCCGGCGCGTCAAGACAATATCTCAAGGCGGCTGGTGTAACACGATCTCGGGATTCTGCCCTCCCCATGCATCTAGTATGTTTAGTTGCCTAATTTAACCCTAGGTGAAATCTTGGACTCACATGCTGTGGCCTGCATGATTATCCTCCTAAAGTCGTACTTTAGTACGAGTACCCCAAAGAGGATCCATGTCAATCAGTATGTCAACATGTGCTACCCTCCTTAGTGTAGTGCATCATTGCAAATACGCCACGTGGAGTTACGAGTCATTTGTCGAACATGAACAAGAACTGGGACATTCAGGTACATGTATCGGGTTGGAACACTTTGTTCTCCGGGGTCACATTAGTGCTTATATCATGCTCGGGACAAAAGGCGTAAGGATATAAAATGGGCATATAATATCTGATAAAATGTCAAAAGCGTACGCACAAAAGCACGCAGGCTCAAGGGGTGAAAAGTCACGCAGGCTCACTCAAGGCAGCGTGCGTGAAAATTCACGCAGGCTCAAGGGGAGATCTGCGTGAAAAGTCACGCAGACGCAAGGAGAGAGCTGCGTGAAAAGTCACGCAAGCTCAAGGAGAGAGAGCTGCGTGAAAAGTCACGCAGACTCAAGGAGAGAGAGCTGCGTGAAAAGTCACGCAGACTCAAGGAGAGAGCTGAGTGAAAAGTCACGCAAGCTCAAGGAGAGAGCTGCGTGAAAAGTCACGCAAGCTCAAGGAGAGAGAGCTGTGTGAAAAGTCACGCAGACTCAAGGAGAGAGAGCTGCGTAAAAAGTCACGCAGACTCAAGGAGAGAGCTGCGTGAAAAGTCACGCAAGCTCAAGCAGAGAGCTGCGTGAAAAGTCACGCAAGCTCAAGGAGAGAGAGCTGCGTGAAAAGTCACGCAGACTCAAGGAGAGAGAGCTGCGTGAAAAGTCACGCAAGCTCAAGGAGAGAGAGCTGCGTGAAAAGTCACGCAGACTCAAGGAGAGAGCTGCGTGAAAAGTCACGCAAGCTCAAGGAGAGAGAGCTGCGTGAAAAGTCACGCAGACTCAAGGAGAGACACGCTTCCAACAGGAAGCATGCTCGAACAGGAGCACACTGCTCACAGTCTTCTCCAAACAGCAAGAACACCATGGCTGAACCCAAGCTTCAAAGCATCATAACTTGGCCATCCGAACTCCAAATCCAGATTTCCAAAGTTCCAACTTGGGTGAAATGGAATTCTCTTCCACATGGAAGCATCAAAAAGCCATAAAATCCAACTAAAGTAGATCAAACCATGCAAAATCCGAAAATAATTAAAACTTAGATCTACAAAAATCAAAGCTTCAAAATGAAAATTTCCAACTTCTAAACTAGTATAGATTGAGGAGAAGAACATGTTTTGGCAAATAGTTTTGTAAGAAACCATTGACAAAATTATGGATCTATCTCTTGAGCAAGTTGGTACTTGCCTTGGTTGGTGGAGGAAATAAATGAGAGAAAGTAAATGAGAGGAGAGAGATTGAGATGAATTATATATAAAGATCTTGGACCCATGGGTTCATGATAAACCAAAGGGTTCATGATGAACCATTGGTGAACCAAGAATAGGTTACCCAAATGAGCCAAAACTGTAGGCCCAAATGCAGAAAATAAATTAGGAAATAATATTTTGTCGAATATTTTTGGGAAATGCATGAAGAAATACTGCATAATAAATATCGTATAAATTCAAGGTAAATATAATTTATGGGTTTACGTATTAAAATACGTATTTCAGGATTGGGGAGTGACATCTCTATCCTTCTTAGAAAAATTCCGTCCTCGGAATTCCAGCCAAGACAGGATAGTGAAATCAGGGCAAGCAAGGCACAATCATATACAAGTTAACTATCATAGCAGTTATTATCATACGTCACAAAGTGCAAAACAAGCAGGTGCAGATAAACATAGAATCGTGTCATTAAGGTACAAAAATATACCTTATTAGTCAAACAAATGCGGATACCGAGATCTGATCTCGTCCTCGCGCTCCCAGGTTGACTCTCCGGAAGAGTGATGGTTCCAAGAAACACGGACAAGGCTTATCGTCCGATTCTTGAGTACCTTCTCTCGCCGGTCTAAAATAGATACGGGTTGTTCCTCGTAAGTTAGGTCGGTACCAACGACTAACTCAGAATGATCGAGGACATGACTCGGATCCGGGACATACCCACGTAATTGGGACACATGAAACACATCATGTATGCCAGTTAACGAAGGCGGAAGGGCAAGTCGATAAGCCACATCACCTACCCGAGCGAGAATCTTAAAAGGACCAACGTATCTTGGACTAAGCTTTCCTCGGGTTCCAAATCTGATGATACCCCGAGTAGGCGAAATCCGCAGAAACACTTGGTCGCCAACTCTGAACTCTAGAGGCCTACGATGCTGATCTGCCCAATGACGATGTCGGTCCTGTGCAACTCGAAGGCGCTCTCTGACCAACTTAACTATCTCCACAGTCTGCGTGATCATCTCTGGTCCTAACAACTTTCGTTCTCCGACGTCGTCCCATGCCAAAAGGGGACCTGCACTTCCTTCCGTACAATGCTTCGAACGGGGCCATCTGAATGCTAGCCTGATAGCTGTAGTTATAGGAGAACTCCACTAGATGAAGGTGATCCTCCCAAGAACCGCCAAAATCCAAGGTACACGCCCGTAGCATATCTTCTAACGTCTGAATGGTTCTTTCTGATTGCCCGTCAGTTTGTGGATGATAAGCAGTACTGAACCTTAACTTGGTTCCCAAACTTTGGTGTAAGCTCCGCCAAAAATGGGAAGTAAACCGCGTATCCCGATCTGATACTATACTAACTGGAACACCGTGCTGCCTTACTATCTGCTTCATGTACATTTCTGCTAACTGCTCAGTAGTCTGTCCAACTCGGAAGGAAAGGAAATGAGCGACCTTCGTGAGTCGATCTACTATTACCCAGACTGCATTCTTACCAGTCGGGGATCTAGGTAAACCAGTCACAAAATCCATCGTGATGTGCTCCCATTTCCATTCTGGGATAGGAAGCAGCTGTAGCAACCCTGCTGGTCTCTGCTGCTCAGCTTTCACCTGCTGACATACCAGACACTTGGATACAAATTTCGCTATCTCTTTTTTCATACCATTCCACCAAAAGTACTGCCTGATATCTCGATACATCTTCGTTCCTCCTGGATGAATGGAGTAAATAGAACTATGAGCTTCGGACATAACTTCTTGCCGAAGGTCTCCACTCGGTACACAGAGTCTGTTTCCAAACCTGAGTGTACCATCTTCATGAATCACTAACTCCTTCCTACGGTCTGATTCACACTCCGACCGCAACTTCTGAATCTGTGGATCTCCTGCTTGTGCTGCCCTTATCCTCTCTACTAAGGTTGACTGAATCTGCATACTGGTCATTCTTCCTATATCCCTTGGCAAAACTACTTCGATTCCCATACTCTGAAGGTCTTCTAAAATTTGCTTCTGCGAGGTCAAGATAAAGGCACTGTCTCTCCTACTCAGTGCATCTGCAACTATATTCGCCTTGCCTGGATGATACTGAAGATTTAAGTCAAAATCCTTCAGTAGTTCTAACCATCTTCTTTGCCTCATGTTCAAATCTCGCCGCGTGAATACGTATTTCAAACTCTTATGATCAGTATAGATCTCTACCCGATCTCCGTATAAATAATGCCTCCACAACTTGAGTGAAAACACCACAGCTGCTAACTCCAAATTGTGAGTCGGGTAATTCTTCTCATGGTCTCGAAGCTGTCGAGACGCATATGCTATCACCTTTCCGTGCTGCATCAATACACATCCAAGACCCTTCCCAGATGCGTCACAATATACTGTAAAGCCTCCCGCTCCTACTGGAAGCGTCAAGATCGGGGCTGAGATCAATCTCTTCTTCAATTCTTCAAATGATGCCTGACAGCTAGCTGACCAAACAAACTCTACGTCCTTGTGCGTCAAACGCGTTAAGGGTGCAGAGATCTTAGCAAAGTCCGCCACGAACCTTCTGTAGTAACCAGCTAATCCTAAGAAACTTCGCACTTCTGCAACCGTTCTCGGGACTGGCCAATGCTCCGCGGCCTCAATCTTCTTCGGATCCACTGACACTCCTGCCCCAGAAATTACATGCCCCAGGAACGAAATGTGATCTAACCAGAATTCACACTTATCGAGCTTCGCATAAAGTTGATGCTCCCTCAATGTCTGTAAGACAGTCCTAAGATGTTTCTCATGCTCCTCTTTACTGCTGGAATAGACAAGAATGTCATCTATGAACACCACCACAAATTTATCCAAATACGGCAGAAAGATGCGGTTCATTAATTCCATGAATACTGCGGGGGCGTTGGTTAGTCCAAAGGGCATTACTAAAAACTCATAATGCCCATATCTAGATCTAAATGCTGTCTTCGGTATGTCTTGCTTCCGGACTCTTACTTGATAGTATCCTGACCGAAGATCGATCTTGGAAAAGACGCTGGCCTTGCTCAACTGGTCAAACAGGTCATCAATCCTTGGTAGTGGGTACTTATTCTTCACTGTTACTGCATTCAGCTTACGGTAGTCGATGCACATCCTCGTCGACCCATCCTTCTTGGGAACTAGAATCACTGGCGCGGCCCAGGGCGATTTGCTGTCTCGGATGAATCCCTTAGACTTCAACTCTTCTTCATGTTGATACAACTTATCCTGTTCTGACGGCGACATTCTGTAAACCCTGTCTGCAATAGGCCTCGTTCCAGGGTTCAACTCAATGCAAAATTCTACCTCTCTGACTGGGGGTATCCCTGGGAGCTCATCAGGGAAGACGTCGAGAAAATCTTCGACCACTCTCGAAATCTGTCCTGGCTCTGACACTGCTGCTGAGATGACGCCTCCGGCCTGATTCTTCAAGGTTCGAGTAAAGATGAACTGCTCCATCCCAGGAACACTGAATATGACCCTACCTCCTCTACAATCAATTGTCGCATGACTGTCTCTCAACCAGTCCATGCCAAGAACGACATCAAAATTCCCCATAGGGAATTCAATCAATGATGCGGGCAGTAAATGCCCACACACCTCCACCGGACATGAAAAGCGCACTCTGCTAACTTCTACGAGCCCATTGCCGGTGAGTATATCCATCCTCTCCGGCAATGCCTCAAACTCTAATCCAATCCGTGTAGCATATTGTGCAGATATGATTGAATGAGTAGCGCCTGAATCAAATAATGCTACAGCGGGAAATGAGGTGACGAGAATTTTACCTGCCACCACGTCACTAGACGCTAGAGCCTCTCCCAAGGATAATGTGAGAGCCTGTCCCTGGCCCCGCTGAGCTCCTTGTTGCGGCCTTCCTCGACCATGCTGTTGCTGCCTCTGAGGGCCTTCGGCTTCCTGTGCCTGGCGGAACATCTGAGCCTGCGTTGGTAGACGCTGGGCTAGGGGCCTTACTGCTAATACTGGCCCTCCACTCGGGGTTGCCACCGGAGCTGGCAATGCTGGAAACTGCTGAGCTGGCCCTCCTGGCCTCTGCATCACAGGACAAGTGGAGATACGGTGGTCTGAACTACCACACCTCAAGCATAAGCCATTCGCTGACCGGCACACCTCCCTTATGTGCCCTGCCTTTCCACAGAATGTACAGCCCTGGGGTGCTCCCTGACGCTGTTGTTGGTTCCTCGGCTGCTGATGCCGAACTGGCGCTGTATTAGTTGACACGGCCGTCCTCTGCGGCGCTCCTGCATCATGAATACGTACACCGGGTGCTGGTGCCGATGTTCGCTGCATTGCTTCTCCTCCAACCTGGGAATGAGATCTCTTCTGACCTCCTGTCCTTGATGCCAACCTCTGTTGGGTAAGCTCGTGCCTCCGAGCGGCCGTCAAAACAGCGTCAAACGTCTGGTAGTCGTGTCCTTCCACAAGCTGTAATAGTTCCAAATGAAGTCCCTGCTGGAACCTCATAGCTTTCTCTGGCTCCGTTGCCACCATTGCTGGTGCGAAACGGCACAATCTGCAGAACTCTGCTGCATACCCATCTACAGTCTTGCCTGCTTGCTTGAGACTGATAAACTTCTGCTAGAGCTCATATCGAGCTACTACGCCAAAATACTTGGCCTTGAATCTGTCACTGAAGGTGGTCCAACGAACAGGGCGTCTTGTACCAACTTCTTCTGAGGCCCACCAGTCGCGGGCAAGATCCTGAAGTACCAGTTTGACCTGATCAACCTTCTCATCATCTGGAACCTTGGCTGCCACAAGAATGGCTTCGATGTCTTGAATCCAGGCATCCGCAGTGATGGTATCCTCCGTGCCATCAAAATACCTCGGGTTCAAGCGACGAAACCTTCCTGATGCTCCTGAGTCAGCTCCGACACTCCTCTCAAGAGCTAACTGAATCCCCTGGTTCAGCAACACGTTCTGCTCCTGCTGCCGAGTCTGTTGCTGTTGGTTAGTGACAAGAAACCCCCGGATGATCTCCAGGAGTGCTACGGTGTCTGGTACTGCTGTCGCTGCTGGTGCTGCAGGAGCCTCAGTAACCCGCGGCTCCACTGCCTCTGGTCCCACTTCTGTTCGTGCCTGCACTGGAGAAGGTTCTCTTCCCTGTTGCCGCCCAGTCGAGCCATGCTCTTGCTGCTCTTCCTCATGGGTCTCACCCGCTACTGAGAATGAAGCACCCCTATAGAGAAAGATATAAGATTATCAAGTCCGAACGAGGAAGATTTCGAGGATGCAAGTCAGGTTAGAGATCAAGGCAAGGACAGAGAATTCGAATCAGAATTTCAAGGGGAACAAGTTTTGATTGAGACTCCTAATAATTCGCAATACCCCACAAGTCTGATAAAGAGACCTGCATGGGCCACCACTAGAACCTTGTCACGCCCCAGTACCGAAATACAGACGGACTAGGCCAGCTACTCCATATGAGGTACGTAACGTCATACGGCGATCGTGGCTGTCGAGAGACTAGGGGGTACGTGCTACAATCAAGTCTCCTATGGTCCCACAGAGTTCTATGTCTCAATCAATCGAGTCACATCAGCAATTAAATGAACATTAAAGATAAAGCAGTAAGGCGTCCCCGACGCTTCATCAAAATGGTCATGAGAGACTAGCTTTATAATTTAGCTATCTCAGAGAGTCAGAAGTACAAAATTATACACAGCTGCAGTCTGTTTAATTACAATTATGTACTGACACGAAATATCGAGTAATCCGGCTAACAGGTGCCGGTGGCTAAACGCCGCAAAAAGTATAAGCAGGAGTGGTGGAGAAGAAACCCACTCGAGTCCCCGAACCGCCATGCTCCTAGTATGCACCATGGATGTCAGGAAGGAAGATCGTGTCCTCCGGCTCTGCTACGAGATCTGGCCAAACAAAACCAGCGGGGTCAGCCCCGAATAGCAAGTACCGCCAAAGGGGCACAAGAGTTAAGATTAAAAACCCAGTTAATAGAATGATTGATAATAGTAATACTTATGCTACTATTATAGGGTAGCGCACATCCTCGAACCCATATGGCACCCTTACAACCAAACAAGGACAAAAGGTGCCGCATGGAGTCGGGACGTGTCGTACTCTATAACTTTCACATAAGTTAAAAGGTATAAACAATAAAATCCCCTGATCGTGACTTCGGTCGATAGCCTATCGCAGCACAATAACCAACCCAACAATCAAACAAGAACATGGGTTGGATCATGTACCATGATAGACCATGTTCCTCAGTCATTCACAGAGTAGCACTTCACAACCGGAATAAGTCTTCCGTTCATAACTTCGGTCCACAGCCTATCATAGTACGATAACCAACCCAACAATCAAACAAGAACATGGGTTGGATCACGTACCATGACAGTCCGCTTCCCTCAGTTATTCCCGGAAGGTGATAGGATACAAGCAAGTCGTTTTCACGGCCAATCAAGTCTACGAGTTTCTAGTGGGACGAGGTTATCCTCGCGTCATGTTATTTAGAAAATCCTCAGATCGTATCTTTCCAGCAAGGCTAGCCAACCCAGGGGTTCGCGTAGACAGGTGTCATTGAGCACAGGTCCCTCGTAAGGCCACCTTGCCAAGACATAATATATAGCAGGAATTAATTGGATACAGTCATCCACTCGTTGCGGATGACACAGTATCCGTGGAGACCAGCCGGCGCGTCAAGACAATATCTCAAGGCGGCTGGTGTAACACGATCTCGGGATTCTGCCCTCCCTATGCATCTAGTATGTTTAGTTGCCTAATTTAACCCTAGGTGAAATCTTGGACTCACATGCTGTGGCCTGCATGATTATCCTCCTAAAGTCGTACTTTAGTACGAGTACCCCAAAGAGGATCCATGTCAATCAGTATGTCAACATGTGCTACCCTCCTTAGTGTAGTGCATCATTGCAAATACGCCACGTGGAGTTACGAGTCATTTGTCGAGCATGAACAAGAACTGGGACATTCAGGTACATGTATCGGGTAGGAACACTTTGTTCTCCGGGGTCACATTAGTGCTTATATCATGCTCGGGACAAAAGGCTTAAGGATATAAAATGGGCATATAATATCTGATAAAATATCAAAAGCGTACGCACAAAAGCACGCAGGCTCAAGGGGTGAAAAGTCACGCAGGCTCACTCAAGGCAGCGTGCGTGAAAAGTCACATAGGCTCAAGGGAAGATCTGCGTGAAAAGTCATGCAGACGTAAGTAGAGAGCTGCATGAAAAGTCACGCAAGCTCAAGGAGAGAGAGCTGCGTGAAAAGTCACGCAGACTCAAAGAGAGAGAGCTACATGAAAAGTCACGCAGACTCAAGGAGAGAGCTGCGTGAAAAGTCACGCAAGCTCAAGGAGAGAGCTGCGTGAAAAGTCACGCAAGCTCAAGGAGAGAGAGCTGCGTGAAAAGTCACGCAGACTCAAGGAAAGAGAGCTGCGTGAAAAGTCACGCAGACTCAAGGAGAGAGAGCTGCGTGAAAAGTCACGCAGACTCAAGGAGAGAGCTGCGTGAAAAGTCACGCAAGCTCAAGGAGAGAGAGCTGCGTAAAAAGTCACGCAGACTCAAGGAGAGACACGCTTCCAACAGGAAGCATGCTCGAACAGGAGCACACTGCTCACAGTCTTCTCCAAACAGCAAGAACACCATGGCTGAACCCAAGCTTCAAAGCATCATAACTTGGCCATCCGAACTCCAAATCCAGATTTCCAAAGTTCCAACTTGGGTGAAATGGAATTCTCTTCCACATGGAAGCATCAAAAACCCATAAAATCCAACTAAAGTAGATCAAACCATACAAAATCCGAAAATGATTAAAACTTAGATCTACAAAAATCAAAGCTTCAAAATGGAAATTTTCAAGTTCTAAACTAGTATAGATTGAGGAGAAGAACATATTTTGGCAAATAGTTTTGTAAGAAACCATTGACAAAATTATGGATCCATCTCTTGAGCAAGTTGGTACTTGCCTTGATTGGTGGAGGAAATAAATGAGAGGAAGTAAATAAGATGAGAGAGATTGAGATGAGTTATATATAAAGATCTTGGACCCATGGGTTCATGATGAACCAAAGGGTTCATGATGAACCATTGGTGAACCAAGAATAGGTTACCCAAATGAGCCAAAACTGTAGGCCCAAATGCAGAAAATAAATTAGGAAATAATATTTTGTCGAATATTTTTGGAAAATGCATGAAGAAATATTGCATAATAAATATCGTATAAATTCAAGGTAAATATAATTTATGGGTTTACGTTTTAAAATATGTATTCCAGGATTGGGGAGTGACAATTGATCTTTCCTGTCCGATCGTTTGATTGTTCTTTTGTCCCTTTTCTTAGGGTCACTTCGTCCGCATCTGTCAGGACTGGACAACAACAACAAGAGCAACACGGACAACCTGACCATGTTGGTCAGCAACAAGGGCCGGTACTAACTCAAGAGGCTATCCAAGAAGAAGTGATAGTGGGAGCAGCAGCTGGATCGCAGTATCCGGATGTTCCACCACCACCAACAGTTCCACCTACCCCTGTAGAAGTAGATACACCAGCCCTTCTGGAGATCATGAGAGGGATGATGGCTACTCAGCAACATCAGATGTTAGCCCAACAGCGCATGCACGCTCAGTTACAAGAGCAGAACGTACTACTCAACCAAGGGTTGCAGACGACATTGGAAAGAGGGGCGAGGCCAGATTCAGGAGCATCAGCCAGGTTTTGCAAGTATAACCCCCATCGTTTCGAGGGCACGGAGGATGCCATCTCAGTAGATGCATGGCTTAAGGATATTGAGGCTATTCTGACGGCAGCTAAGGTACCGGCGGAAGAACGTGTGGATCAAGTGAAGTTGTTACTTCAGGATCTCGTACGTGATTGGTAGGAATCAGAGGAAGTAGGCATCAGACGTCCTGTTGTTTGCGACGATTTTACTGCAAGGTTCAAGACAAAGTACTATGGAGTTGTGGTGCAGTTTGAGCTGCAACAGAAGTTTATCAACCTCAAGCAGGCGGCAAGACGGTAGATGCTTACGCGGCGGAGTTCTGCAGATTGAGTAGGTTCGCCCCAGAGATGGTAGCAACGGAGAGCCAGAGGGCTATGAGGTTCCAGCAAGGGTTTCATCTTGAGCTCTTGCAATTGATAGAGGGGCACAATTACCAGACTTTTGATGAAGTATTGACGGCGACTCGAAGGCATGAGATCACCGTTCAGAGGATCACGGCAAGGACTGGAGGTCAGAAGAGATCCCACAGTCAGATTGAAGGAGGAGGGGGAGCAGCGTCCCGAACAACAACACCATCCCTTGGCGTTCGCATTCACGTTGTGGCAATGCGAGGGCCAGCACCACCATCCGGGCAACAGCAGCAGCAGAGGAAGAACCAGCAACCCCCAGCGGGCTGCACTTATTGCGGAAAGATAGGGCATACTAGAGATGTGTGTCGGACATTGAACGGACTGTGTTTGATATGTGGAAATCTAGATCATCGGGTTACCACATGTCCCATGAATTCGAGGTCAGGAGGACCAGTGCAGCCGTTTCCTGCTCTGCCAGCACCAGGGGCAGGGCAGTATCGAGGACCCGCAGTGGTAGTGAGACCATTGGCCCAGCGTCCGTTAATGCCACAGGCTCAGATGTTTCGGCAGCAGGGACCGCCGATACAGCAACACCAGCATAGACCACCCCAGCATCACCAAGGCAGGGGCCAGCGGCAGCACCAGGCTAGGCCGCAGCATGGGAACCAGCAAGGAGGTCGAGGGCAGGCATTCACTCTGTCCTTGGAAGAGGCATTGGCATCGGGAGATGTTGTGGCAGGTAACATTCTCGTCGCCTCTTATCCCGTAGTAGTATTGTTTGATTCGGGAGCATCACACTCATTTATATCTGTACAATTTGCAACACGGCTAGGAATGGAATTCGAGACATTGCTAGGGAGGTTGAATATACTCACTGGTAATGGGCTCGTAGGAGTTAGTAGAGTTATTATAGCATGTAGCGTTGTAGTTTGCGGGCATTCCTTACCCGTCCGGTTGATAGAATTTCCTGTTGGAAATTTTGACGTTATCTTAGGCATGGACTGGCTGAAAGACAGTCATGCGACAATAGATTGTCGTAGAGGAAGTGTACCTTTTGATATTCCAGGCATGAAGCGGTTCACCTTAGTCAGATCAGTGGCAACTCAATAAGAGCAGGGAGTAGTGACGGCAATGGAAGAAGTTCAAGTTCCGAAGGTAGTTGAAGAGTTTCTAGACGTATTTCCTGAAGAACTTCCAGGTCTACCACCGGTTAGAGATATTGTGTTCAGTATAGAATTGGCACCTGGAACTAAACCGATATCAGATCGAGTTTACAGAATGGTGGATTCAGAGCAGGCCAAGATATACCAGCACATAGAGGAACTGAAGGAGAAGAAGTTCATCCAAGCTAGCATATTACCATGGGCAGCACCAGTGGTACTTGTGGGAAAGAAGGATGGGTCATCCAGATTGTGCATCGATTACAGGAAGCTTAACGCGGCAACAATGAAGAACAAGTACCCACTACCCAGGATCGATGACTTATTTGATCAGTTGAGCAAAGCTAGAGTTTTCTCCAAGATAGATCTTCGTTCAGGGTATCATCAAGTGAGGGTTCGGAAGGAGGACATTTCCAAGACAGCATTCAGGTCGAAGTATGGGCATTATGAATTCTTAGTGATGCCGTTTGGTTTGACCAATGCTCCAGCAATCTTTATGGATTTGATGAATCGTATCTTTATGCCGTACTTGGATCAATTTATTGTTGTGTTTCTCGACGACATTCTTGTATACTCTGCTAGTGAAGAGGAGCATGAAGACCACCTCAGAAAAGTGTTACAGGTTCTGAGAGAGAACCAGTTGTATGCCAAGCTCAGCAAGTATGAGTTCTGGACGAATCACATTTCATTTTTGGGTCATATCATATCAGGAGCTGGAGTAGCAGTGGACCCCAAGAAGGTAGAAGCAGTAGAGAGTTGGCCAGTACCCAAGACCGTAGCTGATGTGCGGAGTTTCTTGGGATTGGCAGGATATTACAGAAGGTTCGTGTCAGACTTTGCAAGGCTTTCAGCACCAATGACCCGCTTGACACGGAAGGATGTACCATTTGTCTGATCGGCAGAATGCCAGGCATCATTTGAGAATCTGAAGCAGAAGTTGATATCAGCGCCTATTCTTACATTGCCAGTTGGACCCGGAGGTTTTACAGTATATTGTGATGCGTCAGGAAAAGGACTTGGATATGTCCTCATGTAGCATGGGAAGGTGATAGCGTACGCATCTAGGCAGCTCCGAGACCACGAGAAGAATTACCCAACTCATGATTTGGAGTTGGCGGCAATAGTATTAGCTTTGAAGCTATGGAGGCATTACTTATATGGTGATCGAGTGGACATGTACATAGACCACAAAAGTCTGAAGTACATCTTTACTCAGAAGGAGCTGAACATGAGGCAGAAAAGATGGTTGGAGTTGATCAAGGATTACGACGTGGAGCTTCAGTATCATCCAGGCAAGGCTAATGTGGTAGCAGATGCTCTCAGCAGGAGAGGCGGTGCATTTATGTTAACAACACAGAGGCATATCTTAGAAGACCTTCAGGAGATGAGCATCGAGGTTATACTTCCTTGTGATGTAGGAGTTCTGGCGAGTCTACAAGTTCAATCCGACTTGGTAGACAGGATCAAGGCAGCTCAGGCACAAGACTCAAGGATTCAGAAGCTTAGAGCAGAATGTGAGTCAGGACTCAGAAAGGAGATGCAAATTCATGAAGATGGTACCCTTAGGTTTGGGTCACGTCTATGTGTGCCTAGTGGAGATATCAGACAGGAGGTTATGGCAGAAGCTCACAGCTATCAGTATTCCATACACCCTGGAGGGACCAAGATGTACCAAGATATCAAGCAGCACTTCTGGTGGAACGGGATGAAGAGGGAGATAGCTAGATTTATTTCCCGTTGCTTGGTATATCAGCAAGTGAAGGCAGAACAACAGAGGCCAGCTGGGTTATTGCAACCGCTTCCTATTCCAGAATGGAAGTGGGAACATATTACAATGGACTTTGTGACCGGTTTACCGAGATCACCAAGTGGTAAAAATGCTATTTGGGTGATAGTAGATCGGCTTACAAAGGTGGCGCACTTTCTTCCTTTCAGAGTAGGACAATCTACGGAGAAGTTGGCAGAATTGTATATGCAGCAGATAGTCAGGCAGCATGGGGTCCCAGTCAGTATTGTGTCAGATAGAGATACCCGTTTTACATCACATTTTTGGAAGAGCTTACATCATAGCCTGGGTACCAAGTTAAGATTTAGTACGGCTTACCATCCCCAGACAGACGGACAATCAGAAAAAACAATTCAGACTTTGGAAGACATGTTGCGAGCTTGCACTCTGGATTTTGGAGGATCTTGGGAAAGCCACCTGCACTTAGTTGAGTTCTCATACAACAACAGTTATCAAGCCAGTATCCGGATGGCGCCATTTGAAGTACTATATGGTAAGAAGTGTAGGTCGCCACTAGCATGGGATGATATCGGGGAGAGGAAGATGCTAGGCCCAGAAATGATTGTCCAGACCATTGAAGTGGTTAAGGGAATTAGAGAGCGACTTCGAGTTGCACAGGATCGACATCGTCATTGGACGGACCAGCATCGTAGGCCGCTAGAGTTTTCTGTTGGGGACCACGTGTTCTTGCGGATCTCACCTACCCGTGGGGTCATTAGGTTTGGCGTTCACGGGAAGTTGAGTCCGCGATACGTGGGCCCATTTGTTATTCTTGATAGGATAGGCGATGTTGCTTATCGTTTATCCCTTCCACCTTCATTACGAGAGGTGCATGACGTATTTCATGAATCTCAGTTGCGAAGGTATGTATCGGACCCAAGCCATATCCTAGATCATTCTGAGCTGGTTGTTGGTAACAACCTGTCTTACAAGGAACAGCCTGTGTCTATTTTGGACCGAAGAGAGAAGATACTCAAGAACCGAACAATTAGCCTTGTCCGAGTTGCTTGGGGTCATCACTCTTTAGGGGAGTCAACGTGGGAACGTGAGGATGATATCCGATCACGGTATCCGCACCTGTTTGACTCACAAGATATATCTTTTTCTGTATACCTTGATTGTCTTAACTCCTCATGCTTGCCACCTTACGTGTAGAATTGCTTGGTGTCGTCGATAGTTAAACATAGATATGTTACTTGCTATTGACATTGTAGAATGATTGCTTACTTAAATTGCTGGAGTAGTTCAGCTCTGATGTTTCTATCCTGCTTGGATTTGAAATTCCGAGGACAGAATTTTTCTAAGGAGGGTAGAGATGTCACTTTCCATTCCCAGAATACGTATTTTTAGAATGCATGTACTGTTTAAATGTAAATATTTTATATTTATCATGTATTGCTCTGTATTTAAATATCTTTAATTTTATGTTAATTAATTTCCTGTAATTTTATTTTTGCACTTTACTTTCTGCTTTTATACTCTGCTTTAGCTTTGCTATGGGTTCGGCTCAGATTGGTTTAATTATGTTGGTTCATCATGAACCGAAATAAACCCCCACCTACCACCACCCCTTCCATTTAAAGTCCATCCCCTTTCTCTCTTCATTACTTCACCATTACTCTTCTTCTTCCCCATAACTCTCCCACCAACCTAGAAGAGATAGGCAAGTGCCAACTTGCTTCTTGATGGATATCTATTTTTGTTGTTCCATTGTCTTCCTCTCAATATTCTAAGACACTTTAGTGCTTGGCATTTTCAATTTCTATGGCTAAATTCTTCTAGATCTAAGTTTATAGTATTTTTAGATTTCTTGGGTTTTGATCTATTTAACATTGTTATTTCCAAGTTTTGATGGTTCTATGTTGTAGAGAATTTCGTTCTACCCCATTTTGACCTATGAAAGTCCAAATTTGGACTTACGGTGAAGGTTTTATGGAGCTTGAAAGCCAAGGGTTTCATGACCATCCTTCTCAGGTTTTCTGAGAAGATGGGTCCCTCATTTCACAGCCGCATGGATTAATTATTTCACAATCTCATTTCACAGCCGCATGAATTAATTATTTCCCAATCTCATTTCTCAGCCGCATAGATTTATTATTTCCCAATCTCATTCCTCAGCCGCATGAATTAATTATTTCCCAATCTCATTTCTCAGCCGCATAGATTTATTATTTCCCAATCTCATTCCTCAGCCATATGGATTAATTATTTCCCAATCTCATTTCACAGCAGCATGGATTAATTATTTTCCAATCTCATTTCTCAGCCGCATGTATTATTTATTTTCTAATCTCATTTCTCAGACGCATAGATTTATTTATTTCCCAATCTCATTTCACAGCCGCATGAGAATCTCATTTCTCAGCCGCATGGATTATTTATTTCCCAATCTCATTTCTCAGCCGTATAGATTTATTTATTTTCCAATCTCATTTCACAGCCGCATGAGAATCTCATTCCTCAGCCGCATGGATTATTTATTTCCCAATCTCATTCCTCAGCCGCATGGATTAATTATTTCCCAATCTCATTTCACAGCCGCATGGATTAATTATTTTCCAATCTCATTTCACAGCCGCATGGATTAATTATTTCCCAATCTCATTCCTCAGCCGCATGGATTATTTATTTTCCAATCTCATTTCTCAGCCGCATAGATTTATTTATTTCCCAATCTCATTTCACAGCCGCATGAGAATCTCATTTCTCAGCCGCATGGATTATTTATTTTCCAATCTCATTCCTCAGCCGCATGGATTATTTATTTCCTAATCTTATTTTACAGCTGCATGAGAATCTCATTTCTCAGCCGCATAGATTTATTTATTTTCCAATCTCATTTCACAGCCGCATGAGAATCTCATTCCTCAGCCGCATAGATTTATTATTTCCCAATCTCATTTCTCAGCGCATGAGATTATTTATTTTTCAATCATTTTCCACAGCGCATGAGATTATTTATTTTCCCATCATTATTTATTTTCCAATTTTTATTTCCCGAGTTTGGCATTAATTAACATTGATTGTTATCTTGATTAATTATTGATCATGCGTTCCTAGATGGAACTAAGAGACTGGCTAGTCATCTTATTGAATTAAATGGAATAAGACACGTTCATATTTGCAATCGATTGGCCAATCCCGAATATTGATATATAGATACATACAGGCTACAATTATTTATTTATTTTACGAAAGCAGCATGTGTACTCTATGGTCAAGGCATGATTATTTCGTGGTTAGTTTTAATTGTTGTATTACGCTATGTAAGACCTATAACCTAACCGCACGGGTATCGTTGTAGAGTTGAGCATATCGTACTTTGTACGGAAGTACTCATTCTGAAATGACCATGATCCACGGCATGGGGTTTCACTTAACATAGAGGCTACTAAGTTAAATAAAATAATGATTGCATGGAGAGAATGAATTCCTGAGTTCTTACATGGCAGTCCTCTTTAGGACTATTAGCGCCCAACAGGCCGGCTGGTTCCCACAGATACTGCAAATCTGCCACACGGGTAGGGAACAGTATCTGCTTATATTATTATATATTGTATATTGATGACGGGCGTCCCGCTGGGACTCGTCTAATTCATGATTGGCGCAATTGATTGATTGGATAGACTAGCCTTGCTTGTCCATAGTAAGAACTGAGAAATCCTTATTGCATAATTCCAGGATAACTTGGGACTCACAGTAGTAAGCCGTAGGAGTTGGATGGCCGTTTAAGTTGATTTGTTTGTGTACTGTACCTACTCTGTTACCTAACTGAGATGATCAGAGCATCAGGACATGACGGGCCAACTTCTGTCCTTGTTTGGTTGGGAGGTTGGTTCGAAGTGTCGTGATGTTACATGAATCCCAGTAGCAAGCAGAGATCTACTATTATATTCGCTTATTCACTGGTTTAAATCCTCATATCGTGCTTCCTTGCGGTACTTGCTATTAGAGGTCTAACCTCTCTGGTTTTGCATGGCCAGATTTAGAGCCGGTCCCCGAGGACTCAACTTACTTCTACCTCCAAGATGGTCAATACTAGAGGAATGATCGCAGGAGGACTCGAGTGGGTTCCTTACTTCCCCGCTCGTTTTTGTTAATTACTTTACATTTTGCCGCTTGGCACCGACATATTAGTCGGATAGTCTTGCACTTACTTTTACATAATTATAATTAAGTCAGACTGCAGCTGACAACAATTGTGTATATGTTGCTATATCATCTGGCTATGTTTAGTAAAGCTAGATATCAAGAACATTTTGACTAAGCGTTTGGGACGCCTTACTGCTTTACCTTATATGTTCTATATTACTGTTTCTTGTTTGAATGATTGAGACAATAGATGTGAAGTGACCATAGCGAGACTTTCATGTAGTATGCACCCCCTTGTCTTTTAAACAGCATTGATCATATTATACGGTATACGTCTACCCGTAATACATAGCTGGCTGAGTCATTCCCCCGCTCTCCAGTATTCTGGTTCTGGGGCGTGACATATATATATATATATATATATATATATATATATATATATATATATATATATATATATATATATATGTGTGTGTGTGTGTGTGTGCGTGTGTGTGTGTGTGTGTGTGTATCTCTATATATATATGGTTGACACATATAATTTGACATTTAAAAAATATTTATTTAAAATGATGTGTGGCTGAAATTGCGTATTTTTTTAGATGTCAAATTTTATGTGTCACCTGATCCCCACCCATATATATATATATATATATATATATATATATATATATATATATATATATATATATATATATATATATATATATAAACCTAAAAGAATTTATTGACAAAAAAGAGCCCAAAATTAGTTACGAGGATGGTCACAAAAACGCAAAACGATCGCAGCCTGACATCGCCATGGAAGAGCAAGGGTGATAAAAAACCCAAAAAGGCCCACAAATCATACTTGTTGGACCCGTCTAATCAAATCAGAGAAGTCTCCTGAATGATGTCAATGGCTCCTCCAGGCTTTCGAGAACTACTTCGAAAGCTTACTAGTTAGATGAACTGGTGATAAGGATGAACCCTCGTATCTATGCTTGTTCATATTCTTCCAAACCAGATAGTCACAAAAGCGATGCAATCGTACACCGGGGTACGAGAATTTTTCCCTCACAAAAAAAGATGGGAGAGGAAAGTCCTGCCGCTGAAGCGAACACCACAAGCAACTTAGAATATCTCCCAACATAAGATGCAGCGTGGCCAGAAGAGAAAATATGCTCGATGGATTCAGCTTCTGGCTTTGCACAATAACGACATTTGGAGGTGATGGAAAATCCGAACAATCTTAAAATGTCATCGACAGGGATCTTATTTCGTACAACCCTCCAAAAAAGAACGGACCATTTAGACGAGATCCAACTGTTCCGAAGTAGAAAAGTGCCCTGCGGGCCGAGAAGGGCACGCCTAATGATCTTTTATGCCGAGAGAGTAGAGAAGTTTCTGTTAGAGGAAGGACTCCACTAGAAAGTGTCTTTCTGATATGAAATTAGAAGCCCATCCTCCCATATCCCGATCGCCACCATCACTCCAATGAGCTGTTGTATTAGATTCAACTTCCATTCCTGAATATGCTGCTTCCAAAGGTGCCTAACCTTTGAAACCCCCTCATGATGGTGAAGTAGGGAGACTAACCCCTTCTATGTTCAGTTCTTGCGGAATACATTTGCGTCCCCCTGCCCAGCAACAGCCTGATGTACGCTCCCAATAATCCATGCCGAACAATAGCCTATGCCATACCTGGGACACCAAGCTGTTTGCATATACTATAAAGGGGTGGGAACGAGGGAAATTCCTAGCTTTTACGAATTCTGACCAGAGGGACGAAGATGTGCGAAGCCTCCACCATAGTTTGACCGACAATGCAGCCCCTAAATCCCTCAGGCTGCGGATACCCAGCCCACCCTCCTCAGTGGGCCTTGCCACCATCACCCAACTAGCCGAACGCCTATTTCTAGAGATTATCTAGTGATCCCACAGGAAGCTGTTGAGGGACTTCTCAATGGCCTTCCTCACCTTAATTGGTGGGCTACAGGCGGATAAAACATGTATCGCCATGGAACCCAGGACATGTCTGATGAGGGTAAGCCTCCCTCCCAAGGATAGGAGGTTGGTGTGCCAACCGCTGATCATATACTGGATCTTGGAGATAAGGGGCTAAAATAGAGAGGTCCACCTCTACTATTAGGAGATGGGGCAACCGAGATAGGTGAAGGGAGGAAAAGAGATAGGGAACCCTGAGGTAGCCGTTAGCTCGATCCTTTCGAGAGCAGAAGCTAATTCATGGGTGTATATACAGCTCTTTGAGGTACTGATCCGCTGACCGAAGACCGACTCGAACCGCTTTAGCACCTGCCCGATCATCCTGACTATGCGTTTGTCCCTGGATGAGAATATGATGAAGTCATTGGCATAAGATAACTGAGTGATCAAAGGGCAGCCGCTGGTTGTGAAATAGCGACTAAAGCTGAAGCATGTCCCGAGCTTAATGATGTTTCTACTTAGCGCCCTGCGGCGATAATGAACAGAGCAGCTGAAAGGGGATCTCCATGACGAACATCGTGACGAGATTTGAAGAATTCCAACAGAGCACTATTGACAATGATGGAGAACCACGAGTTGCTTACAGAGATAATGTCAATCCATCCTTCGGAGAAACCAAACCTGTGAAGGACGCAGATGAGGAATTATCAGTAGAAACGGTCGTATGCTTTCTCCATGTCGAGCTTCATCACGATGTTGCCAACACAGTTTTGCTGCGTATCTTGTTGATTAACTCTTGAGCAAACAGGACGTTGTCTATGACACCTCTGTCTCCGACAAAGCTACTCTTCTCTCTAGAGGTGATTTTATGGAGGAGAGACGTCATGCTGTTGGCAATCACCTTCATGATTACTTTATTGATGAAGTTACATATACTTATCGTTTTAATTCCATGAACGTCTTCAGATAACGAGTTTTCAAAATTTGTACTAAGAAGGCACTCGAGAAAGCCTTAGGATATTTTGAACCCTTAAGGAATGCCTTCACGGCATCCACGATGTCTACGCTAAAGATGTCCTAACAGACGTCAAAGATTTGCCCTGAGAAGCCATCAGGTCTGGGGGCACCATTGCTATTCATTGCTTTCAAATCAACATGAACTTCCTCTATTGTAGTTGGACGAGATAGAAAATCATTGTCAGCTTGGCTAATCAGCTCTAGGATCACGTCATAGAAATTCCTGTTAGGCTGGATCGAGTCCTTGGAGTACATATATTCAAAGTAAGATTCCGCTGCTTTGCAAATATCTTCATGAGCATGGACAGCGTTGTCACACCCCTATTTCGGAGAATCGATAGTCATCCTCCGGGCGTGATGCCGTGCGGGCCGAAGTTGTGCTTGTACAAGGCGTAGTCATAAGGTTATCCGAAACAAAATATCTATAAAGTACGCAGAGAAATTTGTCATGACCTGTACCCGATTTAATTGAACGAACACGTGGGTGCGTCTAGCCTACGCTACAGCATCGGCTGTAAAATGCTGTACAGGTCAACAATACTTTCTAAACAATCTAACAAATTTACATTAATAACCTATCAATAGATATCTCAACTCCGAACGGAGGAATAATATGACATCTAAAACATATACTCACTCACATAATCTAGAGGAAGATAAAAGTACGATATTGATAGAAGATAATAAAATAATGAAAATGAGTATTAGCATAGGTCATATTCAAACAAGTCTAAAGTCTATGTCAAATAGTACATGTCCTAAATAAATATAACATCCCCAAATATATCAAAATGGAGACAAATCCAGCAACCTTGCTACTAGCTAAAGTACTACTGGAGGTGCATTTTCAACGAGCACTGGCTGCAAAGAAAATCTCCTAGGCATGGTCGTCTGTCCTCTAAATCCTCTAAAAAATGTTATCCAGTCAGAATTGACTACCAAAGGGGCTGTAGCCGGAGGTTCGTGTGACCTCAGAGTTGGCTTTGGAGCCCTCCGGGGAAGCCTTATTTGCATAGGATCCTGACCAGCCTCTAACATGGTCGAGGATGATCTAACCGGAGCTTTTCCTCGGAGCTTGATGACGAGAGGAGCTAATGTCTTGGGAGGTTTCCCCCTCAATCGAACCCTCAATGGTTCTTCAACGATAACTGCACTTTCTGCCTCGTCGTCGGCATCATTGGCGTCGTCGTCCCATGGGAATGATTTGTACAGATCAGCATCTATACAGTATGCTTCAAGTCCTTGGAAAAGATCGATGTCAGCAAACTCGGTCTTGATAGTCCCGTCGCTGGCCTCATACTTCTTGCACTGATGGAGAGTGGAGGACACGATCATGTTTTCATGAATCCATGGTCATCCCAATAGCAGTTGTAGTTTATATTGGCATCAATGATGTAGCAAGTAACATCAGTCTGGAGATCGCCTATTTGGTATTTTAGGCGGATCTTGTCCAGGGGTTCACTTTTCCCAGCATTAAAACTGCTGATTGTAGTGTTCGACGCAGTTAGCCGATGCAATGAGATCCCCAAAGCCTGGAGTAAACTTCGAAGGATGATGCTGAGCGAAGAGGCATGGTCGATGTGGATGCGATCGACCTTAATGGCACCAACGTACCCTTTATAATATAGGGGTCAGTTGTGCCGATTGTTTTTCAGTAGCATGTCCTACTGAGTGAAGGTGATTTTAGGGATCACCTCGACAACACTATGACAATATGAGCATTCATCAGGGTTCTCCTTGGGCGGTTGCACCTGGGTGAGGAAGGAGTCAGCGTTATGTAAATCTTCGCTGAGGGCGTCTCGAGTCTCTTTGGAGTGACAGAGAAGCTCGAAGAGTGATAGTCGAGCCGGAGTATTGGCCAGCTGTGCCAATATATCAAAATTGTAGGGCTTGATTGGCCCTACTGCCGAGTCTTTTCTCAGAGGCTTTTCAAAGCGAACCTCCTTCTGCTTCTGTCTATCTGCAGCAGGCGCTTGGGACGGGCCTACTTTCGATGTATCGGGAATGTTGACCGCAACGGGCGGAGGTACCTCTTCCTTTGGAGCTTGGTTCTCTTCTTGCTGGTGAGCCGAGCGAGTGGTAACCAGGGTGTCATCAGTTGTCATAGAGATCATGCAACACGACCTGACCTTCTTTCCCTTGACAGAGCGCGCTGCAGGCGTCATCATATCTGGAGTAAGATCAAGATAGATCCATATTACTTTTCCTCGCGATATTGTATATGGGATGAGGCCTTGGGCGTTGTCACATGCCGGTTGAAGATTGACTACTTCAATCGTCGCTCTCGGGATGGGGACGACGTCGTCTTGAGCTTCTGTTCTCGAAAAACTTCCGAACTAAAGAGTGACTATGTTGGTGGTAACAGTTGTGGACACACACAAAAAGAAGAAGAAAATGCTGTCTTTTCTTTATTGGCGTAAGGTACCACAAATCGAGTATGCCTGAGAGATCCTGTGCTGAGGATCCCCGAGTACAAAATAGAATTCTAGGGAATGGGACGATGGAGATCGAGCAGCAGTTACTCCTTTACTCCGTTGACACTCCGATTACAAAAGTGGGAGAAAACCTAAGAAAATTGCTAACTCTCGGCTCACTGGCAAGAAGTGCAGCAATTTGGCTCTTGAAAATGCTCTCCGTTCTGTGTTTTGAAGAGGGATGAGGCCCCATTTTATAGTCGTTCTTGAGCTGGAATGATGTTATGCGCCCACATGAAGAAAACATAATAGTTTTCATGTAGGCGCATAGTCCTGCCTTGGGCGCATAGGGTGTAAGCGCATGCAGGCTGCGAGATCGTAGGTTGGTCGTGGTGTTGACGTGGCCACATGCTTCAGTGCACGACTGCTCGTGGAGACTGACGTGGCCGTACGCTTCGGTGCACGTTTTGATCATGGTTTGACCGAGTCAGGCTTGGGCGCATAGCCCTGTTTCAGGCTATGTGCCGTCCTTCACAGGGGGTGGCTTGGGCGCATAGAGCTTCACCGGCTTGGGCGCATAGAGCTTCACTGGAAGATGGGCGCGTAGGAGCTTCACAGGGTGACTTGAGCACATAGGAGCTTAACTTGGGCGCATATGTCCTCTTTTGGCTTAGGCGCATAAGGCTTTATTTGCTGAAATTTTTATACTTCTACAAGACCCCCTTCAAAGTTTTAGATACTTGAACGAGTTCGAAATACTTCTATAGAAGGATGGATCGTCTTCTCGTGATGCAATGGGCGCATAGGACGGCTTTGGGTGCATAGTATTTGGCCAGCCTGTCAGAGAGATACGACTGTTGAGTTCTTCCTCAAAATCTGAACTAACAGATAGATTGGGGTGGAATTTGAAGAGGTCCATCCTTCATACGTCGGCCACGTCAGCAAGTGGCAGTTGCATAGTGTGCAAGAGGCTGGTTTTCACGTGGGCGCATAGGCCATTGTAGGCACATACTGCGCAATGGGCGCATAGGCGCATAAAGATAGTGGGCGCATAGGAAGTGGCCTGTGCCTACAAATAGGCTCTGAAGGAGAGAGAAAGCTCATTATTCTTCTCTTTTAGAATTTTTCAAAAACTCTTCTTCTTTCTTTGAGAACCATGTCTCCCAAGGTCGCCAAGAGATCCGCGAAGGGCAAGGGGGCTGCACCGAATGGCTCTCCTCCTGCGGCAGCGTCTTCACCAGTCCAGGACCCGATTCTGGGTGAGGGCACGCTTCAAAAAACAAAGTCTCGAGCATTAATTTGCGATGCTCAGACTTTTCTTCTGCCTGGGCGCTTGCGCCTAAGCTAACATACTTCTGTGAGCATCATTATGCGCCCACAGAAGTCATGCGCCAACACTGTGGTGTGCTATGCGCCCTCATGTTGCCATGTTATACGCCCTCAAACTGTGGCATGTTATGCGCCCACGTACTGTTCGTGTGTTATGAGCCTACGCATATCCCTTTGGGCGCATAGTCCTTTGGGCGTATAGCCCTTGGGGCGCATAAGAGTCCCCCAACACTCAATTTTTCCTACGGATTTCTGAGTCTGACTTTCATTCTGTCCCTTTTCATATTTTGTAGGGATTTGGCTAGCAAATTTCTCCAGGACCGGTACCGGCGACTTTGGGCATGGTAAAGATGCAATACTTGACACACACATCAGAGAGCTCAGGACTCTTCATTTTTTGGAAGGGTTTTCCTCAGATGGTAGGAAGAACCTTTATACATTGGAGAGTCGGACGGTAGTTGAGCATCATCGTGAAAGTACTGTTTTTACGGTTCTTTAAGTAGGCAAAAACAACACTAGAGATGTTGTTTTGAAGGTATGGCCTCTTGGAGGAATGGGCCTAGGAAGTCTGCAATATGGATGAGAGAAAATCACCATTTATAAATGTCTTTAGCATACTATATTTGCCCTCCTACGTGTAGCTTCTCGAAGGTTCAATAGCCTTGTTTGCTTCTCAGCAGTAAAACATGACTTCTTTCGAGGGCCACAAAACTGCTTTTTGACGAAGGCGTAGTACTGCCAAACTGACCAAACTATGTGTTGCTGATGAGTAGTGGATTTTCCCTTCTTTTGGACATTAATGTAATCCTTTACTTCTTGTCCAGATGAAGAGATGAAGAACTTTTTGGTTTTGCCCATGAGATGTAGTCCTGTGAATGTAACTGATTTTGAAACAAGAAATAGAATACATTAACTATATTTTTTCTCACTTGTGGTATCTGTGGTGCTTGTATTAGAGAGGTTAATACAGCATTTGTGTAAAGGGTATCCCTGCTGGGGGACCCTCCTCTCCCTTTTTTTGTTTGGACCTATTGCCCCTTTGTGTATCAGGAAATGCGAGCAAATATATTGGAATAATATTTTCGTAGACCTATTACCCTTTTGTACACCGACGGTGTGGGTAATAGATTTGAACCACAATCCAACATAGGTAATATGGTCGTGATAGGTTTTGTGGTCTTGACACCGTGTCTTTTATCCCGGGTTGGGTATAGGTGTCGAGTCAGAAGACTATCGGTATTAGAGGTAATGTGGATGTGACACGTGATAATCATGAGTGTTTTTTTGGTGGAATGGATTTTCTTGTCAAATTCGGTTTCTTGTCAGGTATCCCTTCCTGGAGCGGAAGAAACTCTCCAAGCCTCCTCTTCGACGACTTCCACTGAGGATGACGAGATGGCCCATGAAGTCATCAAAGCTTTCTACTCTGTGCTGAAAGTAAAGCTTCCTGGAGTCCTGAATCGGAATGCTACCTTCGGCCATGTAAAGGCTGTTGCCGAATACCAAGTGGCGGCCCTCGAGAGCATTGCCGGCTATGACGAGCGGGCCAATACTCTGAGAAAAGTTCTGAATGACCTGGAGGGTCAGGTGGACAGGTTGGGATACCAAACAGCGGAGCCCGACGTCGCTATTCCGTGCAGAGTACGAGACTTTGATGACGGCTCTTGCGGAGGAGAAGGCTACTTTCCAGGCAAGAAAGGACGCCTTCGTTCGGGAGATCGGCGAATTGGTTGACCAGTATGGTCAGTTCAACGCTACAAGTGAGGCGCGTGCCGCCTCGAAGAACAAACTGGCTGCGCAGATCACTGAGAGGTATAATCACATCGTGAAGATCAAGAACGAGATCACCCAACTGGAAGCCGACTTGAGGGCGACAACATCTGAACAAGAGGATTACTTGGCTCAGGCTGCCATGACTGCCACCACTTCTGCCCATTTGGAAGAACAACTAGTGAAGTTGGAGGGAGAGCATCTGAGTCTGATCCTTTTCGAGGATGAAGCTCCTCGTCAAGAAGAGGCGCGCCGTCGAGCTACCGCGAAGTCTAAAGCCGAAATCACGGCTCTAAGGGACAACATCAATCGCTTATGTATCCCTTAGATTCTTTGTAACTTTCTATTTTTTCCATCCGTTACGGCTCTTGTTCCCTTTTTTCCGTCTTTTGATAGACGTTTGAGTAAAGAATAAAGAATCTTTTCAAAGTGAATGTGGTTTTGTGAAATATCAGAACTATAGGTAATGTGAACGTAGCAAGGATATTTCTGGTGGGTATTCCGCTGGGGAATTTTGATGTGGACCTATTACCTATTTTATATTCAAGTTATTCGAATATAGATAATAAGTTGAACGAAGCTGCTAGTAGAGGTAATATGGACGTAATAGCAGAGGATGTTCTATATTTGACCAGAGGTAACATGAACATGGAAAGATATATAACATTAGGTGGGAGTGGATAGTTCAGAGGTAATATGACGTGATTATCCTTGATGAATGCTTTGCTCAGAGATTATGCGGACATGGCAAAACATTTAATCATTTCATTGGGGAAATAATTATCAGAAAACAATTCAGAGGTAATAGGGACGTGACTTATTTTCGTCAAACCGAGTTTGGACAGAGTCAAAAACGGGAATGATTCTACTGGAGAAATATTTTAGAGGACCTATTATCCAGGGCGTATTCAAGACTCTTGAAATTCGGATAATAGTTAGATAATTTTTTGAATCATATAAACATCGCACTCTACATTTATATGACTGAACATATGTGAACATTACGTAAAAAAGGTTACACATAGTATTTCTTCAGGAACTTGCCATTGATAGGCATCATGAGCAAGTCACCATCGGGCTTGGTTAACCGGTACGCACCATTAGAATACACTGATTCTAGGATAAAAGGACCTTCCCATTTAGGCTAGAATTTTCCTTTTGTTTTGTGCGTCATGACCATTGGTCTTCTCACTGCTAAGACTAGATCGCCGACTTGGAAGATTCTTTCCTTCACTTTTTATTGAAGGCTCTGGAAAGGCGTGCTTGGTATAGCTCAATGCGCTGCTAAGCTAACAAGCATTTTTCGTCTAGCGCTTCGAGCTCCTGGAGTCGCAGATGGTAGCTTTCTTCGGTAGTAAACTCGCTGGCTAAGGCTACTCGAAGAGAAGGAATCTGGATTTCTAGGAGAAGAACTGTTCCGCTCCCATAAACCAGAGAGAATGGCGTACTGTCTATTGGAGTCCGGACCGTTGTACGATAGGCCCATAGACGTTCACCGAGCTTCTCATTCCAATCATACTTGTTTGAAGACACGAACTTCTTGAGATGTTTTATGATGGTTTTATTGAAGGCTTCTGCTAGCTCGTTAGCCGCTGGATTGTAGGAAGTAGAGGCTATGTTCTGGATTCGATTCCTATCGTAGAACTGATAGAATGTATGGCTTGTGAACTGTGGACCATTATCATGGATAATCCTACGAGGTAGGCCGAAGCGGTAGATGACGTGATGTTTGATGAAACTGATCACGTTTGTGTTTGCAAAAACAAAAAGTTTTATTACAAATTTAGAAAAGAGTACAAGAGTACAATTTGAATTTTGAGGAAGTATAACTGTAGGAATCTGATCAGAAGATGATCACTTTATCCCTTGGACTATGTGAACTTGAAGACTAGAGCCTCTGAAGAATGCAGCAACAATTTTCCAAGAGTACTTGATCTCTGTGATGCTTTAATAATGATTGGAAACTCTATTTATAGAGTTCTAGAAATAACTGCTTTTAGCAGTTATTCTGATGTGCGTGAGGCTGGATTGCGCCATATCGGGTTGTGCCAACCTTATGTTGCGCCAACTTTCACTCAGTTAACAATCGTGCACTAACTGTATTTAGACGCGTGGTATCATGTGATTGAGATGCGCGTGGTCGTGTACAGAATAGTGGACACATTTTGAGAGATTAGTGGCATGTGTGCCATGTCATCCTGCTTTAAAATGTAAGTTGTCTCAACTTCATCAGGTTGCGCGAGCTTCAGTCAACAAGTCAAACTGCGCCTGATTGGGTTGCGCCTAGGCGCAACAATGCATAGGCACGTGGCAACTTTTAAGAAGAATTTTTCAGATTGCGCCTGGGCTCAACTAAGAAATTTATTTAGATTGCACCTAGGCGCAACTCACAAGATGTGCAGGACAACTGTCAATTAAATCTCCTCGAGCGGCACAATTCGAGGGATTCGAAGAGATTTTTTTTGTTTACTATGCTGTTAGTTGTCAGTGCTGTCAGGCAATGATGGCAATTAAATGTCAGACACCACGTAGACTTTGGCGCAATATAACTGAGTGCAGTCTGATATATGACGCAACCTGATCAGTGGCGCAGCTTGATCTCTAAGTCTCATAACAGTGGCGCAACTTGATTTTTTGGGGCACAACTTGGTTGCTGAGTAGTAAATACATGGCATAACTTGATTTTTAGGCCCTACAAGACCCCCTTCAAAGTTTTCGAAACTTAAGAATATTTCAAAGTTTTGAAATACTTTGAATTATGAAACTTTTACTTAGATAGCGCCAGTCAATGCCCAGACGTCATAATTAAATTTCTTTTTCGAAAACATTTGATCTCCTCTTTGTCTTCCCGAGTTTCATTAATGATTTTCAGTTTCCTATGAAGAATATGAAGAGTTAGTTTGGATATATATAGGGGCTGGTCCTTGGACTTATTTTTCACTTTTGTACTTCGATGGCACCTAAGAAGAAGGAGATGGAGACCAATGCTGACACTGAAATCAAGTTCCCTGAAGCAAAACCTGATGTCACGCCTACGACTTATTTGTTGGAGGCTGACCCATCACTGAGGGCGGTGAATTTCTTAGACTGTTTTGGTTTAAATCCAACAGTCTTCAATCACTCGAGTGGTGGGCCATCACTTTCCTCTGAAGAGCGCGACAATTCGGAGGGATTCCTTAATCTGATGCTATAGCTTCCCTTCCCGGAAATCTTGAATTATTTTATTATTATTTATTTGATTTAAATTGTGATTTTTAGAGTTTTAGAATTAATTATTTAGTTATTATTACGGTATATGACTTTAGCCATAGTTGAGTTTTGAAGTACTAGACGGCTAGGATTTGTGGCACATGAGATGTAGCAGTGTGCCTTGACTAGTGTACTAGTCATGCCCGGGGAAACCTAGCCATAGGGATGTCCTAACTAGGAAAATCAGGCCATTTTATAGCATGACCATTATAAATAAGTTTAATTAATTATTATTATATTTATTGACTTGTAGGAGACCCGTTTGTGTCGATTTAGCTCGAGCTGAGCCTGAACCGAATCCAAGCCCATGTAGGCATGTAGAAAGATCGAAGACGGCCCTGTAGACATTTTAGAGGTGTACAAATATTTCTTATCTATTTTAAGACTTGACAAATATTTTCTAAATAGTTAATAGTTCGGTATTAATATTTAAATAGTGTTTTCGAATAACTGTACGAAATTCTAGGGCCAGATGGGGTATGAGATGTTCACCAAGGACTCTTAGTGGACAATTTAGTTGGTTACTATTATTCTTATTATCATTATCATTATTGTTATTATTATTATTCTTATTATCATTATCATTATTGTTATTATTATTATTATTATTCTTATTATTATTATCATTATTGTTATTATTATATTATTCTTATTATATTATTCTTATTATTATATATTTTTGTGTGTGTATATATATAAACATTATATGTGTATATATGCATACGTATATATGTAAGTTTTTATATATATAGATATATAAAATAATTGTATATATATATATATATATATATATATATATATATATATATATATATATATATATATATATATAAATATATATATATATATATATATATATATATATATATATATATATATATATATATATATATATATATATATATATATATATATATAATATATTTTATATATGTATTTGTGTATATATATGAATATATATATATATATATATATATATATATATATATATATATATATATATATATTAGAAGAATGAAATAGAAAGAAAAAGGGGAACAACCCATCGGCCCAGGCCCATTCCCTAAAGCCTGGCCCAGCTCTCCCCTCCCAATCGGGCTCAGCTGCGGCCCAAGCAACTGAACATGGCTCAGCCCGAGCCCACAATGGAGCCAGACCGACCCTTTTTTCCTGTAGGAGCAGAAACCCCCGACTGCTTATATACTCTCAAAACAGAGCAGACACCAAAACCCCAAACCCTAAGCAAGACTTCGCCGCCACCCTACACACCTCCTGGCGACCCCTCTGTGGGCGTGCGCCGCCGCGCGGGACCGCCGGCCGGCCGGGTCCGACGCGAACAGAGCACACGTCGGACAACCAACGACAGTAGCAACCACCGAATGGTCAACTTCACAGCTTTCGGAGACAGTTGTGATGACTTGGGCTTTCTAACTTGATTGATTGGCGATACTTTGTTGGTTCTCCGTGCAACCTCCAGGCAAGTATACCTTGCCGAACATATACAGTATTTACATGGTTTCTCTTTCCTTATTGTAGTCCTTTTCATATTGCCACATGATTCCGTATTGTGATTGATTCGTCCTGGATTGCTTTATTTGTTCTAGATTACGTGCACGTATAGGATGTTTGACATTGCTAGAATATTGGTCTCTTTGTGTTACCCTTTTCTCGTGATTGAGTTGTCAGTTTCTATATCTATCCTTGACCATTCTCGACTGGGAGTATCTTGCATTGTACTACAGTTGAGACATACTATAGATTGGGAGTATCTTACATTGTACTACGACCTATAGCCGATTCTTCTACCTTGATATCACTTGATTGACTTGACTTGAGACATGCCATAGATTGAGAGTATCTTACATTGTACTACGACCTATAGCATATATTGATTGATTGACATGACTTGCGGCACTATAAATTTGGAGTATCTTGCATTGTACTACGATTTATAGGAGTCTACTTGACTTTGTATCCTTTAGGAGAGGAGATCGATACTAGAATTGGCTAATCTTGACTGGGATTATCTTGCATTGTATTACAGTCAAAATCTACTATAGATTGGGAGTATCTTGCATTGTACTACAAGCTATAGAGGTTAATCGATTGATTGGTAGCCAAGTCTAGTACTACATTTCCTCACGACTCGTCGTCCTTAGATGTTCTTCTTGCAGTGTTCTTATTCTCCACACCTGTTATTTACTGTCATATTAGTAGGCATGTTTTATGTATCTTGCTAGTCCTCTGAGGACCTGATGATCTCTTCAGGTAGCTGATTGTATGGAGTTAGTTAGCAGAGCGGGATTTAGAGGATTGCGATGCATGATATAGGTATTTATTTGTGTTATTTCTTTATTATCTCCTCGTACTTTATATTCAGTACCATGATATACTCTGCTTATTTATTAGACTCATATCATTCTTGGAGTCTAATCGAACAATATGCTAATGGGCTGCAGACCATGACCCATACTTGTTCATTCTTGCTTTATATGATTCTTGTGGATTGAGATACAGTTTAGATTAGACATGATACCCATGACCTTGACAGCTTATACGTACTCGAGTCGGGCTGGAGTCTGTTCGATACGTAGCTGGCTTGCTCACGAGCTTGCGTCCCGAAAAGCGGGTGCGGGTCGTGACAGATGCATCGCTCGGGGATCCGCAACATGCAAGAATTAGACGCTGTCCTTCGTCAGACCAAAGAAGACGAGAAAAAGAAATAATGTTAAGTGTGCCAGTTTTTTATTTTCTTTTCATGTGTCCTCTCCTACTTGTCTGTTGGGGTCTACCCCTCTTTATGAAATGAAATTTATAATTTCTGACATCATTATTGTGTGGCTGTGATTTTAAGTGGCGCATGTAAATATGCTCCTTTGACTAATTCAATGCTTACTGTTTCTTTGAGAGACACATGGCAGCCATCATGTGGTTTTAAGCGCCTATTGTTTAGTTCTTTCCCGAAATAAACTCCTAGAATAACGTATTGTTCACATCTTCGACCCTTTTTAAAGGATAGCCAAAACGAAAGAGACATTCATGCTTTCTCAAAAAAAAAGACTTCTCACAAGGTCCCACTATCCAGCAAAAATCCATCATTTTACTTGCGCGACTTCAACCTGATGTTATTCTTTTGCATGCCGCGCCTTCGAAAGTTGGTAAGTCCCAACAATGAACCAATGGTTTTCACACATGAGCGTTTTTCTTTGCGCCATTTTTTTTACTAAGACAGTTTTGAAAATAGGTGCTGTCTTGTAGAAATGAATTGCATGTTGAAGATGCGCGCTTAAAATTCTGAGAAGAGACGCGCACAGCGGTCCAGTGCCTGACTTCGGTCAGAGGCGCACACTGTTGATTTGCGCCTGTTTTCGGTCAGAGGCGCACACTGTTGATATGCGCCTATTGATCGGCGCACACTGTTGATATACGCCTGTTGATCGGTCAGAGGCGTACACTGTTGATATGCCCCTGTTGATCGGCGCACAGTTTTGATAGATTTTACTAACTTTTCTTTCTTTGTTAATATTTACAGAAGTTTGGTTGGCAAGCTTCTTCAAAACTGGCATCGGCGACCCGGATGCTATGAAGAGTATTCTTCTGACACACACATCATACAACTCATGTGATTTTGACACTCAAATCAGACAGCTTAGGACTCTTCATGTTCAAGAAGGGTCTTCCTCAGATGGTAGGAAGAGCCTTTATACATGAGAGTTGGATGGTGGAGAGACAGAATTAGGAATCGTATCACAAGGGTGATTTTATTCCTAGTTCTCCTGACGGGTCGTCTTCTCTCCACCAGTTGTATTGACAGTAGCTTACCTTTGAGCTGCTGTACACTGTGGTTCTCCTCTCGTCTTTCGGAGAAAGAAGACCAGAATTGATTCCATTGTCTTTCTTGCTGCTTCAGAACGAGATGACAAGGAACTGGCATAAATAAGAAGATCCAAAGATGTAATAGACCTTCATTTATACTTAGAATAAAAATCCGTGATGTAGTAGATTTCCATTAAGATGTATCTATGTTTTTAAAGAAGAAATAAAGAATGGTTTTTTTTCTTTACGATTTGATTTTGATGTGTGATATGGAAAATAGAATCCAGGAAAAATGTGAATGTGACAAGTTGCTGATGTAAATAATCAAAATTCAGAGGTATGGAGGACGTGAATTCATATTATTTAAAATAAAAGACAATCAATGCCAAATGAATGATAAGTCAAAGAAAGTGAATGAATGAACAGTTACTTCGGTTTTCTATGAAAAGATGTTGAATAAACGAATAGTTGTCTCGATTCTCGAGGAAGAGAATAAATGAATGAACCGTTGGACTTCTTTCAGAAAGTCGCATCAGTTCTCGAAACCGTCTATCTAATCGTTTTGTCTTTAAATAGAGCAAAACTTTCGTAGATATCGTCAATTTCTTTTCTTTCTGTACAAAATGTATTCCAAAGATTTGCTTACTCTGAAGATCGAAGAAAAGACCGAGACGCCTCCTGCTGAGCCTCCGAAGCCTCCTCAGAAAGAAAGGGGATGAAGACTCAACTGCTCCAGCACCAGGACAGGACTTAATTGCTAAGCTAGTGGAACCTGGAAAGACTATCCAGGAAGAGGCATTGAGGATGGTCGCTTGTGAGTTTTTTGGACGTTCAGACAATGAGATATTTGAACTGTTGGCAAACTATGTATTTAATCATGAAGGATCGGGACCTCCTTCCCGTCCTTAATATTATGTAATCCCATTCTGCTTTTGAATAAAATGAACATTATTTACATCATTTCTCAGAAATGAAGTACATTTTGCTTTTATACATAATATTTCTTATAAAATTTGCCATTGATATGCATCATAGCAACTCTGCCATCCATATCTGTTAATTGATAGGCTTTATTTGAGAAAACCTTATTTACCACATACTGGCCTTCCCATTTTGCCTCAAACTTGCCTTTGCTTATATGAGTCATAGTCATAGGACGTCTGACTGTAAGAAATAGCTCGCCTTCCTGAAATGTTCGCATTCTGACTTTGCGATTGAAAGCTTTTGAGATCCGAGCTTGATAAAGTTCGATTTGCTGTTGGGCCAATAGTCTTTTCTCGTCGAACGCCTCCAATTCTTGAAGCCGAAGACGATCATTATTTTCTGTAGTAAGCTCATTAGCAATGGCGATTCTCAATGATGGAATTTGAATTTCCAGAGGTAAGACAGCTTCATATCCATATACTAGAGAAAAAGGTGTACAACCTGTAGGGTTACGGACTGTAGTGCGATAAGCCCATAGATATTCTCCTAGCTTCTCTCTCTAATTACGTTTGTTAGTAGAAATAAACTTTTTAAGGAGTTTTATAATAGTCTTGTTGAATGCTTCGGCTAACCCATTAGTTGCAGGATTATAGGCCGTAGAAGCAATATTATTAATTCTGTTGTCATCACAGAACCTGGTAAATTTCTGACTGACGAACTATGGTCCATTATCATGGATAATTCGATGAGGTACACCAAATCTGTATATCATATGATGTTTGATGAAATTGATGACACTACTAGTTTTCACTTCAGCCAGAGGTATAGCTTCAGTCCATTTAGAGAAATAATCGGTTATAGCCAGGATGAACCGATGTCCTTTAGATGAAGGAGGATTGATAGGACCAATTATATCTATACCACAAGCTTCGAAGGGCCATGAGGCAGCAGTCGGATGAAAAAATTCCGACGGTTGGTGAATGAAGTCCGCATGAATCTGACATGCTCGGCATTACCTTGCATAGTCAATGGCATCTAATACCATAGACGGCCAGTAATAGCCCATACGTCGGATACTATCTGTAATTTAGGACCAGGCTGATGTGCTCCACAAATACCATCATAAGCTTCGCGTAATATCTGCTTTGCTTCATCACCAGCAAGACATCTTAAAAGTAATCCAACAAAAGTTCTTCGATAGAGAGTTTTAGTAGTATGATTATAATAGAATCGAAGCGATCGGCGACGAATACTTGTAGCTTCCTTAAGATCTTCTGGCAATATGTTATTACTGTAAAATCAATGAAAGGTGCTCTCCTGTCCTCGCTAATGATATTGACTTCAGTTAAATTACTGAATTCAATGTTGTGGTTATTTTCAACACAAAATAGTTCTCTATTAGAGATAATAACTATTTGTTGTCTTTTGACTGGAACTGCCAATACCGCAGCTAGGTTAGCTAAGGCATCAGCTTCTATATTGCTTGCGCGACGTACATGTTCGATGAAGAACCCTTTGAACGAAGAAGCTATTCTGGTTGCTGCTTCATGGTATGGTACCAGATCTTGATGTCGGACTTCATATATGCCTCTAACCTGATTAACAATCAGTTTAGAATCGCCATAAACTTCAAGATATTCAATATCCAGTTATTTGGCTAATTGGAGTCCAATGAGCAAAGCATTGTACTATGCTACATTGTTGGAGCACAACTCATCTAAAGAATAAGCTCTCTGAATAGCTAATCCATCCGGTGAAACGAGAATAATTCTCACTCCAGCAACAAGAGTACCTCAAGGTCCAATTCTAGAAGCTCCGTCAAAGAACAACCGCCAAGTAGGAAATTCTTCTGAGATCATATTTGATTCCAATGTTTCATCTGGAATCTCGTCATAGAGTATAGATGTTTCAGGGACATGATGAGCTGCTAAGAAGTCAGCAAGTGCTTGACCTTTCAAAAACTTTTGAGGAACATAAATCATATCAGATTTTGCTAATAATATGGCCCATGTAGCAAGCCTGTAATTAAGTGTACTTGGCTTTTTCATTAAGACCCGAAGAGGATTGACTCGGGATATAACATGAATAGTTTGGCCTATGATATAATGTCTTGTCTTTTGAATAACAAACATTAAGGCTAAACATTCCTTCTCCACCGGACTATAACGATGTTCAGCTCCAATCATCGTTCGACTAAGGTAGTAGATGGTTTGTTCATGACCTTCCTTGTTCTTCTGAGCTAGCAAAGCTCCCAAGAATAATCCATTGCCCGGACATACATTATGAAAGGTATTTCTCAGATCGGTGGTACAAGAACCAGTGGACTTATTAAATACCGCTTTATGTCATCAAATGCTCATTGACATTCTTCCGTCCAAACGAAAGATGCACCTTTCTTTATTAACTGAGTAAATGGTCTGCAATGTCCAGATAAATTCGAAATGAATCGCCTGATGGACGCAATTCGACCATGGAATCCTCGTAGCTCTTTTAGGTTGCGTGGAGGACGCATCTCATGAATGGCTTTGATCTTCTCGGGATCAACGTATATACCCTTAGAGGTAATGACGAAGCCGAAAAATTTGCCACTAGAGACACCCAAGAAAGACTTGGTGGGGTTCATTTTGAGTTGATGCTGGCATATTAGATTGAAAATAATTCTTAAATCTTGAATGTGATCTTCCTTTAGACGACTTTTGACAGCATTATCGTCAACATAGCATTCGACAGTCTTTCGCAAATGATCTTGAAAGATAGTACTCATAGTCCGCTGGTAAGTTGCACCTGCATTCTTAAGACCGAACGGCATGACTATATAACAGTATACTCCACGAGGAGTACAGAATGAAGTATATTTTTCATCTTCAAGATTCATCCAGATTCGATTATATCCAGAAAACCCATCCATGAAAGAGATTCATTCGAATCCACATGTATTGTCGATCATGACATCAGTAATTGGGAGAAGGAATTCGTCTTTAGGGCAAGCATCATTGAGATCACGAAAGTCTATGCAAACCTAAACCTTTTCGGTCTTCTTCAAAACTGGTACAACGTTGGCTACCCAGTCAGGATACTGTTCTTCTCTGATAAAACCGCAAGCTATAAGCTTTTTGACTTCATCATCAATTGCATCCATCATTTCATGCTTGAATCGCCGTTGTTGTTGTTTGACCGGCTTGGCATTCGGCAAGATATAAGTTTGTGAGTTGCAACTTGAGGATCCAATCCTGGCATATCTTCATAACTCCAGGCGAAGACATCAATATATTCACAAATAAGGTGAATTAATTCTTGTTTATCATCTTTTGGGAGATTCTTGCTAATAAAGATTGGTCGTGATACGCCCTCCTCTCCAATATCGATTTGGACTAGTTGATCCTCAGTAGGTGGTTCTCGTTGTTTAAAACGAAGTTCCCAGTGATTGTCCATCCTTTGTGCCCAAGGGTCCATTTCAGGAGCTTCTTCAATGTCATCTTCATCATCTTCTGAGAATTCGACAGACACTATGTTAGAAGATACTGTTATCCGATGAACATGACCAATGCTGGTATAAGAATCCCATGAGATGGAATCAGAAGAGTTAGATCGTTCTTCTTCGTCAGATTCGGATGGTTCTGGAGTCGGAAGTGGTAAAGTGTAACCTAATCCCCGCTTCGTTTTACTGTGGTATTGTTGTGATTTTCCTTTTGGAACAGAAATACGAATAGGAGTTCGCCTTCCTTTACCGTTGTTGAGGCCTGTTCTAAAATCATAGCCTATTTTACGGATGATTGCTTTGGATTGTGGACTATAGCGACATAATTGTAACCTTCCTGCATCATCTCTATTATCATTATAGAGCATGTTTTTTTGTTCCTCTCTTTTATTGAAGAATATTGGCATTTCATCTTTCTTTCGAGAAGGTACTAAGAAGTACGACTCTTGTATTGAATCCAATGATACCACATTTTGCAGAGGTGATATGACTCCTATTGTAAGTAGTTTAAAACTATCTAGCATATCCAAATAACATTGAGTATAGTAAGAGACATCAATATACTACAAAGGAGATGTTTTATTAATTTTTACACCATCATTTACAACATGACCTTTAGCCTTAGCAGGCTTAGTCAGATTGATGACAAGAGGGAAAAAAGAAGAGCGAGAAGGAGGAGGGGGCTTTTTACGATGAAGGTCGATTACAAGCGGCTCAGAAGAGGTGAGCTCCCTTTGTTCCTGACTATCACCAATAGGCTGCTTCTCGTGGGAAGGAAGATAGATAGTCAGTGGTTTGGAAGACTGAGGACAGGAAGTACGTCCTTTGACAGGGATCACCAGAGTATCATTTGGTGTACCTTTCTATTCTTCATCTGTATCCATTGCCAGTACCACTTTCATGAATTCCTTCTTGTACATGCGAGAATCGTTGCAGTATGCTTCAACTCCTTTGAAAGGATTCAGATCTGCAACCTCTTTTTGGACTTCTCTATTACCATCCAGATATTTGAAACATTGGTGGAGAGTAGAAGGTACAATATTGTGTTCATGGAGGAATGATCTTCCTAACAAAGCATTGTATGAGCCATGATTGTCAATTACATAAAAAGTCACCTTTGTACGAAGATTGCCAATTTGAAGTTTCAGACGTATCTTCCCCAAAGGTTCACTTCTTCCTTGATTGAACCCTAAGATGGTAGTGATAGTTGTAGAAAGATTATGTACTGGGATCTTTAAGGCATTTAGTAAAGTCTATGACATGATGCTGAGCGCAGACCCAGGGTCAATCAGAATACGATCAACTTTCATGGTATCCACATACCCCGTGAAATAGAGAGGACGATCATGACGATTATCTTCTAACAACATGTCATCTTGTGTAAAAGTAATATTGGACATTAGTTCAAATACACTATGACAATGTGCACAGCTGACTGGCTCATTTTCAGGCTTTTTGAGAAGAGTAAGACAAGCATCAGCCTGCATCAAAGCTTCACTTAACGTCTCTCGAGTTTCTTTTGAGAGATGTAAGAGTTCAAAGATTGACAATCTTGCTGGAGTATTGGCTAATTGAGACAATATGTCAAAATTATATGGCTTTTCGAGTCCAAAAGATGAGGACTTCTTTAGTGCTTTGTCAAAGCGAACATGTTGTTTTCCCTTGTCTGCTGATGTCAGTTTAGGAGGAGTTGGTTTAACCACCGGCAGGGATGTAGATGGTATATTCTCAGTAGAAGAAGATGATGTAGGAGGAGCATCAGAAGATGGGACAGAATTCTCTTGAGTTTCGAGATATTCCCGAAGATAGGGTTTTCCAGATCTAGTGCCAATTAGAATTTCTTTTTCTGCTATTGGTTCAAAGGATACCATATTGCAGTTCTTGGATTTAGTTTTGGAGTGCTTCTTTTGCTTAGAAGAGGAAGGTGTTTCAAAATCTGCTACCAGATCCGGGTGAATCTACATAATCTCTCCTTTATAAGTTGATAGTGCAACAAGACCCTCATTTTGGGGAGGTGGGAGATTCACGATCTCGAGAGTAGTCCTTGGAATGGGGACAACACCATCTTGCATAAGTTAGGGTGGAAAGTCACCAAATTGTACAGAGACAACATTAACAGTTACCGTCTTCTCATCCCGCTGAATAGTAATTGCTCCAGAATTGACCATCTCATGGATTTTGCCTTTGAGCACGTAGCATGCTCTGGTTGGATGCCCTATAAATCTGTGATAAACATAATATTTAGGGTGAGCAGTTTTACCTACTTCATCTGGCCGTTTTGCCTCTAACAATTGAAGCTTATTGCTTTTGATCAAGCAATCGAAGATGCTCAAAGTATCATCTTCATCGAAAGAATACTCTTCTTTTGGACGAGGTATTTTCTGTGGTGGTGCTGATGGAGTGGATGCTGTCTGAGCAACATTAACAGCCAATGATTCCTTGTCCTTGAGATTGATGGCCAATGTTTCTTTACCCTTGCGGTTATTCTGGCGATTATTACCCCCGGGTGTAGAATGTTCATCTTGGTTAGGATGAGTCATTTGAACTCCTAATTGTTTAAACTTTTTGGCACTAACCTCTGCCGCTTTGGCATTCACAATGAAAGAAGGCCAATCCTGAAATTGTGTAGATCCCGTCCACATACTGATGATAGGCAACAAGTTTGATTTGCATGTGTCTATTGTTCCAGCAGATGGAGTTCCTAAAGGCATTTTAAGTGCCCCTCGGCGGAATCTTTCATTGAAACTCTCTGTGGATTCATTGTGTCTTTGCTTAATCTGAATGAGGGCATACATCGTCATGTCATTGACTCCCTTATAAAACCATTCCAAAAACATTTGCTTAAAACCAGCAAAATAAGTTATGCATCCATCAGGCAAGCTATGATACCAGTCGTATGCTGCACCGTCTAAACAACCGACGAACACTCTGGTAAGGAGAGCATCTTTTGGCTGTAATTGGTCAGTCATCACTTTAAAGTGATTGATATACTGACTTGGGGAAGTGCTGCCATCAAACAACATAATAGTTGAAAGCTTGTATTTAGGAGGGAATGGAACCTCTTTCCATTCTGTAGGGTACGGTTATTTTATGCCAAGTCTTTGTAGACCATCCTTCTGCTTGAAGGCCTCAAACTGAGTGCGTAAGAGTTTCACAGGCTCATTAGCATCTCCTGATGTTTGGGAATTAATAGGCTGGTTTGAATGGTTGGGAGGAGGAACAGCGTAGTAATTACCACCCCCAGCACCAGACTGACTGGGATCAGCTTGAATTGGTACAGAAGCAACCCGAGGAGGCGGTACCCCCAGACTAACTTTAACAGTTACAGAAGATGCTATAAGCTCAAGATTTGTAGCAGGGTTTATAACCGGTGGCACTGTATGTTGAGCCACGATTATAGTTTGTATACTTGCGACCATCTTAGCCATGATCTTCTGTTTGTCCTCTAGTACAACAATTCGTTGCTCCTGACTGGCTGAAGTAGAGGCATCTTAATCTTCTGTAATGGTATATGTCGTCACTTCTCTTGCTACTATTGACGAGATAGTTTGTTCAGAACTTTCACAATCTACATCAAACTCAGTTAAAGAGTCTTCTTCCAGATGAGCGATGGGGAGATCTTCTTGATTAAAGACACCTTGGTTCAAATTTTGATTTCTTGATCTGGTGTATTGAAAGACCCCTTCACTGGATGTATGAATCCGATCTAAGTATTGTTGACTGGGATTACGGGACGCATTACGTCTTGGACATTTCCTACCCCAGTACCTTGGGAAGTCATGTTGACAAAAGTATATAACAGCTCGTCTTCATCTTCTATTATAGGTTCAGGAGTCGAAACATAGTTCAGACGATCGAAGATAGATCGTTTAGCTGATTGGTAACAACACTTAATGACCACTTCATGAAGGCAGTGGCGATCTGAAGAGTGATTTAGAGGTGAAGGAGACATCCCTACGATCTCCCGTCTTTGTGTAAGACGTTTCCGGAGATCAGTTACACTACAGGACGAGAAGAAGTCGAAGGAACATATTCCTTAATGATGTTAGGAACATGCCTCCCATTCTTCAGATGTTTAGTTCCCTGAGTGTACAAAGAGGTACTTAACTCATTAGCATAAGTGGTTGGGTCTTTCTTTTCAAAATTTGGTTTCTTGTACAGATTGGCCTTTGGCATAGGATTCTTACGTTTCACCAAAGTTGATACTGATTGACGCCTATTGAGATAAGCGCGTAAATCAAAAAATTCTGCTCCAAGTGTCTCTGTTTGTGATACCATCAATTTTCCTTGCTTAGATCTTAAAATTTGCAAGGTTGGAAGATCTTGACCAAACCCCATATGGGTAGGCAAGATGCCTCTTTGATCAGTATTCTTTCCTATGGCAGAGATCTGAAGACCTCTGTTTAAAGGGATAGAATCTGATATATCTTCCTCTGAGTCATAGACTAGGAAAGTTTGAGAAAAGACCAAATGGTGCTTTCCTTTATTTTGTTGAGGGTTAGCTAAGAAGCGTTTCCCTCTGTTTTGTTGTGGGACCATCTTAGGCACAGGTTGCGCCAGCTGAGGAAATGTCAAAGGACCCTTTCCTTTGTTTTGTCTAGTTTTGGCACTAGAACATTATTTCTCCAAGTTCAGAACTAGAGAATTGGAAGAAGGAATAGCCAAAAGACTAGTTCCCTTGGGTTGTGCCAGAGCAGCATGGTGAGCAACCTGCGCCTGGACAACTGAGTGCTTAGGTTGCGCCATAGCCATATGAGCTACTAGTTGTGCCCTAACCACAGGTTGCACATTGGCAACAAGATATGCTGATTGTGCCTTGGCAGCAGCATGATTAGACTGCGCCTTGGCAGCAGAAAGAGTGGACTGTGCGCGGGCAGCAAGAATAGTAGACTGTGTATGGACATTAGGAAGAGTGGACTGCGCCTTGGCAGCAAAGAGGGTAGGTTGCGCATGGGCAACAGAAGCAGGCTGCGCCTGAGCCACAGGGGCAGATTGCACCTGGACAGCAGAGACAGGTTGTGCCTGGACAACATCAACCGTAGAAGACTTAGGAGTCCATACAGTTTTGTTCTCGGTGATAGCCACAGTGCGCTTGTTGCTTTTCATGTTGATCATATCTTCGTAGACTGTCTGGTTGATCTGAACAACCAGAGTCTTCAGCGTCTTACCGATCGACGCAGTATCACATTGAGTTGTCACCTTCTTATCGGAGGATAAAGTCGTCCCCAACAGAGTCGCCATTTTGTTTGCAAAAATAAAAGGTTTTATTACAAACTTTATAAAAGAGTACAAGAGTACAATTTAAATTCTGGAAAAGTACAACTGTAGGAATCTGATCAGAAGACGATCACTTTATCCCTTGGAGTATGTGAACTTGAAGACTAGAGCCTTTGAAGAATGCAGTAACAATTTTGCAAGAGTACTTGATCTCTGTGATGCTTTAACAATGATTGGAAACTCTATTTATAGAGTTCTGGAAATAACTGTTTTTGCAGTTATTCTGATGTATGCGAGGCTGGATTGTGCCATATTGGGTTGTGCCAACCTTATGTTGCGCCAACTTTCATTCAGTTAACAATCGTGTACTAACTGTATTTAGATGTATGGCATCATGTGATTGAGATGCGCGTGGTCGTATACAGAATAGTGGACACGTTTTGAGAGATTAGTGGCATGTGCGCCACGTCATCCTGCTTTAGAATATAAGTTGTCTCAACTTCATCAGGTTGCACGAGCTTCAGTCAATAAGTCAAACAATGCGGCAGCTTTTAAGAAGAAGTTGTTCAGATTGCGCCTGGACGCAACTAAGAAATTTATTTAGATTGCACCTAGGCGCAACTCACAAGATGTGCCGGACAGCTGTCAATTAAATCTCCTCGAGCGACACAATTCGAGGGATTCGAAGAGATTTTCTTCGTTTACTGTGCTGTCAGTTGTCAGTGCTGTCAGGCAATGATGGCAATTAAATGTCAGACGCCACATAGACTTTGGTACAATATGACCGATTGCAGTCTGATATATGGCGCAACCTGATCAGTGGCGCAGCTTGATCTCTGAGCCTCATAACAGTGGTGCAGCATAATTTTTGGGAAGCAACTTGATTGCTGAGTAGTAAATACATGGCGTAACTTGATTTTTAGGCCCTACAATTTGACGTCTTCACTTCGGTGAGCGGTATAGCTTCCGCCCATTTGGAGAAGTAATCGGTTATGGCTAGGATGAACCGATGTCCTTTGGAGGATGGCGGGCTGATTGGTACTATGACGTCCATGCCTTAGGCTTCAAAAGTCCAAGATACTGCTGTCGGGTGTAGAAACTCCGAAGGTTGATGAACGAAATCGTCGTGGAACTGACAAGCTCTACACTTCTTTGTATATTCAACAACATCTGCTATCATTGTGGGCCAGTAATAACCCATTCGTTTTAGGTGATGTTGTAATTTGGGACCAGGTTGATGTACACCACAGACTCCATCGCGAGCCTCCCAGATAGACTTGTTTGGCTTCTGTGTCTGATAAGTATCATAACAGTAGCCCGTCGTAAGAGCGTCGGTACAGCATCTTTGTAGCTGTATCATAGTAAAATCTGAGGGATCGCCTTTGGATAGACACTGCTTCCTTCGGGTCCTTGGGGAGGATTCCATAGATGGCATAGTCTATGAAGGAAAATCTCTAGTCTTTAACCTCGACGTTTATTTCCGTTGTATAGCTGTGATGAATTTGCAAGACATTTTTCACACAGAATAGTTCTCGACCAGATACTGTGATCGACTGTTGAGTATTAGTAGGGACGGTCAAGGAAGCAGCAGGACCGGCTAGAGCATCTGCTTCTATATTCTATAGTCGAGGCACATGCTCGATGAAGAATCCAGCAAAAGTAGATGCCAACTCGATTGTTGCTCTCTGGTAGGGGATGAGATCTTCGTAGCGAACTTCATAATCCCCTCGGAACTGACTAACTATTAGCTTGGAATCGTCGTAAGCTTCTAGATAGTCAACTTCCAGTTGTTTTGCCAGTTGTAGGCCGATTAATAGGGCATTATATTCGGCCACGTTGTTGGTGCATGGTTCCACGAGAGAATATGCACGATGTATAACCAGATGATCAGGTGACACGAGCACGACACCTACTCCAGCTACGATATTTCCTTTAGGTCCTGTTCTTGATGCATCATCAAAGAACATTTGCCAAATAGGGATTTCTTCAGTTATAGTGTTAGACTCCAGCACTGTCGGGAATTTCGTCATAGAGTTTGGACGATTCTGGCAACGGATGAGCTGCTAGAAAATTAGCTAATGCTTGGCCTTTTACTGCCTTATGAGGAATGAAGAGCATATCGTATGGAGTCAACAGCATTGCCCATGTAGCTAAACGGGAATTGAGAGAGCCCGGTTTCGTCATGAATATTCTGAGAGGGTTGACTTTAGATATAATGAGGACAGTCTGCCCAGACACATAGTGGTGTGTCTTCTGGATGACAAATACTAGTGTAAGGTATTCCTTCACCACTGGTGTGTATCTGTGTTCGGCACCCACCATTATGCGACTGAGATAGTAGATTGCCTGTTCATGGCCACCTTCATTCTTCTGAGCTAAGAGGGCGCCAAGAGATGGTCCATAGCGCGGACGTATAGTAAGAAAGGCTTCTCCATTATTGGAGCTACCAATACTGGAGGGTTTGTGAGATACGCCTTGATGTCGTCGAATGTGCGTTGACATTATTCAGTCCAGACGAAAGATACGCCTTTCTTCATGGGTTGAATGAATGTTTGACACCTTCCAGAGAGGTTCGAAATGAATCGTCTAATGTAGGCTAGCCTTCCTTGTAGTCCACGTAGCTCTTTGAGGTTTTTTGGAGGATGCATATCGAGGATAGCCTTCACTTTCTCCAGGTCTCGATGTATAACCTTTGAAGTGATAACGAAACCAAGGAACTTGCCGCTGGAGACTCCCAGAAAAGACTTGGTTGGATTCATCTTGAGTTGGTGTGCATGCATTAGTTCGAACACCGTTCTGAAGTCTTGGAGTTGGTTGCCCTTGAGACGACTTTTTAGTACGATATCGTCTACGTAGCACTCCGTAGTTTTGCGCAAATGATCGCAAAAAATTGTGTTCATGGCTCGCTGGTATGTCGCCCCTGCATTCTTCAATCCGAAGGGTATCACTGTATAGCAGTATACCCCCAATGGTGTTCAAAAAGATATGTGCTTCTCGTTGTCAGAGAACATCTTGATCTGGTTGTAGCCTGAGAACCCATCCATGAAGGACATCCGCTCGAAGCCTCATGTATTTTCGATCATTATGTCGGTGATCGATAGAGGGAACTCGTCCTTCGGGCATGCAGAGTTTAAATCACGGTAATCGATACAGACTCAAACTTTACCGTTCTTTTTTATGACTGGAACGATGTTGGCAACCCAGTCTGGGTGTTGTTCTTCGCGAATGAATCCACTGGCAGTGAGCTTTTTGACTTCATTCTCGATGGCCTCCATGACATTTGGTTGGAATCGTCGTTGTTGCTACTTCACTGGCTTAGCTTTAGACGAAATATTCAGGCGGTGCATGGCGACTTTAGGGTCCAACCCTGGCATGTCTTCATAGTTCCATGCGAAGACGTCGATGTATTCTCTTATAAGCTGTATAAGAGATTGGCGTTCATCGCCAGATAGACTTTTGCTGATGATGATTGGTTTAAAAGATGATTCATCTCCTAAATTGACTTGCATGACTTCGTCTTCGGTAGGTGGTTCACGTTGTTCGAAGCACAGCTTCCACCTAGTATCTATCTTTTGAGCCCATTGTTTGAGCTCGATTGATTGGACACCGTCTGCAATTTGGTCAACGAAAACTATGTTGACGGACAGAGTTGTCTTGAACATGTCGCCAATGCTGGAGTCTGAGTCCCAGAGAGAGGAATCAGAAGAATGAGAATAATGACCGTTCGTCCTCGCTAAGACGTGATGCCGTACAAGCCTAAGTTGCGCTTGCACAAGGCCAAGACCTGAAGCAAGACAAGATAGACAAGGTTGATAATACGCAGCAGAACGTATCGCAGATAATTGAAGCAGCAGCGGACATATTTCATAATACATGCATTGAACACAATGGTAACAAGAAACAATTCTCTTTATTGATTTCATTTGAATAGATTACAAGCTCTCGATTCTCTCTGATACAATGTTATATTCTTCAAAACTTTACAGATTATAATGATCCCGTTCCCATACATTACATCCCTTTATATACAAAACCAACTCTTGCAACAGATGTCATCTCTTGAGCATCTCTTCTGATTTCTGGCTCCTGAGGATGAGGCACATGCTATCGCTTCGGACTATCCTTCTCGATGCATATTTTACCTGCATGCAGACTGATGGTGGATCAGTATATCAGCATACTGGTGATTGTGAACAAAGAGCTATATTTGTCTAAAACGATCACTGTTCATTTAGTGAGAAACCGTTTCTTGTGATGTGATCTTGCTACTTTTACCTATGTTCATTCCATGCATACAGAGTCAATTTACATTCTTTTGAAAATATTTTTGAAAAGCTAACATATCATTTCCATATTAAGCATACAAGGGACTAATCATTTCAAGCACGATGACTATTCATTTGTGCGGTACGCAGCGTGTTTCATGAGCACATCATTTCTTTTGTTCGAGCAACTGTTAGAGTCAATGACAAGCATAATATATTATCTTTTCTTTAGTGGAACATAGCATTTCATGGCATAGATAAATCTCTGCAAGCAATTCATGTCAAAGACTTAAGCAGTACATATGTATCACCTTTAAGTGATTCTTACCATAGCCGATCGTTCATCCCTGCACAAGACAAGGATTAGCATAAACATGATAAAACCAACATTTTTCTATATGATCCAAACTCTTGAGACACATTTGATCTTTTGGCAATTATTCATTTAAGTCCGTCAGATAACAGAGTCGAGCTTCCAGATAACAGAGCCGAAGCCCCCAAATAACATACCGGCACCCATTTTCACGTGGGGCCCTCTGTGATAAACATACCGACACCCATTTTCACATGGATGCCCTCTGCGATAGACATACTGACACCCATTTTTACATGGATGCCCTCTGCGATAGACATACCGACACCCATTTTCACATGGATGCCCTCTGTGTGATTCTTCTCTTTTCTTTGATACAGATCCGAAGCTCCTAGATGTTTTATCTCTTTATAATATGTACAAGTCCGTCTGTACATGTTTGGCATTTAGAATATCTTGAGTGGCAAGCAATTATAAATCTGTTTGGAATATAACAACAGTTCTATGCAGATATAACATGGCATTCTACCTTGAAAGCATACATGTTCGGGGCATACAAGCAATCTCTTCTCTTTGTTTTTAGCATGGCAACAGTTCTTTCATTAAAGGCAACATCTCTACTTTTAGCATATAGGATCTTTCGGGAGTTGTTGGAGGAGTGACATAACCAAAACCAGCACCGTTTCGTTAATAGCAGTTCTTGGGTTTGCCGCAAGGAGCAAAGTGTCGTATTGGCAACCGTCGTCCTTGGCCATAATTTAGCTCCTGGTCGCTCTTGATGTCATATCCCATGTTCTGGATGATATTCTTGGCCTGCCAACTATACCAAAAAACTTGTATTTTTCTAGAGTCATAGTCAGCTTCTGTGTTGTGCTTGGGAAAAGTAGAGTCTGGAACAAACTTTCTCTCGCCACTTATACGATCGAAGATGATTAGTTCTTCATCCTTCTTTCTTGTTAGAACGATGATGTAGAGGATATCTTCTGGGTAAACTTTTTTTCGTAGGTAAGGCATCGTGACCGGCATGCAGAGGTGTGGTCCTATGCCGTGCTCTAGAGCGTATATCGTATCTATGTAGTGGTTTACAAATTGATAGACATTGGAGTAATTCAAAGATAAACCTTTAGTAAGGAAATACGCAAGTTCTTCTTTAGGGATAACATCATCCGCTGAAGGTACATTATTACGAGTATTAATATACTCATTGAGAGGATCATCATATGGAAGAAGAGCCACAGTCTTGGCCGAGTTCACCATGTAGGGTAATTCTTCAGGATTGGAAGGACGGGAATCAGTAGGTTCTTCTCGGGGTGTCTTGCTGAGAGTGATGGTCAATGGTTTGACCTTGTCAGGGTTCTTCTTTTTCACCCAGATTGTGAGAGGCTTCGGAGTACTTTTTGGAGTAGTACGTCCTTTTACTTGGATGATCAGGGGACCATCATTGGAGGATGAACTTGCTTCAGCTTCATTGTCAGCTTCGTTGTCGTCATCCTTGGGGGGCTGAGATTGGTAAAGTATCAAATCTCCATAGTAGGCTTCGATGCCCTTAAAAGGATCGACATCGGCAAACTCCGTCTTCACGACACCGTCACTATTGACGTATTTGAAGTACTGGTGAAGTGTGGAAGGAACGATCATGTTCTCGTGTATCCATGGACGTCCCAATAAGACATTGTAGGATAAATTGGCATCGATCACATAGTAAGAAACCTTCGTTCGTAGATCACCGATCTGGCAATTGAGACGGATCTTGTCCAGCGGATGGCTTCGGCCAGCATCGAAAGCCATTATAGTTGTGTTGGTTGCAGATAGCTTGTGCAGAGGGATTCCCAGAATTTGAAGCAAACTTCTAGAAATGATGCTGAGGGAGGATCCTGGATCGATGTGCATGCTGTCCACCTTGATCGCCCCGATATACCCTGTATAGTATAGGGGTCTATCATGACGATTATTTTTTAGTAGCATATTTTCCTGTGAAATAGTGATGTTGGGCACCACTTCCATAGTACTGTGGCAGTGGGGACGGAAGACAGGATCTTTAGCGGGAGCTTTGACTTCAACAAGATAAGAGTCGTCATGTAGTAATACCTCACTTAAGGCCTTCCGTATTTTTTTGGAGAGTCGCAATAGATCGAACAGAGACAACCTGGCAGGTGTATTGGCTAGCTGTGCCAATATGTTAAAGTTGTAGGGCCGATCCATGCCTTCGGGAGCTGGCACCTTCAGAGATTTGTCAAACCGCGTCTCCTTCTGCTTGGCTTTGTCCGTAGTTGGAGGCTTAGACGGGCCGACTTCTGATCATGTGGGGGCAGCAGGAGGTTGAGAAGGTACTGCTTCTTCTTGTGCGGGGTCGTATGTCCGAAGATAAGTCTTCCCCGATCGCGTCTCCCCAGATAGAATCTCGTAGATAAGAGAGGATACCTTATGGCATGACTTTTATTTTTTGTCCCTTTTTACTTTGGGAGGTACCACCCTTGTGTCACTTCTTGCACAAGGTCCGGATGGACCCACATGATCTCACCATGTTCAGTCGTGAGTGGCACCAAGGTTGAGTTGCAAGCTGGCGGTAGGTAGTTTGTTTCCATTTTTGCCTTGGGAATCGGGACCATGCCGTCTGGGACTTCTGTGGGAGAAAAGTCACCAAACTGAAGAGAGATCATGTTAGAAGATATGACCTTGTCTTCAGCTTCGAGGTTGATCACTTGGCTGTCGATAAGCTGTTGTATCTTCTTTTTCAGGACGATGCAGTCCTTGGTGGAATGATGCACATACTGATGATAAAGACAGTACTCGGGATCTTTGAGCTGGTTTGCCTGTGCAGGACGTCTTGGTGGAGGCAATGTCAGCTTATTACCCTTCGTCAATGTGTGAAAGATAGTAATGACATCATCTTCGTCAAAGGAGAAGGTCTCATTGGGCTTGTCGGAGGCGCCATAAGAATTGGAAGCTCCTTTGGATGTGTCGACCTTCATGACTTTTTTCCCTTTACCCCCACGAACAGGGATAGTTTGAGGATGCTTGGCCTTGTCTTCGGATTTGGGTGTTTTCAACCCTAGTAGTTCCAAGTTAGGAACGTCGTTTTCAGCAGCATCAGCGGCCCCAATGAAAGCGGGCCATGTATCATACTTATGTATACCCAGACAAAACTTTACCGTAGGAAGGAAGTTATGTCGACAAATATCCATAAGTTCTGAGTCTGGTATGTCGAAGGGCATCTTCAGTGCTAGCCGTCTGAAGCATTCGATGAAGGCGATGACAGACTCAGTCCTCCTTTGCTTGGTCTCGATGAGGGTGGACATACTAGTGTAGAGTCTGCGTGTTGAAGTATGTCATGTGTTGATAAACAACTTTGATAAGAACGGATCGTCTTTGGACAAGTGTAGAGTCTGCGTGTTGAAGTATATCATGTGTTGACGAGGAGACGTCAACCCGTCAAATGAATTCAGCGTCAGCGGCTTGTAGTTAGGAGGACAAATAGCATTCTCCCACTCAGGGGGATACGGTTGAGATATCCCCATCTTCTGAAGCTTGTCTTTGTGTGAGATGGTGTCGAGACGGGCGACCATGGAATCAATTGCATTCTGTTGATTGAGCAGGTGTTGGAAAACGGCTGTTGAACGGTTGTCAAGTGTCATTGGCGAAGGACCACCCCCAACATTTGCAAGATTCGAAGGAGGTGCAACGGAATGATACTCCTTTTATAGTGAAGGAGAGTTGTTGCTATGAGTCGGACTAGCGTGATCCGAGACGTTTTATTGAGGTGGAGGAATAGTGCCAGCAGCTTGAACCACCATGATATTGGTAAGCATATCAGTGATCTTGGCGAATGCTGTTTCAAGACCCTCTAGCCATTTGCTGGTCTGATCACTGTCTTCTTCAGGTTTTTCTCTGTCAGCCATGTATGTAGATAACATACGAGGATGAACAGAAGAAACAATACAACTGGTGCTAATATTGTCTGTCTCTTAGTGGACAAGTCCTTCATCTTCAGGTAGAGGAGGTAGATAATTGCCATCAGATTCAGTGGGATCGTCGTCCTCTGGAAGGCTAACCCCAGTTTGAAGGTCATCCGCTTCAGACTCTAAGGGAATACTACCCCCAGCTTGGGAGTCTTCGTCGTCCATATGTAATCTTTCCTTTGACCAAGTACCCATATAGACTCCTTCAGATGTGACAGCCTGCTGGCCATCTGTTGGTAGACTTCTTCTTCTTCTTCTTCTCGTGGAACTAAGAGAGAAAGTTGGGTTTGTGGTCCACCGTCTTTGATTGGGGCTTCCGTAAGGAGGACCCCATGAAGCCATGTTAGATGAAATACACAGTGGCTTTTCATCGTCAGAGAAATGCAGCCGTCGAAATACGGACTTTCTCTGAGGCACTCTTGTTGCTTTGGAGCAGCAATAGTTGATAACAATACTGGTGCATGGATGTGCACTATAAATTGTTATGTCCTTCCTCGCTTTATGCTTATGATTTATCATGTCGCGCAAGTCAGCGGAAGAGAGTTTTACCTTACAACCCATGTTGCATGCATCGCCAAAATTTGCATGCGTGTTCGTAAGGGAAGTTGGCACATCCAGACTTAGTTCACATACGGGGGCAACCCCCACACCTAAGTTCTGTGATGTCCTTGAAGACTGCCCGTTGCTATATGCGTTGGGGCCTATCTTTTTGTTGTCGGCGCATGGGCCTTGGAGGCTGGCCTTGGGCGCATGCTTCTTGACAGTATGTCTGAGCCTCCTTGATGTGGGCGTATAGTATGGATCCAGTGAGCCTGGGTGCATAGCCTTGGGCGCAAAACCCTGGATGTCTAGTCTGTTGAAGACAGAAGCATTCTGGTTGGGGTTATGTGCCCAAACATCCCCTTGGGCGCATGGCTTTGGGTGCATGCTTGGTGGAGCAACGTTGTTTTCTTCCAGTTTTGCCTCCTTCAATTTGTGAGCCTTGCTTGGTTCTCCCAGAGTGTTGAACACCCTGATTCTTGGCATCGTAGTGCTTTTCTTTGCTAAGTCTCGAGCGTCGAACACTCTGTTGTTGGTTGTGCAGGAATGAAGTCACTGGCTAGTAGAGCCCGGAACGATGTGAGCCTTCACCATTTGGGGAGCTTCTGTGGCAGAGTCATGCGCCCATGTGATAGAGTCCTCCAGTTGCATATCTGCTATGACACTAGCAGGATATGCACAGCGAGCCTTCGGAATCCAAGTCTTGCGAGGCTTGTTTGGCTTTGATGATTTTGAGGGAGTAGAGCCATCCCTCGAGAGCATCTCTTTGAACGCCTGCTGATCGAACTTTACGATCAGCATCTTCTGAGTGCTCCCCACTTTGTCGGTATCGGATTACATCACCACCTTCTCGTCAGAGGAAAAGGTAGTCCCCAGCAGAGGTGCCATTTTTTTGGACACACACAAAAGGAAAAAAAAAATGCTATCTTTTCTTTATTGGCGCAAGGCACCACAAATCGAGTACGCTTGAGAGATCCTGCGCTGAGGATCCCCGAGTACAAAAAAGAATTCTGGGGAATGGGATGATGGGGATCGAGCAGCAGTTTCTCCTTTACTCCATTGACACTCCGATTATAAAAGTGGGAGAAAATCTAAGAAAATTGCTAACTCTCGGCTCACTGGCAAGAAGTGCAACAATTTGGCTCTTGAAAATGCTCTCCGTTATGTGTTTTCAAGAGGGATGAGGCCCCTTTTTATAGTCATTCTTGAGCTGGAATGATGTTATGCGCCCACTTGAGGAAAATATACTAGTTTTCATGTGGGCGCATAGTCCTGCCTTGGGCGCATAGGGTGTAGGCGCATGTAGGCTGCAAGATCGTAGGTTGGTCGTGGTGTTGACATAGTCGCATGCTTCAGTGCACGACTGCTCGTGGAGACTGACGTGGCCGTGCGCTTCAGTGCACGTTTTGATCATGGCTTTGACCGAGTCAGGCTTGGGCATATAGCCATGTTTCAGGCTATGCACCCTCCTTCACAGGGGGTGGCTTGGGCGCATAGAGCTTCACAGGATGATGGGCACATAGGAGCTTCACAGGGTGACTTGAGCACATAGGAGCTTCACATGGGCGCATATGTCCTCTTTTGACTTGGGTGCATAAGGCTTTATTTGCTAAATTTTTTATGCTTCTACAATAGTCTTCTCCTCGTAGTCGAGTGAGATGACTTTAGCGTGGATGAGGCGCTGGATTTGTCTTTTCAACACGTAACAATCATGCATCGAATGGTGGACATACTGGTGGTAGTGGCAGTATTTTGGATAGTCAACCTTTCCCACTTCATCGGGACGCTTAGGCGGCGGGAGCTAAAGTTTGCCACTCTTGGCCAATATATCGAAGAGCTTTAGTGTGTCTTCGTCATTGAATGAGTAGGTCTCTTTCGGCCTCTGTGCTTCGGTCGGCTTCGGGTTCACTAATATCGAACCTTTGGAAATGTTGACGGTCATGGCTTGCTTTGCTTTTTCGTCTTTGTTGCCGAATGAGCGCTTTCCCTTTATCTTCGAGGGAGGGGAAGTTTAGTCGCTGCAATTGTGCACCCTTCGCTTTTCTTTGAGCTACATCCGCCTCTGTGATGAAAGGCGTCCAGTCTACACATGGGGCACTGTGCCACAACTTGATCGCAGGAAGCATATTCTTGGGGCATGAGTCAATAAGCATGGGATCTGGTATACCAGGAGGTAACCTCAATACGGCCTGCGGAAGCGCTCAAAGTATGCGCACACCGGCTCTTTCACCTTCTCAACGATGTCCATGAGAGTCGACATCGTCATGTCCATTCTTTCTTTGTAGAATCGATTGAGGAATAGGTTCTTCAAGTCTTCAAAGGACGAAATATTGTTGTCCGAAAGGCTGCAAAACCATTCGCAAGCCACCACATGCAGGGCTCCTACGAATATGTTAGTGAGGAGGACGTCATCCTTTGGTAGATGCCCCGTTACTGAGGCAAAGTATCTCAAGTATCGGCGGGGAGGCTCCTTTGCATCGAACGACGTGAGCGTCTACAGATTATATTTGGGAGGATAGATCACATTATCCTATTTGACAGGATATGGCTGTCGAATCCCCATCTTTTGGAGTGTTGCTCACTTTTCTTCGGCATCATAGCGAGTGTACGATTCTTTGATGGCCTACTGCATTTTATTCGACACTATAGGCCCGATTGTTGATGGCGTAGTTGATGCTGGCGTTGCTCGGCTCGCGATGGGAAGCATATTGGACCCACCGTTAGCTGCTAGATCTGGAGCAGGAGTGGAGCCAGAGGGGGTCAATCTCTCCATGATCTCCAGGACAACCGAAGCTAAGGACTTCATAGTAGTATTCAACGTTTTTAGGCTCTCTTCGAGAACCTTTATATGTTTCTACTGACTAGAGCCTTCGCTTCTGTCTACGTTGTTGTCACCTTCGGCCATAAACACGGACACAATGTGTGAGTGGGTAGATGGGACATTAGATCTTTTGCTCTCCAGTTCAGAGGGCTGAGTTCTATCGTCTTGAGGATAAATCGACATGTTGCAATCATCCTCTGACTAATTGTAATTGCTTCCCTCTGCTTTTTGGCTACCTGCGCCTGCGGAGGTATCTGTGTCATACAATCCTTCGTTGGATTGGAATGCGGGATTGTCATGAATGGTGGAGGACTGGCCACTCCCAGTATCTGACGTGGCATCTTTTTGGGGCCAGGAGCTAGACTTGGCATGCGTGTGTTGGAACACATCTGTGTTGGGTACTTTTGTCTTGCTACTCCTAGGCCGCTTCTTTGGCTTGTTGGCCGAGACGGGAGGGTTTTCTGACAGCTGCTTGAGAGATGGAGAACCCTGTGCCGTATTACATGGAGCAATGCGGAGTTTCTCTTCTTCCTCGCTCGATGACCCTCGGTCGAGTCCTTGATGCACAACTGCATTGGTTGCAGTCTTTGGACGACGGACTGTCTCCTCAGTGGCGATGTGGCTACCTGGTGACAACAACAGTTGATGGTGATCAGGGTACAAGTATGCCTTGGTTTAGGCATTCCTTGTGCCACAGGCTCCTATTCTGCTTTACACTTCTAGGAAAGCGTTAGGGTCTTCATTCCTGCACTCCCATTGCACGCGCAGGGAAGCTGCGCGCAGGAGTGAGGATATGGAGATAGCTTCTCTCTCCTTAGTTTCTGCACACGGGACATGCTTACAGGAACACTTTTTGTGTGAGTCTTTCCCAGTGGAGTGTACCCCTGGCTCAACTTGTGCACATGAGTGCTCGAGCTACAGCGAGGTTCTCCCGGTCGAGGTGTTTGAGGCACTCAGACCAGTTTTGTATAACTTTCTATTGGCTGCGAGCGTGACTGTCAATGCGGGCCTTTGGTCGGCTATTGGCATAGCACGTTGGTTGCACAAGGCGTGTGCTGCCTTGGATTTCTTCCTACTACCCCTAGAGGGTGCATAGTATTTAGAATCCAATGTAGCGGTTGGCATATACTACACCAAAATAGTCAATTTGTAACACTTCTTTTTTCTAATTAGTAACGGTTATTACTGTTACAAGGTTGTCACGGTAATTATCGTAACAATAATTAAATAAGTGTTACTAAAATAATATATTGATATTTTTATTTGATTTACTTATTGTAACAAAAATTACAGTTACAAGGACACAAAAGAGTGTGACAAAAATTTCAGCTTTCCCTCTTCTAATTTTATCCCTCCTTAATTCATTCTCTCTCCTTACTTCCCATCCCAATCATCTCTTTCCTCACTCCCCCCGACACCCTCTCATCTCAGTAATCCCAATCCAGCCCTCTGCCACCACCATCCTCACAGGCACCATCACCAGTTCCGCCACACTCTCAATCTCCTCTGGATCCAAACCTTAACCCTAAAAATCGTGGAGAAGAATGGTTTTTGAAAGAAACAATGACGAGATCATGGAAAAGAATGACATCGATTTGCTCGAGAAGAATGACTTGTGCTCATCTCTCTTGATGATACCTGGGTGAAATCTATCCTCAATAAATTTTTTCTTTTCTTTTCCCTCTTTTCCTTCTATAAGCTTTTTTTTATACAGTTCTAGAAAGTTTCCCTCAATAATTTGTATGCTATTTTCTTGTATGTGTTGTTCAAATACTCCAGGCTCAAATATTGTTGCTATGTTTCAGTGTTCCTGTACATACTCATCTCCTATTTTCCTTTCTAATTTTTTTGGCATAATTCACTTACTCCTTATCTGAATAAGTCACGATTTCAGTTTACAACATGAGTAGTGAATTAGATACGATAATTTTGGTAAATCATCAAAAATTAAGTTACTGCCTTGTAAAGTTTTTGCTTTAGATTTGAAAAATCTGATAAAGAAGAGTGCATTGGAAACAAACAATATTTGAAATTTCAGAATTGAAGATATGAATATTGTAGATATTAGATTTAAAGAAAATTGGGATTTAATATTTTAGAGGACTTTTATAATGGTATTCAAGGATGAAAATGGCTGCTAGACAACCTAGACTGTACTATGCACTTGGGTTTTATGGAATGAAAGAGGCGGTTTTTGAATATAAAAGTTTTATGATTGGGATTACATGGGATAAGTGGTATAAGGTTTAAGGCTATTTTAGAGGAATTTAGAATGGTTTTTCAGGGATTTCGGTTGGCATTGGTTGTGATGGAATAGAAAAAGGCAATCATATTTCTATATTATAAAATAGGAAATTACGGATGGGTTTACTATACAGAAATAAGTAAAAAAGTAGGGATGAAGACTTCACTCATTTTCTTAGGCTTCGCCCATACACTCATTAGAATATCATACTTAATCAAAATTGCATCGCACAGTTAACCCAAAAAGAAGGTCAACATCCATTCACTAGCTATCCATTACATTGAAGATCCATGCCTCTATATATAAGCCGAATTGCCAAAATAGTCACTTATAAGACTCTACTTGTTCTAAAAAAAAGATGTCTTAAAAATCGAATTAGGACCTCAGATATGGTAAACTTCTCATTGGACTCAAATACCTACTACAAAATAAACCCTTCAACCAAACAAAACATAATTAACCAATCATAATAAGCCAAACCACCTACAAAGTACAAACTAAATTGACCTCATATTCCATTTTGTTTTGCATCGCTTATATATTTTAGTCACACATGTTGAGCTAATACAACCAAGGAGAAACCTCCAAAGTCCTTGTGGACTAGGAAAGAGCCCAAAGGATGAGCTAAAATGAGATATTTTTCTTTATCCAGTTGACTTCAATTCTAAGGCAAAAATGCCCAATGGAATAACGTATCGGATAAATGTTATCTTCGGCAATCAGTACTTGACTTGTGAATTTACTCTTTCTTTACTTGCTTTTTTGTACATAAGTCTAAAAATGTTGTGCCAATCAAAGTAAGCTAGTTGCTTTATCATGTATGTTCTTTAGTTAAAAATATTTTGAAGGATTATTAACTAGAATTGAAGAATGTTGAGTAAGAAAATCTGATAACGTGAGTGAAAGTGCTTCCAGTATGCTAGATTGCGTACAATAGCAAAGAAAGTAATGAAACCTTGTTGAGAATTAATATTAAGCTTCTCTTATATTCTTGGAGGTAGTGATTTTTTTTCTTTCTTGTTCTTCCTACTATGGTTCTTAAAAAAGAAAGTTTGTTTCTATATGCTATTAATTATTCACAATATTTTCAGGATGAGTGTCTTGGAGAAGGAAGATTGGAAGGGCATTGTAGACTTACTTACGAATGCTAAGAGCAATGTCTCTTCAGTTTAATATGTGGCTCAGATACTTGCTGATTATGCAAAGTTTTAAAAAACATCACATTCCTCTGGTAAATTCTTTCATTGGCTCATAGGAATGAATTGTGCTATGGTCGAGCATACTATATATTATATGGACTTCTTCCATCAGTTTCCATTTAGGGCTTATTTGGTTACTGTGGATTGGAGTTTAAGGAATTTGACCAATTCAAGTGTTTGGTTTGCACAAATTAAATGGAATTTCACATGGGAGTCTTCGCTCCCACTTTTCTATACAAAAATATGGAATAAGGAATTCACTCATTTTTTATTCTTTGAATAGGGTATCTTACAAAATTGAAAGCATGTACATTGTAAGTATACTATTATGGTGATTAGTTTGACCCACTTACATTTTTACAGTATGAAGGAATTCAGGATATAAGTACTCTATGACTCCACATATCACTCCGTGGCTCACACCTACTGCTACACCGACAATGTCATCTTTCACAAATACCCCGAGGGGTTTCTCTACTGCAGGATCATCACCTAAGATCACCTCTGGTGCTGTATCACCAACAAAGTCTCATTTTCAAGCCCATTATTCTGTTTCATCATCATCGTGGTATCCTTCTAGTTCCAGCCAGTGATCCTCTACTTCCAGCTCTCCTCCTGATAGAAGCTCACTACCAGGTCTGAAGTTTCTACTAAAAAAATATCTAGGAAAGTTTTTAGTTTGTATGTCATGTATTATCCAGGTCCAGCCTTAGCCTGAGTTGATGCATTTGAATATTCCATATAATGAATTATTTGTTTGACATAGAAATTTGATCAAAGTTCATTAAAGCAAGATATCTTATACCGAAAATTATGAAAAACTAAAGCAATAATTCTTAGAAGAGGGAATAACTAGTCCTTTTTGGGATCAAGAAATAACTTGTCTGAAATAGAAGTGTATAGAGTTAGTGAAAGAATTAATGGCTACAAATAATGCCAAAATACGAAGAACTATCCATATATCAAGTGTACCGAATACAATGAGCTATTTTCTGGTATTTCATTGGCTGTCACTATCCTCTGTATTCCTTTGAATTTTGTACTGGTAGGTTTGGGATGTGGGATCAGTTTGAGAGATTTAAAACCGAAACAGGTTTTGGTTCGTTGAATTTTAAATCATGCTTATAAGTATCATTTACAATCTGGACTAAAACTTAGGCTGGGAGATGTGCCCCAAGTATTCAGACCTGACACCTTCAATTTCTGAAGCAAGTCTCTAAATTACCACTCCTTTCTCCCTTTGCTTGTATCTTTTCCAGGACGTCCTCCTCGTATAAATGGAAAACAGTTCTTCCGCCAAGCTAGGTTTGTTCATTATATACAGACTTAACCTTACAGTACTAACAACTAGTTACTCATTTCTTGGGACTTCCTTTGTGGATTTCAGGAGTCACCTCCCTTATGAACAGTTTGCAACATTTTTAGGCAATATCAAGGAGCTTAATGCTCACAGGAATAATTTTTTGTTTTTAGTTAAGTTATTTTAATTTTTTGTGAAACATCTTATACTGCAGTTAAATAATTCATGACATGTATCTTCATTCTTTAGTATATATTTCAAAAATATATAGTCTTAGTTTGTGCAGGATAATATAAGCGTTCGTTTTCCTCAATTCTTTATGAGACTGTTATTGGAGATTGCTTTCTTTTGCCTCCAGGTGCAAGTACAGAAGAAAAGTGCAAGCTTAGTTAACATCACTCAATTTAATTACACGAAATGGGCACAAGTTACGGACCGAGCCAAGAGGTAAGTCACTTGTTCAAGCAAAGTTCACTTATTCCTTGAGATCATTTCTAGTTTTCTTTTGTTTTTGTGTCCAAGTTAGGAGCAACATACTACATATGGGCCAATTTGATGAACACCTTCAATCTGAGATCATTTCTAGTTATGAAACTGTACTTCCCTCTATCCTAAATGCCCTTGAAGATGTTTCAGATCATTTTTAAATTGTTACAAGTTTATTCTATTAACCACACGAGTTCCTTACTGGAACTTTTTATTATAGTACATTAAGCTGTTTATTCTCTCCTCGGCGTACCTTTGCATTATTCTGTAATTTGTTTGGGTCTTAATTCCTTGCCCAATATTGTGTCATGACTAATTGGTTACAAATGCAGGAAAAAGTCATAGAAAAGAGGCCCAAACTCAGTCCGCTAGCACATCCCAACTGGGTGTTGCAGATGCACGGTTCTTCTGTAACATCATCAGGATTCGCTTCTAACATCGCAACGACTGCTGTTTGGACTAAACCAGCTCCACCTCCTTCCGCCCTCCACCTCCAGTTCCCTCCATCCCATTACTAATCCAAGAGATGAAGCCCACCAAATTGGCAATTCTAAGCTACATTCAGACATGTTACACTTGAACAAGCCAAAACTCAAAAGGGTGAATGAAGGAAAGGAAATAAAGAAGGATGGTGGTGCTTGTTTTTTTATAAAACAACAAATGAATCAACAACTACATTTATCTAAAGTTCAATTTTCATTACTACATACACATGATGTACATGTGTAGAATTGGATACTGGGTGTTCCTTTTGAGTAATGTAGGGGGTTTATGCTACTTTTGTAAGTGTTTGGAACTTCTCTTTTGCCTTATGTCCTATCTATGACGTGATTAGACACATGATTGTTTTAATATGAAAGAGACTATACATATGGCTAAAAGTAATTATCTTGCCTATCTTTGCTTCTTTACTGAAATTTGTTCTGAATTTAAGGTGCTTTTGAATTTTTTTTCTTCTTCTCATTTTCCTGGAATTTGTCCTTTTCACTTGCCTTATCTTTTATTGGTTTGATATATATATATATATATATATATATATATATATATATATATATATATATATATATATATATAATTGTATTTGCAACGATGATAACCGTTACAATGGGTGGACAGTAGTGATAGAAAAATACATTGTAGTCACACTAACAACCGTGACAAAAAAATATTTTGTAACATTAATAACTGTGACGACTGGTAAATTTGTCACAGTAGTAACTGTAAAGAATTATATTTTTCTAACGGTTATTACCGTTAACGAAAATATAATTTGTCACAGTTATTATCGTAACAAAATATTTACCACGCCCAAATCGTAACAATTATTACTGTGACGAAATATATTTGTCACGGTAATAACTGTGAAAAATTTCCTATTATGGTGTAGTGATAGCACTTTGGTCGCGTAGGGCATGTGTCGTCTTGGATCTCTTTAAGTTACCTCCAGGAAGTGCGTAACGTTTAGAGTCCAATGTAGCCTTACCCGATGGGTAGGTAATTCTGTCAAAGACAAATCTTCTCGTCGGTATCACTCCCTCCGTAAGCGGTTGAGCCACTACGTGCTTCCTTCGACGTTGTGCCTTTGTTAGGCCCGCCATAGGAGAGCCGCACTCTTCGCTGCGCTTTCGCGGAGTGGGAATCGAGCGAGGCGGCATGGCAGCCGTAGTCGAAATCTTCTTCTGTGCTTCGTCGGTCAAGGGGTTCTAGAGCGCAGTCCCCTCTGTGGTGCTGCTCGTCGCAGCCGCCTTCGGCACCCAGGTGCGTCACGTCTTCTTCGGTTTACGAACCGCTTTGAAGGACTCGACTTCTCCTTAGAAAGGAGATCTTCAAAAGCTTGTTGGTCGAAACGTACGACAAACGTCTTCTGGGAAGATCCCAACAAATTGTTGTTAGATTGCGCCACTACCTTCTCATTGGAGGAGAAGGAAGTCTCCAGCAGAGTCGCCATCTTGTTTGCCATGACAAAAGGTTAGACAAACTTTTGTATTTTAAACGTAAAAACAGTACAATCGATTCTTAAACAGGAGATCTAAGTGCAAAATTTCTAGAAAAGTGTAGCGATGGTGATCGAGCACTACAGCGGCTCCTTTACTCCGTTGGTGATCTGACGATGAGTTGAACTAGCTTTCGCTTTCTGGTGCTGGTGATTGAAACTCTAGGGTTATCAATTAAGAGGACGCCAAAGTTAATGTTTTCAATGCCTCTTTATCGAAGAAAAACTCCTTCTATTTATAGGAGGAAACACATATGCAATGTGCATAAGGATTGTGCAGATACGCTGCACATGGAGATATAAGAGAATCTTTGAGGCGGCACAGTAAGGGCTAGTGCTGATCTAACACGTGGCAGACACTGGGATTCTCTTCTATCGAGATCTTGGGGGGAGTTATCAACATAACTGAATAAACGACACGTGGCGTGTGCTTATTTGTTGATCAGATGGATCTGAGCAGATTCTGTTCCTATCCCCGAAGTGGGTTTTGTCTTATCTTAGAGGCCATTGGTTTAAACAAACTAGTTGGATATGGCTCTTGTCCATAAGAACAAACTCCGTCCTTATCTGTGGTTTAAACAAACTGATAAGATATTACTCTTATCAACAGAATCAAACTCGGTCTAATCTTAAGAGCAACAATTTAAACAAACCGATAGGGTAGTATCCTAGAAGATATGAGCACCTGTAAGCCCCTATTTTTCAAAATTTATTTAATTAGTGTTAATTAATTTTAATGTCATATTTAGCCTTAAAATAATTATTAGGATTTTTAAGAATTTTTCTAGAATTTTTAAATGATTTTTAAATGAGTTTTAAATACAAAAATATCAATTTACAAATTTCTAAAATGTTTTAATATCATTTTGTAATAATTAGAATTATTTTAATATAGTTTTGTAATTATTAGAATTGTTACAATATCAGTTTGTAATAAATAAATTGTTTTTAAATGAGGAATGCAAATTTATATTTGCATTTAGTGACTTTAGGGACCTATTTGTAATATCCTAAAGTCTAGGGGCCCTAATGTTAATTCCTATTCTACCCACCCCCGACGACCGAGCTGGCCCCCGACTGCCCGACGACCGCCACGACCAGGCTGCCCCCGCCATTTTCGGCCAGCCCGACCGCCTCAACCCCCTTATAAAAACCCCCCTTCTTCCCCAGACCTAACCTAAAACCTAAATAATACAAATCAAAACCCTCCCCCTAACACAGGCTTCGGGCTGACACCCTGGCCAGCCCAACCCGACTCAAGAACCCGACCCATAGGGCCGAGTTCGAGCCCCCCTTTGCGCATATATATATATATATATATATATATATATATATATATATATATATATATATATATATATATATATATATAAATATATATATATATATATATATATATATATATATATATATATATATATATATATATATATATATGTATGTATTTGTATATATATATGTATATACTGTATATATGCAGTATTTATATATATATATTTTTATATTTAGTAAATTTTTATATATATATTTGTATTTATGTACATATATGTATATATGTATATATTTTCATGTGTATATATATTATTATATATATACTATTATATATATGTATACAATATTTGTATATATATATACTTTATAATTAAGTATTTTCTTATATATATATATATATTTTTAAAATATGTATGTATATATTCATTATGTATAATTTTGCCTTATTAAAATATTAGTATTTATCATGTATTTTTATGTCTTTGTATTTTTGTATATTTAAATTACTGCAACCATTTGGTGTCCAAGCCTAGCATGGGTTTTGGACCCAAATGTGTTTTAACACATTCAAGACCTGTACAAGTCATATTGGACTTGATTCATGGCCTTGGGTCCTGTATTTGAACTTTGGTTCAAATTATGTACATGGACAAAATTCGCAGATAATGAATTATTTAATTTCAAATTGTGTGCAATGCTGTTTTGGAATTTCTTAAAATACTTTAATTGCTGTTAAAATTCTGGAAAAATAGTATTTAGATACTATGTTAATTTAGCTAATATAGTATAATTTTTATAGTATTTAATTTTCAGTTTTGCCACCATTTTGGCATATGAAACCAGAACTCATTTTCTGTATACTTAGGAAAACTGATTTTTTATAAAATACTTGTACTGGTTAATAAATTCCAGAAAAATGATAATAAATTTCTATAATTAACAAGAATCACTTTGGTACTTTATTTTAGGTAAAATTAAGCTTTTTGTCTATCTCAAAAATTGTTGGAACACAATGTTCATTTGATTTATTTATTGAATAATTTCGACTTGCAACTTTTTGTGCTTTAGCCGTATTGAACCTCACCCTTCACTAGTGTAAAGACCCTACAAAGTTAGTTAAAGTAGTGTGTCACCCCACATTGGTCTCCTATGCTAAAGTCATCATTTTGGCTAGGTGCCCAGTCACAAGTCGTGTTACACCAATTAGTGTCTTAGTATTTTAGCTTAGTGTAAAGACTAAGTTTATATATTTATTTCTACAGTGACGAGTTACCAGACATCTATAGTACTTTTATCGCAGCTTGCTTTGCTTTGCTTTGCTAGATGCAAGTACTTTCTACAAACTTTATATACTGCTATAACAATAAACTGCGATTTACCAACCATGTTAAATGCTGATCCTTGGGGTAGCAAATTAGAACTTTACATGTTGTATTACTTTTAGTCTCTACCATGTTTAGATAGTATCTCATATCTCTCACATGTTTAAATAACGGGTTAAGGGGAAACCGTTAGTATTGTACGTGAACATGACCCCTTCTCCGTATGTATTTACCGCGCTCAGTGACATTCTACATGTGACCTTGCCGTATGTTCTGATCCCGTGTTTGTGTATGGATATACACCGATGACGTTCGTGCACGTATGTGCATGCCAGAAAAACTTGATATATACCGCTGTACATCCTATTCACATATTGACCGATTCACGTACATGCTACGGTTTTAAACTTTTAAACTATATGTTGTCATTTCTAAAAACCAATTAAACCATGATATGCTATGATTCCAGTTTATTACATTCTTGTTCATGCTTAGTATATTTAGTTTGCTAGAATCAGTACCTGCACCTGTCCTGACAGGATAACGTTGTAGGTGTCCTTACTGAGGAGGAGTTACTCTGCGACTCATATTATGGAGATACTGCCGAGGACCCGGTTTTGCTTTACGAGGATGTACCTGCGGGGAAACTTGTCTAGTTTGCATAGCTGTTTGAGATACTTAGTGTAGTCATGTATTAGACTACGTATTTTGTAACTGGACATGTATCCAGTTTTATATTTCAGACTTGTACTTTGGACATTTTACTATATGAGACAACTTTTGTGTTTGGAGCATTTATGACTTTTATTTACTTATAGAACTGTTAGCACATTTAGTCTTATCTTGTTATCTCTAGAACAGCTTACTGCGTTTTATCCCAAACGCAGGCTGGACATGACTCGGCCCGGCCCAACAATTTGGGTAGCGGGTCATGACATGTTTTTATTGGTGGCCCATGCAGGTCCTGACTAAATTATTTGGTTACGTTATTGTACCAAGCATGCCTGCAATTAGGAACTTAAGGTAATTAGACAACATTAGGAATGACGCTTAGAACACCTAGAGGAATGCTAGGAGTGCAACATAGGAAATACATCACATGCTTGCTATTATAATTAGATTTTCTTGCCTATGATTGCTTACTTTAAACAAGTCCTTATAAGTCCTTTTTATTGTAATTAGATGGTGCTTACTCGTTCATCCCAGTATGTTACACCTGAGAATGGCGCACTCCCCATCCAGTCAGCTGACCAGTTGACTGATACACCCCCACCTCCATCTACCACATTCCTCCACTCCACAGATCCACAAACCCAGATGCCTCCATCGCCTTCCACATCACATGCCCAGCAGGACCCAATACTTCCACTACCCCCTATCACTATACCTATCCAGGCTTCCGTCACACTTGACGGGAACCAGCTGCTCACTCTGATCCAGGGGTTCCTAACAACCCATCAGGAGCAGACTACCCTACTCCGCTAGAGCATGGAGTGTTCTGAGGAACGTCCCGTGGTCCCACCACCTGTAGAGCCACGACAGAGAGCGGGAACGATCAAGGACTTCATGGGTCTGAATCCCAAGGAGTTCTCAGGGACAGAGGGCATAGTAGTAGCAGATGACTGGCTAGACTCGGTAGAGAGGAAGCTCCTTGAAGTTAGGATGCCGGGTGACCTCCAGGTCGAGGCAGCGGGATTTCTGCTGATAGACTTGGCAGGAGTCTGGTTCCAAAATGAGCCGTTGTTTGCGAGAGGAAGAGCCACTTGGGACCAATTCAAGACCCAGTTCAAAAAGAAATTCTTCTCGACCACTGCTAGAGTAGCTATGGGGCTACGATTCTAGAACATCCAGCAGGAGAACCGTTCTGTTGACGAGTATGCGGCAGAGTTTAGTCGCCTGAGCCGTTTCGCTCCTAGTTTGGTTGCAGATCCAGAGGAGATGACCCGTAGGTTTTGCCGTGGTCTAGTTCCAGACATCGGCATTCTTATAGTAGCGAACGGTACGACTGACTACTACCAGAGCCTAGAGTTGGCCCGGAGCATTAAGGAGCGTCTTCTGTCTAGCAAGAGGCCGGCTTCTGTACACCTCGAGGGACCGTCCAAGCGTCAGGCTTTCCGCAGAGAGCACCGACGCCGCACCAGCAGACATACCCTTCCCCTACATCACATCATCAGACCCCGCCAGTTAGAGCCCCGGACTCCGGCAGCAGCAGAAGGGAACCTTGTGTACTTTTTGTAAGAGGGTAGGCCACGACTCTTTCGTCTGTAGGAAGAGGTTGGGTCAGTGTTTATCTTGTGGGTCTGCCATCCATCAGCTTCGAGACTGCCTAGTAGCGAAGACTAGAGGGCCCCTTCCGACTCAGCTGCAGAGGTTTGGGCAGCATCTGCAGCAGCAGAAGGGACCTCAGGGGAAGGTTTATAGTCTAGCTCTCGAGCCGGAGCCGGAGCAGGTTTCGGTGCCAGATTACTTAGCTGACGTCACCACAGGTCATGTTTATTTGCATACTTTTCTAGCTCTATGCGTGTTTGATTCTGGTGCATCTCATAGCTTCATATCATTAGAGTTTATGCATAAACACCATCTAGTAGCTACACCTACTGCGAAGATTAGTAGAGTGATGACGAGAGAAGGACCAGTGCCTATTAGAGCTATCTATAGATGTTCTATTTTTATAGCCGGGAGAGAGTTCAGGGGACGATTCTTTGTGATGCCACTCCCCGATTATGATATCATATTGGGGATGGACTGGCTTAGCTATGCCCATGCATCTATAGATTGTCATGAGGGTAGTATTTTGTTCATTCCCCCAGGCACAGCATCATTCAGTGTCAGGGGGATAGGGCCGGAGATCAGCCTAGAACCGTACTGTTGTGCGACAGTTGGGGACATAGCACCGCCACACCCTATCATTAGGGAGTTTATGGATGTATTCATAGAGGATTTTTTAGGGCTTCCGCCTGACAGAGATGTGGAGTTCACTATAGATTTAGTACAGGGTTCATCACCAGTATCCCGGGCTTGCTATAGAGTGAATCCTAAGGAGGCCATAGAGATGAAAGAGCAGATTGATGACCTGTTGAAAAAGGGTTTCATTCGATCTAGTGCTTCTCCATGGGGAGCGCCAGTGCTCTTTGTGCCTAAGAAGGATGGTACAGTCCGGTTGTGTATTGACTACCGGGCCTTGAATGCCATCACCATCAAAAATAAATATCCTCTGCCCAGGATAGATGATTTGTTCGACCAGTTGAGCGGGGCGAAGGTGTTTTCCAGGATAGACTTGAGATCTGGGTACCACCAGGTGAAGGTTAGGGCAGCAGATATCCAGAAGACGACGTTCAACACGAAGTATGGGCAGTACGAGTTTCTGGTGATGCCATTTGGTCTCACAAATGCGCCAGCTGTCTTTATGAATTTGATGAATAAGATATTCCACCAGTATCTGGATAAGTTCGTCGTAGTGTTATCGACGGCATCGTGATATACTCGAAGACGCCGGAGGAGCATGCAGAGCACATGCAGATAGTTTTAGGGATTCTGAGGCAGGAGAGATTGTTTGCCAAATTGCCGAAGTACGAGTTCTTTTTAGACCGAGTAGAGTTTCTCGGCCATGTAGTTACTGGAGATGGAATCTCGGTGGATCCCAGGAAGATTGCTGCAGTTGAGACATGGAAGGCTCCGACGTCAGTTTCAGAGATCAGGAGCTTTCTAGGTTTAGCAGGCTATTATAGAAAGTTCGTACTGGACTTTGCTAGGATAGCGGAACCCATGACGAAGCTAACGCGGAAGGACGCCGAGTACATCTGGTCAAAGGACTGCCAGGCAGCATTTGGGGAGCTGAAGAGGAGGCTGACGACCGCTCCAGTTCTGACATTACCTTCAGGTTCTGGAGGTTTCACCATATACAGCGATGCTTTTGGGAAGGGGCTGGGATTTGTCCTACAGCAGCATGGGAAAGTGATTGCTTATGCATCTAGACAATTGCGGACTCATGAGCGGAATTATCCTACCCACAACCTAAAATTAGCTGCGGTGATCTTTGTACTCAAGTTATGGAAATATTACTTATACGGAGAGTATGTGGAAATCTTTACTGACCACAAAAGCTTGAAGTATGTGTTCACGCAAAAAGAGCCGAACATGAGGCAAAAACGATGGTTGGAGTTGATGAACGACTTCGACATCGATTTACAGTATCACCCCGGAAAGGCAAATGTGGTGGCGGATGCGCTGAGCAGGCATCCGATGGCATGGTATCTGATGATAGATCGGCATTTGCGAGAAGATCTGGAGAAGCTCGGTATCGAGCTAGTTCGGCCAGGATCAGTGATACAGATGATGTCGCTTGACATTCAGTCAGGTTTGATGGAGCAGATCCGGGAGACACAGTCTAAAGATGAGAGCCTTCACAGACTTCGAGCCCAGGCTTTAGCTGGATGACTTCATTATAGCAGAGGATGGATCTTTGAGACATGGCAGCCGATTGTGCGTGCCGAAGGGAGAGCTAGTAGCGGCAGTCTTGCAGGAGGCACACCGATCGAGATATTCTATTCACCCTGGTGCTAACAAGGTACTGTGACTTGCGGGAACATTTTTGGTGGCACGGGATGAAGAGGGATGTATCACGTTTCATCTCGAGATGCCTAGTTTGCCAGCAGGTCAAGGCAGAGCGCCAGAGGCCAGCTGGTTTGTTGCAGCCGTTACCCATTCCCGAGTGGAAGTGGAAACATATTACGATGGACTTCAAATCAGGGTTTCCTAGTTCCCAAGGAGGAAAGGATGCCATTTGGGTCATCGTGGACAGGCTGACAAAGTGTGCGTACTTCATACCTTCAAGGTGGGGCTTTCCACTGAGAAGTTGGCGGAGCTATACATGCAGCAGATAGTTCGCCTACACGGAGTACCAGTGAGCATCATGTCGGACAGAGACAGCAGATTCACATCCTACTACTGGAGGAGCTTGCAGGAGGAGTTGGGCAGTAGGCTCAAGTTCAGTACAACGTACCACCCACAGACAGATGGGCAGTCCGAGAGGACGATACAGACACTGGAGGATATGCTGAGGACCTGCGTACTGGACTTTGGAGGATCATGGGAGAGCCATCTGCACTTGGTAGAGTTTTATACAACAACAACTACCAAGCCAGTATCTGTATGTCTCCTTTCGAGGCGCTATATGGACGACGATGCCGCACACCGCTCTTTTGGGATGATGTTGGAGACAGAGTTATGCTTGGCCAGAGATGATCACGGATGCAGCAGAAAAAGTCGGGATGATCAGAGACAGGCTCAGAGTAGCCCAGGACAGGCGGAAATACTGGGCTGATGCTAGTCGCAGACCGATGGAGTTCGCAGACGGTGATATGGTGCTAGTGAAGATTACCTACTAGAGGGACGATCCGGTTCGGACGAGAAGGGAAGCTGAGCCCCAGATGCATCGGGTCATTCGAGATACTTGGCAGGATTGGAGAGGTAGCTTACAGGGTTGCACTTCCACCCAACCTAGCAGGAGTTCACGATGTCTTTCACGTATCTCAGCTGAGGAGATATGTTCCAGACCCAGCCATGTGCTAGATCATTCAGAGTTGGAGGTCGGACCGAGCCTTACAGTTTCTGAGCAGCCAGTGGAGATATTAGACAGGAGAGAGAAGAGGCTGAGGAACAAGGTTATACCCTTAGTACGAGTAGCTTGGAGCCGTCACTCTCCGGGTGAATCTACTTGGGAGAGGGAGTCGGACATGAGGGAGAGATACCCTTACTTGTTCAATCCAACCGCTGCGAGGGAACCACCCGTTCCCGCTTGGTACCTTAGAGGTTAGTTTCGATCATAGCCTTAGTCATTTGTTGCATTGCTTGCTATGTTAGAATATTGTAGGGTTTCAATCCTTGTGAATTTCGAGGACGAAATTTTTCAAGAAGGAGAGACTTGTAAGTCCCTGTTTTTCAAAATTTATTTAATTAGTGTTAATTAATTTTTAATGTCATATTTAGCCTTAAAATAATTGTTAGGATTTTTAGGAATTTTCTAGAATTTTAAATGATTTTAAATGAGTTATAAATACAAAAATATTAATTTGTAATTTTCTAAAATATTTTAATATCATTTTGTAATAATTATAATTGTTTTAATATAGTTTTGCAATTATTAGAATTGTTACAATATCAGTTTGTAATAAATGAATTGTTTTTAAATGAGGAATGCAAATTTATATTTGCATTTAGTGACTTTAGGGACCTATCTGTAATATCCTAAGTCTAGGGGCCCTAATGCTAATTCCTATTCTACCCACCCCCGACGATCGAGCTGCCCTCCGACTGCCCGACGACCGCCACGACCAGGCTGCTCCGCCATTTCCGGCCAGCCCGACCGCCTCAACCCCTTAAAAACCCCCTTCTTCCCCAGACCGAACCCTAACCCTAAAAACACCACCCAGCCACCCACAACCGCCTCACGACGGCCCCAAACCCTAACACTAAACCCTAACTCCGGCGAGCCTCGTTCAGCCTCTCCGTCGACGCTCACCGCCCCCAACCGCCACCGACGTGTTCGCCGCGACGAGCCGCACCCAGCGCCACCCGAGCGCCACCCGAGCGCCACCGCCACGACGTCCCCTCCGCCCAGTCGCCACCACGACAGCAACCCAACTTCGGACACGTACGTGTCAGTACTGTCTCTGTGTCATATTTGTGTCTCGAATTCACGTAGATGACTCGCCAGGACATGGACAATCTATTGGTAAACTTGGACACGGCCGAATCAATTCGTGCGTGTCGTGCTGAGTGTAGACACAAAACTCCTGTGTCCCTAACTGTCTGGACACAGGATTTTTATTATTTTTTTATGTATTAAATACCTAAAACCTAAATAATACAAATCAAAACCCTCCCCCTAACAGAGGCTCCGGGCTGACCCCCTGGCCAGCCCAACCCGACTCAAGAACCCGACCAATAGGGCCGAGTTCGAGCCCCCCTTTGCGCAGTGCTGTTGTTCTTTTCTTTTCCTTTATATATATATATATATATATATATATATATATATATTTTTTTTTTTCCTTTATATATATATATATATATATATTTATATATATATATATATATTTATATATATATATATATATATATATAGATATATATATATCTATATTATATTATATATATATATATATGTATTTGTATATATGCAGTATTTATATATATATATTTTTATATATAGTAAATTTTTATATATATTTGTATTTATGTACATTATGTATATATGTATATTTTCATGTGTATAATATTATATATATATATACTATTATATATATGTATACAATATTTGTATATATATATATATTAATATTATATAATATATATATAATATATATATATATATATATATTATAATTAATATATTCTTATATAATATATAATATTATATATATATATATATATCTATATATATATATATATATATATATATATATATATATATATATTTAACATATGTATGTATATATCCATTATGTATAATTTTGCCTTATTAAAATATTAGTATTTATCATGTATTTTTATGTCTTTGTATTTTGTA